>OX336388.2:1672694650-1673294650 GCA_946902985.2 Meconema thalassinum | reverse complement strand
ATTAATTATGACAGGAAACTGTAACTTCGTTACTAATTATGACAAGTAACTGTAATTTCGATACAAATTATGACAGGTAACTGTTACTTCGTAACTAATTATGACAAGTAACTGTAATTTCGATACAAATTATGGCAGGTAACAGTACCTTCGATACTAATTATGACAGGTAACTGTAACTTCGATACTAATTATGACAAGGAACTGTAATTTCGATACAAATTATGGCAGGTAACTGTAACTTCGATACTAATTATGACAGGTAACAGTTACTTCGATACTAATTTTGACAAGTAACTATAACTTCGAATCAAATTATGACAGGTAACTGTAACTTCGATACTAATTATGAAAAGAAACTCTAACTTCGTTACTAATTATGACAAGTAACAGTAATTTTGATAAAAAATTATGGTAGGTAACTGTAACTTCAATACCCTTTATGACAGGTAACAGTAACTTCGATAATAATTATGACAGGTAACTGTAACTTCGTTACTAATTATGACAAGTAACTTTAATTTCGATACTAATTACGGCAGGTAACTGTAACTTCGTTACTAATTATGACAAGTCCCTGTAATTTCGATACAAATTATGGCAGGTAACTGTAACTTCGATACTAATTATGTCAGGTAACAGTAACTTCGATACTAATTAATACAGGTAACAGTAACTTCGATACTAATTATGACAGGTTACTGTAACATCGTTACTAATTATGTCAAGTAACTGTAACTTCGATACTAATTATGACAAGTAACTGTAACTTCGATACTTCTTATGACAGGTAACTATAACTTCATTACTAATTATGACAAGAAACAGTAAATTCGATACTAATTATGACAGGTAACTGTAACTTCGATACTAATTATGACAAGTAACTGTAACTTCGATACTAATTGTGACAAGTAACTGTAACTTCGATACTAATTATGACAGGTAACAGTAACTTCGATATTAATTATGACAACAGTAACCTCGATACTAATTATGACAAGTAACTGTAATTTCGATACAAATTTTGGCAGGTCACTGTAACTTCGATACTAATTATGACAGGTAACAGTAACTTCGATACTAAATATGACAAGTAACTGTAACTTCGATACTAATTATGACAGGTAACTGTAACTTCGTTACTAATTATGACAAGTAACTGTAATTTCGATACAAATTATGGCAGGTAACGGTAACTTCGATACTAATTATGACAGGTAACAGTAACTTCGATACCAATTATGACAGGTAACTGCAACTTCGTTACTAATTATGACAAGTAACTGTAATTTCTATATTAATTAAGGCAAGTAACTGTAACTTCGTTACTAATTATGACAAGTAACTGTAATTTCGATACAAATTATGGCAGGTAACTGTAACTTCGGTACTAATTATGACAGGTAACAGTAACTTCGATACTAATTATGACAGAAAACAGTAACTTCGATACTAATTATGACAGGTAACAGTAACTTCGATAATAATTATGGCAGGTAACTGTAACTTCGATACTAATTATGACAGTTAACTGTAACTTCGTTACTAATTATGCCAAGTAACTGTAATTTCGATACAAATTATGGCAGGTTACTGTAACTTCGATACTAATTATGACAGGTAACTGTAACTTCGATACTAATTAAGACAAGTAACTGTAACTTCGATACTAATTATGACAGGTTACTGTAACTTCGTTACTAATTATGACATGTAACTGTAATTTCGATACAACTTTTGGCTGGTAACTGTATCTTCGATACTAGTTATGACAGGTAACAGTAACTTCGATACAAATTATGACAAGTAACTGTAACTTCGATACTAATTATGACAGGTAACTGTAACTTCGTTGCTATTTATGACAAGTAACTGTAATTTCAATACAAATTATGGCAGGTAACTGTAACTTCGATACTAATTATGACAGGTAACAGTAACGTCGATACATATTATGACAAGTAACTAAAACTTCGATACAAATTATGACAGGTAACTATATCTTCGATACTAATTATGACAAGAAACTCTAACTTCGTTACTAATTATGACAAGTAACAGTAATTTTGATAAAAATTATGGTAGGTAACTGTAACTTCAATACTAATTATGACAGGTAACAGTAACTTCGATACTAATTATGACAGGTAACTGTAACTTCGTTACTAATCATGACAAGTAACTTTAATTTCGATACTAATTATGGCAGGTAACTGTAACTTCGTTACTAATTATGACAAGTCCCTGTAATTTCGATACAAATTATGGCTGGTAACTGTAACTTCGATACTAATTATGACAGGTAACAGTATCTTCGATACTAATTATGACAAGGAACTGTAACTTCGATACTTATTATGACAGGTAACTGTAACATCGATACTAATTATGACAAGTAACTGTAACTTCGATACATATTAATGTGACAGGTAGCTGTAACTTCGTTACTAATTATGACAAGTAACTGTAATTTCGTTACAAATTATGGCAGGTAATTGTAATTTCGATACTAATTATGACAGGTAACAGTAACTTCGATACTTATTATGACAAGTAACTGTAACTTCGATACTAATTATGACATGTAACTGTAACTTCGATACTAATTATGACAGGTAACTGTAACTTCGATACTAATTATGACAGGTAACAGTAACTTCGATACTAATTATGACAAGTAACTGTAATTTCGATACTAAATATGACAGGTAACAGTAACTTCGATACTAATTATGTCAAGTAACTGTAACTTCGATACTAATTATGACAAGTAACTGTAACGTCGATACTTATTATGACAGGTAACTGTAACTTCATTACTAATTATGACAAGAAACTGTAACTTCGATACTAATTATGACAGGTAACTGTAACTTCGATACTAATTATGACAGGTAACTGTAACTTCGTTACTAATAATGACAAGTAACTGTAATTTCGATACAAATTTTGGCAGGTAACTGTACCTTCGATACTAATTATGACAAGTAACTGTAATTTCGATACAAATTATGGCAGGTAACAGTACCTTCGATACTAATTATGACAGGTAACTGTAACTTCGATACTAATTATGACAAGGAACTGTAATTTCGATACAAATTATGGCAGGTAACTGTAACTTCAAAACTAATTATGACAGGTAACAGTTACTTCGATACTAATTTTGACAAGTAACTATAACATCGAATCAAATTATGACAGGTAACTGTAACTTCGATACTAATTATGTCAGGTAACAGTAACTTCGATACTAATTAATACAGGTAACAGTAACTGAGATACTAATTATGACAGGTTACTGTAACATCGTTACTAGTTATGTCAAATAACTGTAACTTCGATACTAATTATGACAAGTAACTGTAACTTCGATACTTATTATAACAGGTAACTGTAACTTCATTACTAATTATGACAAGAAACTGTAAATTCGATACTTATTATGACAGGTAACGGTAACTTCGATACTAATTATGACAAGTAACTGTAACTTCGATACTAATTGTAACAAGTAACTGTAACTTCGATACTAATCATGACAGGTAACAGTAACTTCGATATTAATTATGACAACAGTAACCTCGATACTAATTATGACAAGTAACTCTAATTTCGATACAAATTTTGGCAGGTCACTGTAACTTCGATACTAATTATGACAGGTAACAGTAACTTCGATACTAATTATGACAAGAAACTGTAACTTCGATACTAATTATGACAGGTAACTGTAACTTCGTTACTAATTATGACAAGTAACTGTAATTTCGATACAAATTATGGCAGGTAACAGTAACTTCGATACTAATTATGACAGGTAACAGTAACTTCGATACTAATTATGACAGGTAACTGTAATTTCTATATTAATTATGGCAAGTAACTGTAACTTCGTTACTAATTATGACAAGTAACTGTAATTTCGATACAAATTATGGCTGGTAACTGTAACTTCGATACTAATTATGACAGGTAACAGTAACTTCGATACTAATTATGACAGAAAACAGTAACTTCGATACTAATTATGACAGGTAACAGTAACTTCGATAATAATTATGGCAGGTAACTGTATCTTCGATACTAATTATGACAGTTAACTGTAACTTCGTTACTAATTATGACAAGTAACTGTAATTTCGATACAAATTATGGCAGGTTACTGTAACTTCGATACTAATTATGACAGGTAACTGTAACTTCGATACTAATTAAGACAAGTAACTGCAACTTCGATACTAATTATGACAGGTTACTGTAACTTCGTTACTAATTATGACATGTAACTGTAATTTCGATACAACTTTTGGCCGGTAACTGTATCTTCGATACTAGTTATGACAGGTAACAGTAACTTCGATACTTATTATGACAAGTAACTGTAACTTCGATACTAATTATGACTGGTAACTGTAACTTCGTTACTAATTATGACAAGTAACTGTAATTTCGATACAAATTATGGCAGGTTACTGTAACTTCGATACTAATTATGACCGGTAACTGTAACTTCGTTACTAATCATGACAAGTAACTTTAATTTCGATACTAATTATGGCAGGTAACTGTAACCTCGTTACTAATTATGACAATTCCCTGTAATTTCGATACAAAATATGGCTGGTAACTGTAACATCGATACTAATTATGACAGGTAACAGTATCTTCGATACTAATTATGTCAGGGAACTGTAACTTCGATACTTATTATGACAGGTAACTGTAACTTCGATACTAATTATGACAAGTAACTGTAACTTCGATACTAATTATGACAGGTAGCTGTAACTTCGTTACTAATTATGACAAGTAACTGTAATTTCGTTACAAATTATGGCAGGTAATTGTAATTTCGATACTAATTATGACAGGTAACAGTAACTTCGATACTTATTATGACAAGTAACTGTAACTTCGATACTAATTATGACAGGTAACTGTAACTTCGATACTAATTATGACAGGAAACTGTAACTTCGATACTAATTATGACAGGTAACAGTAACTTCAATACTAATTATGAAAAGTAACTGTAATTTAAATACTAATTATGACAGGTAACAGTAACTTCGATACTAATTATGTCAAGTAACTGTAACTTCGATACTAATTATGACAAGTAACTGTAACTTCGATGCTTATTATGACAGGTAAGTGTAACTTCATTACTAATTATGACAAGAAACTGTAACTTCGATACTAATTATGACAGGTAACTGTAACTTCGACACTAATTATGACAAGTAACTGTAACTTCGATACTAATTATGACAAGTAACTGTAACTTCGATACTAATTATGAGAGGTAACAGTCACTTCGATATTAATTATGACAAGTAACAGTAACTTCGATACTAATTATGACAAGTAACTGTAATTTCGATACAAATTTTGGCAGGTAACTGTAACTTCGATACTAATTATGACAGGTAACAGTAACTTCGATACTAATTATGACAAGTAACTGTAACTTCGATACTAATTATGACAGGTAACTTTAATTTCGTTACTAATTATGACAAGTAACTCTTATTTCGATACAAATTACGGCAGGTAACACTATCTTCGATACTAATTATGACAGGTAACAGTAACTTCGATACTAATTATGGCAGGTAACTGTGACTTCGATACTAATTATGACAGGTAACAGTAACTTCGATACTAATTATGACAAGTAACTCTAACTTCGATACTAATTATGACAGGTAACTGTAACTTCGTTACTAATTATGACAAGTAACTGTAATTTCGTTACAAATTATGGCAGGTAATTGTAATTTCGATACTAATTATGACAGGTAACAGTAACTTCGATACTTATTATGACAAGTAACTGTAACTTCGATACTAATTATGACAGGTAACTGTAACTTCGTTACAAATTATGACAAGTAACTGTAATTTCGATACAAATTTTGGCAGGTAACTGTAACTTCGATACTAATTATGACAAGAAACTCTAACTTCGTTACTAATTATGACAAGTAACAGTAATTTTGATAAAAATTATGGTAGGTAACTGTAACTTCAATACTAATTATGACAGGTAACAGTAACTTCGATACTAATTATGACAGGTAACTGTAACTTCGTTACTAATCATGACTAGTAACTTTAATTTTGATACTAATTATGGCAGGTAACTGTAACTTCGTTACTAATTATGACAAGTCCCTGTAATTTCGATACAAAATATGGCTGGTAACTGTAACTTCGATACTAATTATGACAGGTAACAGTATCTTCGATACTAATTATGACAAGGAACTGCAACTTCGATACTTATTATGACAGGTAACTGTAACTTCGATACTAATTATGACAAGTAACTGTAACTTCGATACTAATTATGACAGGTAGCTGTAACTTCGTTACTAATTATGACAAGTAACTGTAATATCGTTACAAATTAAGGCAGGTAATTGTAATTTCGATACTAATTATGACAGGTAACAGTTACTTCGATACTTATTATGAGAGGTAACTGAAACTTCGATACTAATTATGACATGTAACTGTAACTTCGATACTAATTATGACAGGTAACTGTAACTTCGATACTAATTATGACAGGTAACAGTAACTTCGATACTAATTATGACAAGTAACTGTAATTTCGATACTAAATATGACAGGTAACAGTAACTTCGATACTAATTATGTCAAGTAACTGTAACTTCGATACTAATTATGACAAGTAACTGTAACGTCGATACTTATTATGACAGGTAACTGTAACTTCATTACTAATTATGACAAGAAACTGTAACTTCGATACTAATTATGACAGGCAACTGTAACTTCGATACTAATTATGACAGGTAACTGTAACTTCGTTACTAATTATGAAAAGTAACTGTAATTTCGATACAAATTTTGGCAGGTAACTGTACCTTCGATACTAATTATGACAAGTAACTGTAATTTCGATACAAATTATGACAGGTAACTGTTGCTTCGTAACTAATTATGACAAGTAACTGTAATTTCGATACAAATTATGGCAGGTAACAGTACCTTCGATACTAATTATGACAGGTAACTGTAACTTCGATACTAATTATGACAAGGAACTGTAATTTCGATACAAATTATGGCAGGTAACTGTAACTTCAAAACTAATTATGACAGGTAACAGTAACTTCGATACTAATTATGACAAGAAACTGTAACTTCGATACTAAATATGACAGGTAACTGTAACTTCGTTACTAATTATGACAAGTAACTGTAATTTTGATACAAATTATGGCAGGTAACGGTAACTTCGATACTAATTATGACAGGTAACAGTAACATCGATACTAATTATGACAGGTAACTGCAACTTCGTTACTAATTATGACAAGTTACTGTAATTTCTATATTAATTATGGCAAGTAACTGTAACTTCGTTACTAATTATGACAAGTAACTGTAATTTCGATACAAATTATGGCAGGTAACTGTAACTTCGATACTAATTATGACAGGTAACAGTAACTTCGATACTAATTATGACAGAAAACAGTAACTTCGATACTAATTATGACAGGTAACAGTAACTTCGATAATAATTATGGCAGGTAACTGTAACTTCGATACTAATTATGACAGTTAACTGTAACTTCGTTACTAATTATGACAAGTAACTGTACTTTCGATACAAATTATGGCAGGTTACTGTAACTTCGATACTTATTATGACAGGTAACTGTAACTTCGATACTAATTAAGACAAGTAACTGCAACTTCGATACTAATTATGACAGGTTACTGTAACTTCGTTACTAATTATGACATGTAACTGTAATTTCGATACAACTTTTGGCAGGTAACTGTATCTTCGATACTAGTTATGACAGGTAACAGTAACTTCGATACTAATTATGACAAGTAACTGTAACTTCGATACAAATTATGACTGGTAACTGTAACTTCGTTACTAATTATGACAAGTAACTGTAATTTCGATACAAATTATGGCAGGTAACTGTAACTTCGATACTAATTATGACAGGTAACAGTAACGTCGATACATATTATGACAAGTAACTAAAACTTCGATACAAATTATGACAAGAAACTCTAACTTCGTTACTAATTATGACAAGTAACAATAATTTTGATAATAATTATGGTAGGTAACTGTAACTTCAATACTAAGTATGACAGGTAACAGTAACTTCGATACTAATTATGACCGGTAACTGTAACTTCGTTACTAATCATGACAAGTTACTTTAATTTCGATACTAATTATGGCAGGTAACTGTAACCTCGTTACTAATTATGACAATTCCCTGTAATTTCGATACAAAATATGGCTGGTAACTGTAACTTCGATACTAATTATGACAGGTAACAGTATCTTCGATACTAATTATGTCAAGGAACTGTAACTTCGATACTTATTATGACAGGTAACTGTAACTTCGATACTAATTATGACAAGTAACTGTAACTTCGATACTAATTATGACAGGTAGCTGTAACTTCGTTACTAATTATGACAAGTAACTGTAATTTCGTTACAAATTATGGCAGGTAATTGTAATTTCGATACTAATTATGACAGGTAACAGTAACTTCGATACTTATTATGACAAGTAACTGTAACTTCGATACTAATTATGACAGGTAACTGTAACTTCGATACTAATTATAACAGGAAACTGTAACATCGATACTAATTATGACAGGTAACAGTAACTTCAATACTAATTATGACAAGTAACTGTAATTTCGATACTAATTATGACAGGTAACAGTAACTTCGATACTAATTATGTCAAGTAACTGTAACTTCGATACTAATTATGACAAGTAACTGTAACTTCGATGCTTATTATGACAGGTAACTGTAACATCATTACTAATTATGACAAGAAACTGTAACTTCGATACTAATTATGACAGGTAACTGTAACTTCGATACTAATTATGACAAGTAACTGTAACTTCGATACTAATTATGATAAGTAACTGTAATTTCGATACTAATTATGAGAGGTAACAGTCACTTCGCTATTAATTATGACAAGTAACAGTAACTTCGATACTAATTATGACAAGTAACTGTAATTTCGATACAAATTTTGGCAGGTAACTGTAACTTCGATACTAATTATGACAGGTAACAGTAACTTCGATACTAATTATGACAAGTAACTGTAACTTCGATACTAATTATGACAGGTAACTTTAATTTCGTTACTAATTATGACAAGTAACTCTTATTTCGATACAAATTATGGCAGGTAACTCTATCTTCGATACTAATTATGACAGGTAACAGTAACTTCGATACTAATTATGACAGGTTACTGTAACATCGTTACTAATTATGTCAAGTAACTGTAACTTCGATACTAATTATGACAAGTAACTGTAACTTCGATACTTCTTATGACAGGTAACTATAACTTCATTACTAATTATGACAAGAAACAGTAAATTCGATACTAATTATGACAGGTAACTGTAACTTCGATACTAATTATGACAAGTAACTGTAACTTCGATACTAATTGTGACAAGTAACTGTAACTTCGATACTAATTATGACAGGTAACAGAAACTTCGATACTAAATATGACAAGTAACTGTAACTTCGATACTAATTATGACAGGTAACTGTAACTTCGTTACTAATTATGACAAGTAACTGTAATTTCGATACAAATTATGGCAGGTAACGGTAACTTCGATACTAATTATGACAGGTAACAGAAACTTCGATACCAATTATGACAGGTAACTGCAACTTCGTTACTAATTATGACAAGTAACTGTAATTTCTATATTAATTAAGGCAAGTAACTGTAACTTCGTTACTAATTATGACAAGTAACTGTAATTTCGATACAAATTATGGCAGGTAACTGTAACTTCGGTACTAATTATGACAGGTAACAGTAACTTCGATACTAATTATGACAGAAAACAGTAACATCGATACTAATTATGACAGGTAACAGTAACTTCGATAATAATTATGGCAGGTAACTGTAACTTCGATACTAATTATGACAGTTAACTGTAACTTCGTTACTAATTATGACAAGTAACTGTAATTTCGATACAAATTACGGCAGGTTACTGTAACTTCGATACTAATTATGACAGGTAACTGTAACTTCGATACTAATTAAGACAAGTAACTGTAACTTCGATACTAATTATGACAGGTTACTGTAACTTCGTTACTAATTATGACATGTAACTGTAATTTCGATACAACTTTTGGCTGGTAACTGTATCTTCGATACTAGTTATGACAGGTAACAGTAACTTCGATACTAATTATGACAAGTAACTGTAACTTCGATACTAATTATGACAGGTAACCGTAACTTCGTTGCTATTTATGACAAGTAACTGTAATTTCAATACAAATTATGGCAGGTAACTGTAACTTCGATACTAATTATGACAGGTAACAGTATCTTCGATACTAATTATGACAAGGAACTGTAACTTCGATACTTATTATGACAGGTAGCTGTAACTTCGTTACTAATTATGACAGGTAACTGTTACTTCGATACTAATTATGACAAATAACTGTAACTTCGATACTAATTATGACAGGTAGCTGTAACTTCGTTACTAATTATGACAAGTAACTGTAATTTCGTTACAAATTATGGCAGGTAATTGTAATTTCGATACTAATTATGACAGGTAACAGTAACTTCGATACTTATTATGACAAGTAACTGAAACTTCGATACTAATTATGACATGTAACTGTAACTTCGATACTAATTATGACAGGTAACTGTAACTTCGATACTAATTATGACAGGTAACAGTAACTTCGATACTAATTATGACAAGTAACTGTAATTTCGATACTAAATATGACAGGTAACAGTAACTTCGATACCAATTATGTCAAGTAACTGTAACTTCGATACTAATTATGACAAGTAACTGTAACGTCGATACTTATTATGACAGGTAAATGTAACTTCATTACTAATTATGACAAGAAACTGTAACTTCGATACTGATTATGACAGGTAACTGTAACTTCGATACTAATTATGACAGGTAACTGTAACTTCGTTACTAATTATGACAAGTAACTGTAATTTCGATACAAATTTTGGCAGGTAACTGTACCTTCTACACTAATTATGACAAGTAACTGTAATTTCGATACAAATTATGACAGGTAACTGTTACTTCGTAACTAATTATACAAGTAACTGTAATTTCGATACAAATTATGGCAGGTAACAGTACCTTCGATACTAATTATGACAGGTAACTGTAACTTCGATACTATTTATGACAAGGAACTGTAATTTCGATACAAATTATGGCAGGTAACTGTAACTTCAAAACTAATTATGACACGTAACTGTAACTTCGATACTAATTATGACAAGGAACTGTAATTTCGATACAAATTATGGCAGGTAAATGTAACTTCAAAACTAATTATGACAGGTAACAGTAACTTCGATACTAATTAATACAGGTAACAGTAACTTCGATACTAATTATGACAGGTTACTGTAACATCGTTACTAGTTATGTCAAGTAACTGTAACTTCGATACTAATTATGACAAGTAACTGTAACTTCGATACTTATTATGACAGGTAACTGTAACTTCATTACTAATTATGACAAGAAACTGTAAATTCGATACTAATTATGACAGGTAACTGTAACTTCGATACTAATTATGACAAGTAACTGTAACTTCGATACTAATTGTAACAAGTAACTGTAACTTCGATACTAATTATGACAGGTAACAGTAACTTCGATATTAATTATGACAACAGTAACCTCGATACTAATTATGACAAGTAACTGTAATTTCGATACAAATTTTGGCAGGTCACTGTAACTTCGATACTAATTATGACAGGTAACAGTAACTTCGATACTAATTATGACAAGAAACTGTAACTTCGATACTAATTATGACAGGTAACTGTAACTTCGTTACTAATTATGACAAGTAACTGTAATTTCGATACAAATTATGGCAGGTAACGGTAACTTCGATACTAATTATGACAGGTAACAGTAACATCGATACTAATTATGACAGGTAACTGCAACTTCGTTACTAATTATGACAAGTAACTGTAATTTCTATATTAATTATGGCAAGTAACTGTAACTTCGTTACTAATTATGACAAGTAACTGTAATTTCGATACAAATTATGGCAGGTAACTGTAACTTCGATACTAATTATGACAGGTAACAGTAACTTCGATACTAATTATGACAGAAAACAGTAACTTCGATACTAATTATGACAGGTAACAGTAACTTCGATAATAATTATGGCAGGTAACTGTAACTTCGATACTAATTATGACAGTTAACTGTAACTTCGTTACTAATTATGACAAGTAACTGTACTTTCGATACAAATTATGGCAGGTTACTGTAACTTCGATACTAATTATGACAGGTAACTGTAACTTCGATACTAATTAAGACAAGTAACTGCAACTTCGATACTAATTATGACAGGTTACTGTAACTTCGTTACTAATTATGACATGTAACTGTAATTTCGATACAACTTTTGGCAGGTAACTGTATCTTCGATACTAGTTATGACAGGTAACAGTAACTTCGATACTAATTATGACAAGTAACTGTAACTTCGATACAAATTATGACTGGTAACTGTAACTTCGTTACTTATTATGACAAGTAACTGTAATTTCGATACAAATTATGGCAGGTAACTGTAACTTCGATACTAATTATGACAGGTAACAGTAACGTCGATACATATTATGACAAGTAACTAAAACTTCGATACAAATTATGACAGGTAACTATAACTTCGATACTAATTATGACAAGAAACTCTAACTTCGTTACTAATTATGACAAGTAACAGTAATTTTGATAAAAATTATGGTAGGTAACTGTAACTTCAATACTAAGTATGACAGGTAACAGTAACTTCGATACTAATTATGACCGGTAACTGTAACTTCGTTACTAATCATGACAAGTAACTTTAATTTCGATACTAATTATGGCAGGTAACTGTAACCTCGTTACTAATTATGACAATTCCCTGTAATTTCGATACAAAATATGGCTGGTAACTGTAACTTCGATACTAATTATGACAGGTAACAGTATCTTCGATACTAATTATGTCAAGGAACTGTAACTTCGATACTTATTATGACAGGTAACTGTAACTTCGATACTAATTATGACAAGTAACTGTAACTTCGATACTAATTATGACAGGTAGCTGTAACTTCGTTACTAATTATGACAAGTAACTGTAATTTCGTTACAAATTATGGCAGGTAATTGTAATTTGAATACTAATTATGACAGGTAACAGTAACTTCGATACTTATTATGACAGGTAACTGTAACTTCGATACTAATTATGACAAGTAACTGTAACTTCGATACTAATTATGACAGGTAGCTGTAACTTCGTTACTAATTATGACAAGTAACTGTAATTTCGTTACAAATTATGGCAGGTAATTGTAATTTGAATACTAATTATGACAGGTAACAGTAACTTCGATACTAATTATGACAGGTAACAGTAACTTCAATACTAATTATGACAAGTAACTGTAATTTCGATACTAATTATGACAGGTAACAGTAACTTCGATACTAATTATGTCAAGTAACTGTAACTTCGATACTAATTATGACAAGTAACTGTAACTTCGATGCTTATTATGACAGGTAACTGTAACTTCATTACTAATTATGACATGAAACTGAAACTTCGATACTAATTATGACAGGTAACTGTAACTTCGATACTAATTATGACAAGTAACTGTAACTTCGATACTAATTATGACAAGTAACTGTAACTTCGATACTAATTATGAGAGGTAACAGTCACTTCGATATTAATTATGACAAGTAACAGTAACTTCGATACTAATTATGACAAGTAACTGTAATTTCGATACAAATTTTGGCAGGTAACTGTAACTTCGATACTAATTATGACAGGTAACAGTAACTTCGATACTAATTATGACAAGTAACTGTAACTTCGATACTAATTATGACAGGTAACATTAATTTCGTTACTAATTATGACAAGTAACTCTTATTTCGATACAAATTATGGCAGGTAACTCTATCTTCGATACTAATTATGACAGGTAACAGTAACTTCGATACTAATTATGGCAGGTTACTGTAACTTCGATACTAATTATGACAGGTAACAGTAACTTCGATACTAATTATGACAAGTAACTGTAACTTCGATACTAATTATGACAGGTTACTGTAACTTCGTTACTAATTATGACAAGTAACTGTAATTTCGTTACAAATTATGGCAGGTAATTGTAATTTCGATACTAATTATGACAGGTAACAGTAACTTCGATACTTATTATGACAAGTAACTGTAACTTCGATACTAATTATGACAGGTAACCGTAACTTCGTTACAAATTATGACGAGTAACTGTAATTTCGATACAAATTTTGGCAGGTAACTGTAACTTCGATACTAATTATGACAGGAAACTGTAACTTCGTTACTAATTATGACAAGTAACTGTAATTTCGATACAAATTATGACAGGTAACTGTAACTTCGATATTTATTATGACAGGAAACTGTAACTTCGTTACTAATTATGACAAGTAACTGTAATTTCGATACAAATTATGACAGGTAACTGTTACTTTGTAACTAATTATGACAAGTAACTGTAATTTCGATACAAATTATGGGAGGTAACAGTACCTTCGATACTAATTATGACAGGTAACTGTAACTTCGATACTAATTATGACAAGGAACTGTAATTTCGATACAAATTATGGCAGGTAACTGTAACTTCGATACTAATTATGACAGGTAACAGTTACTTCGATACTAATTTTGACAAGTAACTATAACTTCGAATCAAATTATGACAGGTAATTGTAACTTCGATACTAATTATGACAAGAAACTCTAACTTCGTTACTAATTATGACAAGTAACAGTAATTTAGATAAAAAATTATGGTAGGTAACTGTAACTTCAATACTAATTATGACAGGTAACAGTAACTTCGATAGTAATTATGACAGGTAACTGTAACTTCGTTACTAATTATGACAAGCAACTTTAATTTCGATACTAATTATGGCAGGTAACTGTAACTTCGTTACTAATTATGACAAGTCCCTGTAATTTCGATACAAATTATGGCAGGTAACTGTAACTTCGATACTAATTATGTCAGGTAACAGTAACTTCGATACTAATTAATACAGGTAACAGTAACTTTGATACTAATTATGACAGGTTACTGTAACTTCGTTACTAATTATGACATGTAACTGTAATTTCGATACAACTTTTGGCAGGTAACTGTATCTTCGATACTAGTTATGACAGGCAACAGTAACTTCGATATTAATTATGACAACAGTAACCTCGATACTAATTATGACAAGTAACTGTAATTTCGATACAAATTTTGGCAGGTCACTGTAACTTCGATACTAATTATGACAATTAACTGTAATTTCAATACAATTTATGACAGTAAACTGTAACTTCGTTACTAATTATGACAAGTAACTGTAACATCGATACTAATTATGACAGGTAACTGTAACTTCGATACTAATTATGACAAGTAACTGTAACTTCGATACTAATTATGACAGGTAACTGTAACTTCGTTACTAATTATGACAAGTAACTGTAATTTCGATACAAATTATGGCAGGTAACTGTAACTTCGATACTAATTATGACAATTAACTGTAATTTCAATACAAATTATGACAGTAAACTGTAACTTCGTTACTAATTATGACGAGTAACTGTAACATCGATACTAATTATGACAGGTAACTGTAACTTCGATACTAATTATGACAGGTAACAGTAACTTCGATACTAATTATGACAGGAAACTGTAACTTCGTTACTAATTATGACAAGTAACTGTAATTTCGATACAAATTATGACAGGTAACTGTAACTTCGTTACTAATTATGACAAGTAACTGTAATTTCGATACAAATTATGGCAGGTAACAGTACCTTCGATAATAATTATTACAGGTAACTGCAACTTCGATACTAATTATGACAAGGAACTGTAATTTCGATAGAATTTATGGCAGGTAACTGTAACTTCGATACTAATTATGACAGGTAACATTAACTTCGATACTAATTATGAGAATTAACTATAACTTCGAATCAAATTATTACAGGTAACTGTAACTTCGATACTAATTATGACAAGAAAATCTAACTTCGTTACTAATTATGACAAGTAACAGTAATTTTGATAAAAAATTATGGTAGGTAACTGTAACTTCAATACTAATTATGACAGGTAACAGTAACTTCAAAACTAATTATAACAGGTAACTGTATCTTCGTTACTAATTATGACAAGTAACTTTAATTTCGATACTAATTATGGCAGGTAACCTTAACTTCGTTACTAATTATGACAAGTCCCTGTAATTTCGATACAAATTATGGCAGGTAATTGTAACTTCGATACTAATTATGTCAGGTAACAGTAACTTCGGTACTAATTATGACAGGAAACTGTAACTTCGTTACTAATTATGACAATTAACTGTAATTTCAATACAAATTATGACAGGTAACTGTAACTTCGTTACTAATTATGGCAAGTAACTGTAATTTCGATACAAATTATGGCAGGTAACAGTACCTTCGATACTAATTATGACAGGTAACTGTAACTTCGATACTAATTATGACAGGTAACTGTAACTTCATTTCTAATTATGACAAGTAACTTTAATTTCGATACTAATTATGGCAGGTAACTGTAACTTCGTTACTAATTATGACAAGTCCCTGTAATTTCGATGCAAATTATGGCAGGTAACTGTAACTTCGATACTAATTATGTCAGGTAACAGTAACTTCGGTACTAATTATGACAGGAAACTGTAACTTCGTTACTAATTATGACAATTAACTGTAATTTCGATACAAATTATGGCAGGTAACTGTAACCTCGATACTAATTATGACATGTAACTGTAACATCGATACTAATTATGACTGGTAACTGTAACTTCGTTACTAATTACGACAAGTAACTGTAATTTCGATACAAATTATGGCAGGTAACTGTAACTTCGATACTAATTATGACAAGTAACAGTAACTTCATTACTAATTATGACAAGAAACTGTAACTTCGATACTAATTATGACAGGTAACTGTAACTTCGGTACTAATTATGACAAGTAACTGTAACTTCGAGACTAATTATGACAAGTTACTGTAACTTCGATACTAATTATGACAGGTAACAGTAACTTCGATATTAATTATGACAAGTAACAGTAACTTCGATACTAATTATGACAAGTAACTGTAATTTCGATAAAAAAATTGGCAGGTCACTGTAACTTCGATACTAATTATGACAGGTAACAGTTACTTCGGTACTAGTTATGACAAGTAACTGTAACTTCGTTACTAATTATGACAGGTAACTGTAACTTCGTTACTAATTATGACAAGTAACTGTAAATTCGATACAAATTATGGCAGGTAACTGTACCTTCGATACTAATTATGACAGGTAACAGCAACTTCGATACTTATTATGACAGGAAACTGCAACTTCGTTACTAATTATGACAAGTAACTGTAATTTCTATACTAATTATGGCAAGTAACTGTAACTTCGTTACTAATTATGACAAGTAACTGTAATTTCGATACAAATTATGGCAGGTAACTGTAATTTCGATACTATTTATGACAGGTAACTCTAACTTCGAAGCTAATTATGACAGGTAACAGTAACATCGATACTAATTATGACAGGTAACAGTAACTTCGATATTAATTATGACAAGTTACAGTAACTTCGATACTAATTATGACAAGTAACTGTAATTTCGATACAAATTTGGGCAGGTTACTGTAACTTCGTTACTAATTATGACAAGGAACTGTAATTTCGATACAAATTATGGCAGGTAACAGTACCTTCGATACTAATTATTACAGGTAACTGTAACTTCGATACTAATTATGACAAGGAACTGTAATTTCGATAGAAATTATGGTAGGTAACTGTAACTTCGATACTAATTATGACAGGTCACATTAACTTCGATACTAATTATGACAATTAACTATAACTTCGAATCAAATTATTACAGGTAACTGTCACTTCGATACTACTTATGACAAGAAAATCTAACTTCGTTACTAATTATGACAAGTAACAGTAATTTTGATAAAAAATTATGGTAGGTAACTGTAACCTCAATACTAATTATGACCGGTAACAGTAACTTCAATACTAATTATAACAGGTAACTGTAACTTCGTTACTAATTATGACAAGTAACTTTAATTTCGATACTAATTATGGCAGGTAACAGTACCTTCGATACTAATTATGACAGGTAACAGTAACTTCATGACTAATTATGACAAGTAACTTTAATTTCGATACTAATTATGGCAGGTAACTGTAACTTCGTTACTAATTATGACAAGTCCCTGTAATTTCGATACAAATTATGGCAGGTAACTGTAACTTCGATACTAATTATGTCAGATAACAGTAACTTCGTTATTAATTATGACAGGAAACTGTAACTTCGTTACTAATTATGACAATTAACTGTAATTTCAATACAAATTATGACAGGAAACTGTAACTTCAATACTAATTATGACAAGTAACAGTAATTTCGATATAAATTATGGCAGGAAACAGTACCTTCGATACTAATTATGACAGGTAACAGTAACTTCGATACTAATCATGACAAATTACTGTAACTTCGATACTAAATATGACAGGTAACAGTAACTTCGATACTAATTATGACTAGTAACTGTAACTTCGATTCTAATTATGACTGGTAACTGTAACTTCGTTACTAATTATGACAAGTAACTGTAATTTCGATACAAATTATGGCAGGTAACTGTAACTTCGATACTAATTATGTCAGGTAACAGTAACTTCGGTACTAATTATGACAGGAAACTGTAACTTCGTTAATAATTATGACAATTAACTGTAATTTCGATACAAATTATGGCAGGTAACTGTAACCTCGATACTAATTATGACAGGTAACAGTAACTTCTTTACTAATTGTGACAAGTAACAGTAATTTTGATAAAAATTATGGTCGGTAACTGTAACTTCAATACTAATTATGACAGGTAACAGTAACTTCGATACTAATAATGATAGGTAACTGTAACTTCGTTACTAATTATGACAAGTAACTTTAATTTCGAAACTAATTATGGCAGGTAATTGTAATTTCGATAATAATTATGACAGGTAACAGTAACTTCGATACTAATTATGACAAGGAACTGTAACTTCGATACTAATTATGACAGGTAACTGTAACTTCGTTACTAATTATGACAAGTAACTGTAATTTCGATACAAATTATGGCAGGTAATTGTAATTTCGATATTAATTATGACAGGTAACAGTAACTTCGATACTAATTATGACAAGTAACAGTAACTTCGATACTAATTATGACAAGTAACTGTAACTTCGATACTAATTATGACACGGTAACTGTAACTTCGTTACTAATTATGACAAGTTACTGTAATTTCGATACAAATTTTGGCAGGTAACTGTATCATCGATACTTATTAAGACAGGTAACAGTAACTTCGATACTATTTATGACAAGTAACTGTAACTTCGATACTAATTATGACTGGTAACTGTAACTTCGTTACAAATTATGGCAGGTAACTGTACCTTCGATACTAATTATGACAGGTAACAGTAACTTCGATACATATTATGACAGGTAACTGCAACTTCGTTACTAATTATGAGAAGTAACTGTAATTTCTATACTAATTATGGCAAGTAACTGTAACTTCGTTACTAATTATGACACGTAACTGTAATTTCGATACAAATTATGGCAGGTAACTGTAATATCGATACTATTTATGACAGGTAACTCTAACTTCGATACTAATTATGACAGGTAACAGTAACATCGATACTAATTATGGCAGGTAACTGTAACTTCGATCCTAAATATGACAGGTAACAGTAACTTCGATACTAATTATGACATGTAACTGTAACTTCGATACTAATTTTGACAAGTAACTGTAAATTCGATACTAAATATGACAGGTAACAGTAACTTCGATATTAATTATGACAAGTTACAGTGACTTCGATAATAATTATGACAAGTAACTGTAATTTCGTTACAAATTTTGGCAGGTAACTGTAACTTCGATACTAATTATGACAGGTATCAGTAACTTCGATACTAATTATGACAAGTAACTGTAACTTCGATACTAATTATGACAGGTAACTGTAACTTCGTTTCTAATTATGACAAGTAACTGTAATTTCGATACAAATTATGGTAGGTAACTCTAACTTCAATACTAATTATGACAGGTAACAGTAACATCGATACAAATTATGGCATGTAACTGTAACTTCGATACTAATTATGACAAGTAACTGTAATTTCGTTACAAATTATGGCAGGTAATTGTAATTTCGGTACTAATTATGACAGGTAACTGTAACTTCGATGCTAATTATGACAAGTAACAGTAACTTCGATACTAATTATGACAAGTATTTGTAACTTCGATACTAATTATGACAGGTAACAGTAACTTCGATACTAATTATGACAGGTAACTGTAACTTCGTTACTAATTATGACAAGTAACTGTAATTTCGTTACAAATTATGGCAGGTAATTGTAATTTCGATACTAATTATGACAGGTAACAGTAACTTCCATACTAATTATGGCAGGTAACTGTAACTTCGATACTAATTATGACAGGTAACTGTAACTTCGTTACTAATTATGACAAGTAACTGTAATTTCGATACAAATTTTGGCAGGTAACTGTACCTTCGATACTAATTATGACAGGTAAGAGTAACTTCGATATTAATTATGACAGGTAACTGTAACTTCGATACTAATTATGACAAGGAACTGTAATTTCGATACAAATTATGGCAGGTAACTGTAACTTCCATACTAATTATGACAGGTAACAGTAACTTCGATACTAATTATGACAAGAAACTGTAACTTCGTTACTAATTATGACAAGTAACTGTAATTTCGATACAAATTATGACAGGTAACTGTAACTTCGTTACTAATTATGACAAGCAACAGTAACTTCGATACTAATTATGACAGGTAACTGTAACTTCGATACTAATTATGACAAGGAACTGTAATTTCGATACAAATTATGGCAGGTAACTGTAACTTCGTTACTAATTATGACAAGTAACTGTAATTTCGATACAAATTTTGGCAGGTAGCTGTAACTTCGATACTAATTATGACAGGTAACAGTAACTTCGATACTAATTATGACAAGTAACTGTAACTTCGATACTAATTATGACAGGTTACTGCAACTTCGTTACTATTTATGACAAGTAACAGTAATTTCGATACAAAATATGGCAAGTAACAGTAACTTCGATACTAATTATGACAGGTAACAGTAACTTCGATACTATTTATGACAAGTAACATTAACTTCGATACTAATTATGACAGGTAACAGTAACTTCGATACTATTTATGACAAGTAACATTAACTTCGATACTAATTATGACAGGTTACTGTAACATCGTTGCTAATGATGACAAGTAACTTTAATTTCGATACAAATTATGGCAGGTAACTGTAACTTCCATACTAATTATGACAGGTAACAGTTACTTCGATACTAATTATGACAGGAAACTGTAACTTCGTTACTAATTATGACAAGTAACTGTAATTTCGATACAAATCATGACAGGTAACTGTAACTTCGTTACTAATTATGACAAGTAACAGTACCTTCGATACTAATTATGACAGGTAACTGTAACATCGATACTAATTATGACAAGGAACTGTAATTTCGATACAAATTATGGCAGGTAACTGTAACTTCGATACTAATTATGACAGGTAACAGCAACTTCGATACTAATTATGACAAGTAACTATAACTTCGATACAAATTATGACAGGTAACTGTAACTTCGATACTAATTATGACAAGAAACTCTAACTTCGTTACTAATTATGACAAGTTACTGTAATTTTGATAAAAAAATATTGTAGGTAACTGTAACTTCAATACTAATTATGACAGGTAACAGTAACTTCGATACTAATTATGACAGGTAACTGTAACTTCGTTACTTATTATGACAAGTAACTTTAATTTCGATACTACTTATGGCAGGTTACTGTAACTTCTTTACTAATTATGACAAGTCCCTGTAATTTCGATACAAATTATTGCAGGTAATTGTAATTTCGATACTAATTATGTCAGGTAACAGTAACTTCGATACTAATTATGACAGGTTACAGTAACTACGATACTAATTATGACAAGTAACTGTAACTTCGATACTAATTATGACAGGTAACTGTAACTTGGTAACTAATTATGACAAGTAACTTTAATTTCGATACAAATTATGGCTGGTAACAGTATCTTCGATGCTAATTATGACTGGTAACTGAAACTTCGATACTAATTACGACAAGGAACTGTAATTTCGATACAAATTATGGCAGGTAACAGTAACTTCGATACTAATTATGACAAGAAACTATAACTTCGAATCAAATTATGACAGGTAACTGTAACTTCGATACTAATTATGACAAGAAAATCTAACATCGTAACTAATTATGACAAGTAACTGTAATTTTGATAAAAAATTATGGTAGGTAACTGTAACTTCAATACTAATTATGACAGGTAACAGGAACTTCGATACTAATTATGACAGGTAACAGCAACTTCGATACTAATTACGACAAGTAACTATAACTTCGATACAATTTATGACAGGTAACAATAACTTCGATACTAATTATGACAGGTTACAGGAACTACGATACTAATTATGAAAAGTAACTGTAACTTCGATACTAATTATGACAGGTAACTGTAACTTGGTAACTAATTATGACAAGTAACTTTAATTTCGATACAAATTATGGCTGGTAACAGTAACTTCGATGCTAATTATGACTGGTAACTGAAACTTCGATACTAATTACGACAAGGAACTGTAATTTCGATACAAATTATGGCAGGTAACAGTAACTTCGATACTAATTATGACAAGAAACTATAACTTCGAATCAAATTATGACAGGTAACTGTAACTTCGATACTAATTATGACAAGAAAATCTAATTTCGTAACTAATTATGACAAGTAACTGTAATTTTGATAAAAAATTAATGTAGGTAACTGTAACTTCAATACTAATTATGACAGGTAACTGGAACTTCGATACTAATTATGACAGGTAACTGTAACTTCGTTAATAATTATCACAAGTAACTTTAATTTCGATACTAATTATGGCAGGTAACTGTAACTTCGTTACTAATTATGACAAGTCCCTGTAATTTCGATACAAATTATGGCAGGTAACGGTAACTTCGGTACCAATTATTACAAGCAACTGTAACTTCGATACTAATTATGACAGGTAACTGTAACTTCGTTACTAATTATGACAAGTAACTGTAATTTCGATACAAATTTTGGCAGGTAACTGTAACTTCGATTCTAATTATGACAGGTAACATTAACTTCGATACTAATTATGACAAGTAACTGTAACTTCGATACTAATTATGACAGGTAACTGTAACTTCGTTACTAATTATGACAAGTAACAGTAATTTCGATACAAATTATGGCAGGTAACTGTATCATCGATACTAATTATGACAGGTAACAGTAACTTCGATACTAATTATGACAAGTAACATTAACTTCGATACTATTTATGGCAGGTTACTGTAACATCGCTACTAATTATGACAAGTAACTGTATTTCGATACAAATTATGACAGGTAACTGTAACTTCGTTACTTATTATGACAGGTTACTGTAACTTCGTTACTAATTATGTCAAGTAACTGTAGCTTCGATGCTAATTATGACAAGTAACTGTAATTTCGATACAAATTATGACAGGTTACAGTAACATCGATACTAATTATGACAAGTAACAGTAACTTCGATACTAATTATGACAAGTAACTGTAACTTCGATACTAATTATGACAGGTAACTATAACTTCGATACAAATTATGACAGGTAACTGTAACTTCGATACTAATTATGACAAGAAACTCGAACTTCATTACTAATTATGACAAGTCCCTGTAATTTCGATACAAATTATGGCAGGTAACTGTAACATCCATACTAATTATGACAGGTAACAGTAACTTCGATACTAATTATGACAGGAAACTGTAACTTCGTTACTAATTATGACAGGTTACTGTATCTTCGTTGCTAATTATGTCAAGTAACTGTAGCTTCGATGCTAATCATGACAAGTAACTGTAATTTCGATACAAATTATGACAGGTAACATTAACTTCGATACAAATTATGACAAGAAACTCTAACTTCGTTAATAATTATGACAAGTAACAGTAATTTTGATAAAAATTTATGGTAGGTAACTGTAACTTCAATACTAATTATGACTGTAACAGTAACTTCGTTACTAATTATGACAAGTAACTGTAATTTCGATACAAATTATGGCAGGTAACAGTAACTTCGATACTAACTATGACAGGTAACTGTAACTTCGATACTAATTATGACAAGGAACTGTAATTTCGATACAAATTATGGCAGGTAACTGTAACTTCCATACTAATTATGACAGGTAACAGTAACTTCGATACTAATTATGACAAGAAACTGTAACTTCGTTACTAATTATGACAAGTAACTGTAATTTCGATACAAATTATAACAGGTAACTGTAACTTCGTTACTAATTATGACAAGTAACAGTACCTTCGATACTAATTATGACAGGTAACTGTAACTTCGATACTAATTATGACAAGGAACTGTAATTTCGATACAAATTATGGCAGGTAACTGTATCTTCGATACTAATTATGACAGGAAACAGCAACTTCGATACTAATTATGACAAGTAACTATAACTTCGATACAAATTATGACAGGTAACTGTAACTTCGATACTAATTATGACAAGAAACTCTAACTTTGTTACTAATTATGACAAGTTACTGTAATTTTGATAAAAAATTATTGTAGGTAACTGTAACTTCAATACTAATTATGACAGGTAACAGTAACTTCGATACTAATTATGACAGGTAACTGTAACTTCGTTACTTATTATGACAAGTAACTTTAATTTCGATACTAATTATGGCAGGTTACTGTAACTTCTTTACTAATTATGACAAGTCCCTGTAATTTCGATACAAATTATTGCAGGTAATTGTAATTTCGATACTAATTATGTCAAATAACAGTAACTTCGATACTAATTATGACAGGTAACAGTAACTTCGATACTAATTATGACAGGTTACAGTAACTACGATACTAATTATGACAAGTAACTGTAACTTCGATACTAATTATGACAGGTAACTGTAACTTGGTAACTAATTATGACAAGTAACTTTAATTTCGATACAAATTATGGCTGGTAACAGTATCTTCGATGCTAATTATGACTGGTAACTGAAACTTCGATACTAATTACGACAAGGAACTGTAATTTCGATACAAATTATGGCAGGTAACAGTAACTTCGATACTAATTATGACAAGAAACTATAACTTCGAATCAAATTATGACAGGTAACTGTAACTTCGATACTAATTATGACAAGAAAATCTAACTTCGTAACTAATTATGACAAGTAACTGTAATTTTGATAAAAAATTATGGTAGGTAACTGTAACTTCAATACTAATTATGACAGGTATCAGGAACGTCGATACTAATTATGACAGGTAACAGCAACTTCGATACTAATTACGACAAGGAACTGTAATTTCGATACAAATTATGGCAGGTAACAGTAACTTCGATACTAATTATGACAAGAAACTATAACTTCGAATCAAATTATGACAGGTAACTGTAACTTCGATACTAATTATGACAAGAAAATCTAACTTCGTAACTAATTATGACAAGTAACTGTAATTTTGATAAAAAATTATGGTAGGTAACTGTAACTTCAATACTAATTATGACAGGTAACAGGAACTTCGATACTAATTATGACAGGTAACTGTAACTTCGTTAATAATTATCACAAGTAACTTTAATTTCGATACTAATTATGGCAGGTAACTGTAACTTCGTTACTAATTATGACAAGTCCCTGTAATTTCGATACAAATTATGGCAGGTAACGGTAACTTCAGTACCAATTATTACAAGCAACTGTAACTTCGATACTAATTATGACAGGTAACTGTAACTTCGTTACTAATTATGACAAGTAACTGTAATTTCGATACAAATTTTGGCAGGTAACTGTAACTTCGATTCTAATTATGACAGGTAACAGTAACTTCGATACTAATTATGACAAGTAACTGTAACTTCGATACTAATTATGACAGGTAACTGTAACTTCGTTACTAATTATGACAAGTAACAGTAATTTCGATACAAATTATGGCAGGTAACTGTATCATCGATACTAATTATGACAGGCAACAGTAACATCGATACTAATTATGACAAGTAACATTAACTTCGATAGTAATTATGGCAGGTTACTGTAACATCGCTACTAATTATGACAAGTAACTGTATTTCGATACAAATTATGACAGGTAACTGTAACTTCGTTACTTATTATGACAGGCTACTGTAACTTCGTTACTAATTATGTCAAGTAACTGTAGCTTCGATGCTAATTATGACAAGTAACTGTAATTTCGATACAAATTATGACAGGTAACTGTAACTTCGATACTAATTATGACAGGTAACTGTAACTTCGATACTAATTATGACAGGTAACTGTAACTTCGTCACTAATTATGACAAGTAACTGTAATTTCGATACAAATTATGGCAGGTTACTGTAACTTCGATACTAATTATGACAGGTAACAGTAACTTCGATACTAATTATGGCAGGTTACTGTAACATCGCTACTAATTATGACAAGTAACTGTATTTCGATACAAATTATGACAGGTAACTGTAACTTCGTTACTTATTATGACAGGCTACTGTAACTTCGTTACTAATTATGACAAGTAACTGTAATTTCGATACAAATTTTGGCAGGTAACTGTAACTTCGATTCTAATTATGACAGGTAACAGTAACTTCGATACTAATTATGACAAGTAACTGTAACTTCGATACTAATTATGACAGGTAACTGTAACTTCGATACTAATTATGACAAGAAACTCGAACTTCATTACTAATTATGACAAGTCCCTGTAATTTCGATACAAATTATGGCAGGTTACTGTAACTTCCATACTAATTATGACAGGTAACAGTAACTTCGATACTAATTATGACAGGAAACTGTAACTTCGTTACTAATTATGACAAGTAACTGTAATTTCGATACAAATTATGACAGGTAACTGTAACTTCGTTACTAATTATGACTGTAACAGTAACTTCGTTACTAATTATGACAAGTAACTGTAACTTCGATACTAATTATGACAAGGAACTGTAATTTCGATACAAATTATGGCAGGTAACTGTAACTTCGTTACTAATTATGACAAGTAACTGTAATTTCGATACAAATTATGGCAGGTAACAGTAACTTCGATACTAACTATGACAGGTAACTGTAACTTCGATACTAATTATGACAAGGAACTGTAATTTCGATACAAATTATGGCAGGTAACTGTAACTTCCATTCTAATTATGACAGGTAACAGTAACTTCGATACTAATTATGACAAGAAACTGTAACTTCGTTACTAATTATGACAAGTAACTGTAATTTCGATACAAATTATAACAGGTAACTGTAACTTCGTTACTAATTATGACAAGTAACAGTACCTTCGATACTAATTATGACAGGTAACTGTAACTTCGATACTAATTATGACAAGGAACTGTAATTTCGATACAAATTATGGCAGGTAACTGTAACTTCGTTACTAATTATGACAAGTAACTGTAATTTCGATACAAATTATGGCAGGTTACTGTAACTTCGATACTAATTATGACAGGTAACAGTAACTTCGATACTAATTATGACAAGTAACTATAACTTCGATACAAATTATGACAGGTAACTGTAACTTCGATACTAATTATGACAAGAAACTCGAACTTCGTTACTAATTATGACAAGTCCCAGTAATTTCGATACAAATTATGGCAGGTAACTGTAACTTCCATACTAATTATGACAGATAACAGTAACTTCGACACTAATTATGACAGGAAACTGTAACTTCGTTACTAATTATGACAAGAAACTGTAATTTCGATACAAATTATGACAGGTAACTGTAACTTCGTTACTACTTATGACAAGTAACAGTACCTTCGATACTAATTATGACAGGTAACTGTAACTTCGATTTAATTATGACAAGGAACAGTAATTTTGATACAAATTATGGCAGGTAACTGTAACTTTGATACTAATTATGACAGGTAACAGTAACTTCGATACTAATTATGACAAGTAACTGTAACTTCGTTACTAATTATGACAAGTAACTCTAATTTTGATAAAAAATTATGGCAGGTAACTGTAACTTCGATACTAATTATGACAGGTAACATTAACTTCGATACTAATTATGACAGGTTACTGTAACTTCGTTACTAATTATGTCAAGTAACTGTAATTTCGATACAAATTATGACAGGTTACCGTAACTTCGTTACTAATTATGACAAGTAACTGTAATTTCGATACAGATTATGGCAGGTAACTGTAACTTCGGTACAAATTATATCAGGTATCAGTAACTTCGATACTAATTATGACAAGGAACTGTAATTTCGATACAAATTATGGCAGGTAACTGTAACTTTGTTACTAATTATGACAGGTTACTGTAACTTCGTTACTAATTATGTCAAGTAATTGTAGCTTCGATTCTAATTATGACAAGTAACTGTAATTTGTATTCAAAATATGACAGGTAACAGTAACTTCGGTACTAATTATGACAACAAACTCTAACTTCGTTAATAATTATGACAAGTAACAGTAATTTTGATTTAAAAAATTATGGTAGGTAACTGTAACATCAATACTAATTATGACAGGTAACAGTAACTTCGATACTAATTATGACAGGTAAGAGTAACTACGATACTAATTATGACAAGTAACTGTAACTTCGATACTAATTATGACAGGTAACAGTTACTTCGATACTAATTATGACAGGAAACTGTAACTTCGTTACTAATTATGACAAGTAACTGTAATTTCGATACAAATTATGACAGGTAACTATAACTTCGTTACTAATTATGACAGGAAACTGTAACTTCGTTACTAATTATGACAAGTAACTTTAATTTGGATACTAGTTATGGCAGGAAACTGTAACTTCGTTACTAATTATGACAAGTCCCTGTAATTTCGATACAAATTATGGCAGGTAACTGTAACCTCGATACTAATTATGAAAAGTAACTGTAACTTCCATACTAATTATGACAGGTAACAGTTACTTCGATACTAATTATGACAGGAAACTGTAACTTCGTTACTAATTATGACAAGTAACTGTAATTTCGATACAAATTATGACAGGTAACTGTAACTTCGATACTAATTATGACAAGTAACTGTAACTTCGATACTAATTATGACAGGTAACTGTAACTTCGTTATTAATTATGACAAGTAACTGTAACTTCGATATTAATTATGGCAGGAAACTGTAACTTCGTTACTAATTATGGCAAGTCCCTGTAATTTCGATACAAATTATGGCAGGTAACTGTTACCTCGATACTAATTATGACAATTGACTGTAACTTCGATACTTATTATGACAGGTAACTGTAACTTCGTTATTAATTATGACAAGTTACTGTAATTTCGATACAAATTTTGGCAGGTAACTGTATCATCGTTACTAATTATGACAGGTAACAGTAACTTCGATACTAATTATGACAAGTAACTGTAACTTCGATACTAATTATGACAGGTAACTGTAACCTCGATACTAATTATGACAGGTAACTGTAACTTCGTTACTAATTATGACAAGTAACTGTAATTTCGATTCAAATTTTGGCAGGTAATTGAAACTTCGATACTTATTATGACAGGTAACAGTAACTACGATACTAATTATGACAAGTAACTGTAACATCGATACTAATAATGACAGGTAACTGTAACTTCGTTACTAATTATGACAAGTAACTGTAATTTTGATACAAATTATGGCAGATTACTGTAACTTCGATACTAATTATGACAGGTAACAGCAACTTCGATACTAATTATGACAAGTAACTATAACCTCGATACAAATTATGACAGGTAACTGTAACTTCGATACTAATTATGACAAGAAACTCTAACTTCGTTACTAATTATGACAAGTAACTGTAATTTTGATAAAAATTATGGTAGGTAACTGTAACTTCAATACTAATTATGACAGGTAACAGTAACTTCGATACTAATTATGACATGAAACTGTAACTTCGTTACTAATTATGACAAGTAACTGTAATTTCGATACAAATTATGACAGGTAACTGTAACTTCGTTACTAATTATGACAGGTTACTGTAACTTCGTTACTAATTATGTCAAGTAACTGTAGCTTCGATGCTAATTTTGACAAATAACTGTAATTTCGATACAAATTATGACAGGTAACATTAACTTCGATACTAATTATGACAAGAAACTCTAACTTCGTCACTAATTATGACAAGTAACTGTAATTTCGATACAAATTATGGCAGGTAACTGTAACTTCGATACTAATTATGACAGGTAACAGTAACTTCGATACTAATTATGACAAGTAACTATAACCTCGATACAAATTATGACAGGTAACTGAAACTTCGATACTAATTATGACAAGAAACTCGAACTTCGTTACTAATTATGACAAGTCCCTGTAATTTCGATACAAATTATGGCAGGTAACTGTAACTTCCATACTAATTATGACAGGTAACAGTAACTTCGATACTAATTATGACAAGTAACATTAACTTCGATACTAATTATGGCAGGTTACTGTAACATCGCTTCTAATTATGACAATTAACTTTGATTTCGAAACAAATTATGCCAGGTAACGGTAACTTCCATACTAATTATGACAGGTAACAGTAACTTCGATAATAATTATGACAGGAAACTGTAACTTCGTTACTAATTATGACAAGTAACTCTAATTTCGATAAAAATTATGACAGGTAACTGTAACTTCGTTACTAATTATGACAAGTAACAGTACCTTCGATACTAATGATGACAGGTAACTGTAACTTCGATACTAATTATGACAAGGAACTGTAATTTCGATACAAATTATGGCAGGTAACTGTAACTTTGTTACTAATTATGACAGGTTACTGTAACTTCGTTACTAATTATGTCAAGTAATTGTAGCTTCGATTCTAATTATGACAAGTAACTGTAATTTCTATTCAAAATATGACAGGTAACAGTAACTTCGATACTGATTATGACAACAAACTCTAACTTCGTTAATAATTATGATAAGTAACAGTAATTTTGATAAGAAAATTATGGTAGGTAACTGTAACATCAATACTAATTATGACACGTAACAGTAACTTCGATACTAAATATGACAGGTAAGAGTAACTACGATACTAATTATGACAAGTAACTGTAACTTCGATACTAATTATGACAGGTAACAGTTACTTCGATACTAATTATGACAGGAAACTGTAACTTCGTTACTAATTATGACAAGTAACTGTAATTTCGATACATATTATGACAGGTAACTGTAACTTCGTTACTAATTATGACAGGAAACTGTAACTTCGTTACTAATTATGACAAGTAACTTTAATTTGGATACTAGTTATGGCAGGAAACTGTAACTTCGTTACTAATTATGACAAGTCCCTGTAATTTCGATACAAATTATGGCAGGTAACTGTAACCTCGATACTAATTATGACAAGTAACTGTAACTTCGATACTAATTATGACAGGTAACAGTTACTTCGATACTAATTATGACAGGAAACTGTAACTTCGTTACTAATTATGACAAGTAACTGTAATTTCGATACAAATTATGACAGGTAACTGTAACTTCGATACTAATTATGACAAGTAACTGTAACTTCGATACTAATTATGACAGGTAACTGTAACTTCGTTATTAATTATGACAAGTAACTGTAACTTCGATATTAATTATGGCAGGAAACTGTAACTTCGTTACTAATTATGGCAAGTCCCTGTAATTTCGATACAAATTATGGCAGGTAACTGTAACCTCGATACTAATTATGATAAGTAACTGTAACTTCGATACTTATTATGACAGGTAACTGTAACTTCGTTATTAATTATGACAAGTAACTGTAATTTCGATACAAATTTTGGCAGGTAACTGTATCATCGTTACTAATTATGACAGGTAACAGTAACTTCGATACTAATTATGACAAGTAACTGTAACTTCGATACTAATTATGACAGGTAACTGTAACCTCGATACTAATTATGACAGGTAACTGTAACTTCGTTACTAATTATGACAAGTAACTGTAATTTCGATTCAAATTTTGGCAGGTAATTGTAACTTCGATACTTATTATGACAGGTAACAGTAACTACGATACTAATTATGACAAGTAACTGTACCATCGATACTAATAATGACAGGTAACTGTAACTTCGTTACTAATTATGACAAGTAACTGTAATTTTGATACAAATTATGGCAGATTACTGTAACTTCGATACTAATTATGACAGGTAACAGCAACTTCGATACTAATTATGACAAGTAACTATAACCTCGATACAAATTATGACAGGTAACTGTAACTTCGATACTAATTATGACAAGACACTCTAACTTCGTTACTAATTATGACAAGTAACTGTAATTTTGATAAAAAATTATGGTAGGTAACTGTAACTTCAATACTAATTATGACAGGTAACAGTAACTTCGATACTAATTATGACATGAAACTGTAACTTCGTTACTAATTATGACAAGTAACTGTAATTTCGATACAAATTATGACAGGTAACTGTAACTTCGTTACTAATTATGACAGGTTACTGTAACTTCGTTACAAATTATGTCAAGTAACTGTAGCTTCGATGCTAATTATGACAAGTAACTGTAATTTCGATACAAATTATGACAGGTAACATTAACTTCGATACTAATTATGACAAGAAACTCTAACTTCGTCACTAATTATGACAAGTAACTGTAATTTCGATACAAATTATGGCAGGTAACTGTAACTTCGATACTAATTATGACAAGTAACTATAACCTCGATACAAATTATGACAGGTAACTGTAACATCGATACTAATTATGACAAGAAACTCGAACTTCGTTACTAATTATGACAAGTCCCTGTAATTTCGATACAAATTATGGCAGGTAACTGTAACTTCCATACTAATTATGACAGGTAACAGTAACTTCGATACTAATTATGACAAGTAACATTAACTTCGATACTAATTATGACAGGTTACTGTAACATCGTTGCTAATGATGACAAGTAACTTTAATTTCGATACAAATTATGGCAGGTAACTGTAACTCCCATACTAATTATGACAGGTAACAGTAACTTCGATAATAATTATGACAGGAAACTGTAACTTCGTTACTAATTATGACAAGTAACTCTAATTTCGATAAAAATTATGACTGGTAACTGTAACTTGGTTACTAATTATGACAAGTAACAGTACCTTCGATACTAATGATGACAGGTAACTGTAACTTCGATACTAATTATGACAAGGAACTGTAATTTCGATACAAATTATGGCAGGTAACTGTAACTTCGTTACTAATTATGACAAGTAACTGTAATTTCGATACAAATTTTGGCAGGTAACTGTAACTTCGATACTATTTATGACAGGTAACAGTAACTTCGATACTAATTATGACAAGTAACTGTAACTTCGATACTAATTATGACAGGTAACTGTAACTTCGTTACTATTTATGACAAGTAACAGTAATTTCGATACAAGATATGGCAGGTAACAGTAACTTCGATACTAATTATGACAGGTAACAGTAACTTCGATACTATTTATGACAAGTAACATTAACTTCGATACTAATTATGACAGGTTACTGTAACATCGTTGCTAATGATGACAAGTAACTTTAATTTCGATACAAATTATGGCAGGTAACTGTAACTTCCATACTAATTATGACAGGTAACAGTTACGTCGATACTAATTATGACAGGAAACTGTAACTTCGTTACTAATTATGACAAGTAACTGTAATTTCGATACAAATTATGACAGGTAACTGTAACTTCGTTACTAATTATGACAAGTAACAGTACCTTCGATACTAATTATGACAGGTAACTGTAACATCGATGCTAATTATGACAAGGAACTGTAATTTCGATACAAATTATGGCAGGTAACTGTAACTTCGATACTAATTATGACAGGTAACAGCAACTTCGATACTAATTATGACAAGTAACTATAACTTCGATACAAATTATGACAGGTAACTGTTACTTCGATACTAATTATGACAAGAAACTCTAACTTCGTTACTAATTATGACAAGTAACTGTAATTTTGATAAAAAAATATTGTAGGAAACTGTAACTTCAATACTAATTATGACAGGTAACAGTAACTTCGATACTAATTATGACAGGTAACTGTCACTTCGTTACTTATTATGACAAGTAACTTTAATTTCGATACTAATTATGGCAGGTTACTGTAACTTCGTTACTAATTATGACAAGTCCCTGTAATTTCGATACAAATTATTGCAGGTAATTGTAATTTCGATACTAATTATGACAGGTAACAGTAACTTCGATACTAATTATGACAGGTAACAGTAACTTCGATACTAATTATGACAAGTAACTGTAACTTCGATACTAATTATGACAGGTAACAGCAACTTCGATACTAATTATGACAAGTAACTATAACTTCGATACAAATTATGACAGGTAACAGTAACTTCGATACTAATTATGACAGGTTACAGTAACTACGATACTAATTATGACAAGTAACTGTAACTTCGATACTAATTATGACAGGTAACTGTAACTTCGATGCTAATTATGACAGGTAACTGTAACATCCATACTAATTATGACAAGGAACTGTAATTTCGATACAAATTATGGCAGGTAACTGTAACTTCGATACTAATTGTGACAGGTAACACAAACTTCGATACTAATTATGACAAGTAACTATAACTTCGAATCAAATTATGACAGGTAACTGTAACTTCGATACTAATTATGACAAGAAAATCTAACTTCGTTACTAATTATGACAAGTAACTGTAATTTTGATTAAAAATTATGGTAGGTAACTGAAACTTCAATACTAATTATGACAGGTAACAGGAACTTCGATACTAATTATGACAGGTAACTGTAACTTCGTTAATAATTATCACAAGTAACTTTAATTTCGATACTATTTATGGCAGGTAACTGTAACTTCGTTACTAATTATGACAAGTCCCTGTAATTTCGATACAAATTATGGCAGGTAACGTTAACTTCGATACTAATTATTACAAGTAACTGTAACTTCGATACTAATTATGACAGGTAACTGTAACTTCGTTACTAATTATGACAAGTAACTGTAATTTCGATACAAATTTTGGCAGGTAACTGTAACTTCGATTCTAATTATGACAGGTAACAGTAACTTCGATACTAATTATGACAAGTAACTGTAACTTCGATACTAATTATGACAGGTAACTGTAACTTCGTTACTAATTATGACAAGTAACAGTAATTTCGACACAAATTATGGCAGGTAACTGTATCTTCGATACTAATTATGACAGGTAACAGTAACATCGATACTAATTATGACAGGAAACTGTAACTTCGTTACTAATTATGACAAGCAACTGTAATTTCGATACAAATTATGACAGGTAACTGTAACTTCGTTACTAATTATGACAAGTAACAGTACCTTCGATACTAATTAAGACAGGTAACTGTAACTTCGATACTAATTATGACAAGGAACTGTAATTTCGATACAAATTATGGCAGGTAACTGTAACTTCGTTACTAATTATGACAAGTAACTGTAATTTCGATACAAATTTTGGCAGGTAACTGTTACTTCGATATTAATTATGACAGGTAACAGTAACTTCGTTACTAATTATGACAAGTAACTGTAATTTTGATAAAAAATTATGGTAGGTAACTGTAACTTCATTAATAATAATGACAGGTAAGAGTAACTTCGATACTAATTATGACAAGTGACTATAACTTCGAATCAAATTATGACAGGTAACTGTAACTTCGATACTAATTATGACAAGAAACTCTAACTTCGTTACTAATTATGACAAGTAACTGTAATTTCGATACAAATTTTGGCAGGTAACTGTATCATCGTTACTAATTATGACAGGTAACAGTAACTTCGATACTAATTATGACAAGTAACTGTAACTTCGATACTAATTATGACAGGTAACTGTAACCTCGATACTAATTATGACAGGTAACTGTAACTTCGTTACTAATTATGACAAGTAACTGTAATTTCGATTCAAATTTTGGCAGGTAATTGTAACTTCGATACTTATTATGACAGGTAACAGTAACTACGATACTAATTATGACAAGTAACTGTAACATCGATACTAATAATGACAGGTAACTGTAACTTCGTTACTAATTATGACAAGTAACTGTAATTTTGATACAAATTATGGCAGATTACTGTAACTTCGATACTAATTATGACAGGTAACAGCAACTTCGATACTAATTATGACAAGTAACTATAACCTCGATACAAATTATGACAGGTAACTGTAACTTCGATACTAATTATGACAAGAAACTCTAACTTCGTTACTAATTATGACAAGTAACTGTAATTTTGATAAAAAATTATGGTAGGTAACTGTAACTTCAATACTAATTATGACAGGTAACAGTAACTTCGATACTAATTATGACATGAAACTGTAACATCGTTACTAATTATGACAAGTAACTGTAATTTCGATACAAATTATGACAGGTAACTGTAACTTCGTTACTAATTATGACAGGTTACTGTAACTTCGTTACAAATTATGTCAAGTAACTGTAGCTTCGATGCTAATTATGACAAGTAACTGTAATTTCGATACAAATTATGACAGGTAACATTAACTTCGATACTAATTATGACAAGAAACTCTAACTTCGTCACTAATTATGACAAGTAACTGTAATTTCGATACAAATTATGGCAGGTAACTGTAACTTCGATACTAATTAGGACAAGTAACTATAACCTCGATACAAATTATGACAGGTAACTGTAACTTCGATACTAATTATGACAAGAAACTCGAACTTCGTTACTAATTATGACAAGTCCCTGTAATTTAGATACAAATTATGGCAGGTAACTGTAACTTCCATACTAATTATGACAGGTAACAGTAACTTCGATACTAATTATGACAAGTAACATTAACTTCGATACTAATTATGGCAGGTTACTGTAACATCGCTTCTAATTATGACAATTAACTTTGATTTCGATACAAATTATGGCAGGTAACGGTAACTTCCATACTAATTATGACAGGTAACAGTAACTTCGATAATAATTATGACAGGAAACTGTAACTTCGTTACTAATTATGACAAGTAACTCTAATTTCGATAAAAATTATGACAGGTAACTGTAACTTCGTTACTAATTATGACAAGTAACAGTACCTTCGATACTAATGATGACAGGTAACTGTAACTTCGATACTAATTATGACAAGGAACTGTAATTTCGATACAAATTATGGCAGGTAACTGTAACTTCGTTACTAATTATGACAAGTAACTGTAATTTCGATACAAATTTTGGCAGGTAACTGTAACTTCGATACTATTTATGACAGGTAACAGTAACTTCGATACTAATTATGACAAGTAACTGTAACTTCGATACTAATTATGACAGGTAACTGTAACTTCGTTACTATTTATGACAAGTAACAGTAATTTCGATACAAGATATGGCAGGTAACAGTAACTTCGATACTAATTATGACAGGTAACAGTAACTTCGATACTATTTATGACAAGTAACATTAACTTCGATACTAATTATGACAGGTTACTGTAACATCGTTGCTAATGATGACAAGTAACTTTAATTTCGATACAAATTATGGCAGGTAACTGTAACTTCCATACTAATTATGACAGGTAACAGTTACGTCGATACTAATTATGACAGGAAACTGTAACTTCGTTACTAATTATGACAAGTAACTGTAATTTCGATACAAATTATGACAGGTAACTGTAACTTCGTTACTAATTATGACAAGTAACAGTACCTTCGATACTAATTATGACAGGTAACTGTAACATCGATGCTAATTATGACAAGGAACTGTAATTTCGATACAAATTATGGCAGGTAACTGTAACTTCGATACTAATTATGACAGGTAACAGCAACTTCGATACTAATTATGACAAGTAACTATAACTTCGATACAAATTATGACAGGTAACTGTTACTTCGATACTAATTATGACAAGAAACTCTAACTTCGTTACTAATTATGACAAGTAACTGTAATTTTGATAAAAAATTATTGTAGGTAACTGTAACTTCAATACTAATTATGACAGGTAACAGTAACTTCGATACTAATTATGACAGGTAACTGTCACTTCGTTACTTATTATGACAAGTAACTTTAATTTCGATACTAATTATGGCAGGTTACTGTAACTTCGTTACTAATTATGACAAGTCCCTGTAATTTCGATACAAATTATTGCAGGTAATTGTAATTTCGATACTAATTATGACAGGTAACAGTAACTTCGATACTAATTATGACAGGTAACAGTAACTTCGATACTAATTATGACAAGTAACTGTAACTTCGATACTAATTATGACAGGTAACAGCAAATTCGATACTAATTATGACAAGTAACTATAACTTCGATACAAATTATGACAGGTAACAGAAACTTCGATACTAATTATGACAGGTTACAGTAACTACGATACTAATTATGACAAGTAACTGTAACTTCGATACTAATTATGACAGGTAACTGTAACTTGGTAACTAGTTATGACAAGTAACTGTAATTTCGATACAAATTATGGCTGGTAACAGTAACTTCGATGCTAATTATGACAGGTAACTGTAACTTCCATACTAATTATGACAAGGAACTGTAATTTGGATACAAATTATGGCAGGTAACTGTAACTTCGATACTAATTGTGACAGGTAACACAAACTTCGATAATAATTATGACATGTAACTATAACTTCGAATCAAATTATGACAGGTAACTGTAACGTCGATACTAATTATGACAAGAAAATCTAACTTCGTTACTAATTATGACAAGTAACTGTAATTTTGATAAAAAATTATGGTAGGTAACTGAAACTTCAATACTAATTATGACAGGTAACAGGAACTTCGATACTAATTATGACAGGTAACTGTAACTTCGTTAATAATTATCACAAGTAACTTTAATTTCGATACTATTTATGGCAGGTAACTGTAACTTCGTTACTAATTATGACAAGTCCCTGTAATTTCGATACAAATTATGGCAGGTAACGTTAACTTCGATACTAATTATTACAAGTAACTGTAACTTCGATACTAATTATGACAGGTAACTGTAACTTCGTTACTAATTATGACAAGTAACTGTAATTTCGATACAAATTTTGGCAGGTAACTGTAACTTCGATTCTAATTATGACAGGTAACAGTAACTTCGATACTAATTATGACAAGTAACTGTAACTTCGATACTAATTATGACAGGTAACTGTAACTTCGTTACTAATTATGACAAGTAACAGTAATTTCGATACAAATTATGGCAGGTAACTGTATCTTCGATACTAATTATGACAGGTAACAGTAACATCGATACTAATTATGACAGGAAACTGTAACTTCGTTACTAATTATGACAAGCAACTGTAATTTCGATACAAATTATGACAGGTAACTGTAACTTCGTTACTAATTATGACAAGTAACAGTACCTTCGATACTAATTAAGACAGGTAACTGTAACTTCGATACTAATTATGACAAGGAACTGTAATTTCGATACAAATTATGGCAGGTAACTGTAACTTTGTTACTAATTATGACAGGTTACTGTAACTTCGTTACTAATTATGTCAAGTAATTGTAGCTTCGATTCTAATTATGAGAAGTAACTGTAATTTCTATTCAAAATATGACAGGTAACAGTAACTTCGATACTGATTATGACAACAAACTCTAACTTCGTTAATAATTATGATAAGTAACAGTAATTTTGATAAGAAAATTATGGTAGGTAACTGTAACATCAATACTAATTATGACACGTAACAGTAACTTCGATACTAAATATGACAGGTAAGAGTAACTACGATACTAATTATGACAAGTAACTGTAACTTCGATACTAATTATGACAGGTAACAGTTACTTCGATACTAATTATGACAGGAAACTGTAACTTCGTTACTAATTATGACAAGTAACTGTAATTTCGATACATATTATGACAGGTAACTGTAACTTCGTTACTAATTATGACAGGAAACTGTAACTTCGTTACTAATTATGACAAGTAACTTTAATTTGGATACTAGTTATGGCAGGAAACTGTAACTTCGTTACTAATTATGACAAGTCCCTGTAATTTCGATACAAATTATGGCAGGTAACTGTAACCTCGATACTAATTATGACAAGTAACTGTAACTTCGATACTAATTATGACAGGTAACAGTTACTTCGATACTAATTATGACAGGAAACTGTAACTTCGTTACTAATTATGACAAGTAACTGTAATTTCGATACAAATTATGACAGGTAACTGTAACTTCGATACTAATTATGACAAGTAACTGTAACTTCGATACTAATTATGACAGGTAACTGTAACTTCGTTATTAATTATGACAAGTAACTGTAACTTCGATATTAATTATGGCAGGAAACTGTAACTTCGTTACTAATTATGGCAAGTCCCTGTAATTTCGATACAAATTATGGCAGGTAACTGTAACCTCGATACTAATTATGATAAGTAACTGTAACTTCGATACTTATTATGACAGGTAACTGTAACTTCGTTATTAATTATGACAAGTAACTGTAATTTCGATACAAATTTTGGCAGGTAACTGTATCATCGTTACTAATTATGACAGGTAACAGTAACTTCGATACTAATTATGACAAGTAACTGTAACTTCGATACTAATTATGACAGGTAACTGTAACCTCGATACTAATTATGACAGGTAACTGTAACTTCGTTACTAATTATGACAAGTAACTGTAATTTCGATTCAAATTTTGGCAGGTAATTGTAACTTCGATACTTATTATGACAGGTAACAGTAACTACGATACTAATTATGACAAGTAACTGTACCATCGATACTAATAATGACAGGTAACTGTAACTTCGTTACTAATTATGACAAGTAACTGTAATTTTGATACAAATTATGGCAGATTACTGTAACTTCGATACTAATTATGACAGGTAACAGCAACTTCGATACTAATTATGACAAGTAACTATAACCTCGATACAAATTATGACAGGTAACTGTAACTTCGATACTAATTATGACAAGACACTCTAACTTCGTTACTAATTATGACAAGTAACTGTAATTTTGATAAAAAATTATGGTAGGTAACTGTAACTTCAATACTAATTATGACAGGTAACAGTAACTTCGATACTAATTATGACATGAAACTGTAACTTCGTTACTAATTATGACAAGTAACTGTAATTTCGATACAAATTATGACAGGTAACTGTAACTTCGTTACTAATTATGACAGGTTACTGTAACTTCGTTACAAATTATGTCAAGTAACTGTAGCTTCGATGCTAATTATGACAAGTAACTGTAATTTCGATACAAATTATGACAGGTAACATTAACTTCGATACTAATTATGACAAGAAACTCTAACTTCGTCACTAATTATGACAAGTAACTGTAATTTCGATACAAATTATGGCAGGTAACTGTAACTTCGATACTAATTATGACAAGTAACTATAACCTCGATACAAATTATGACAGGTAACTGTAACATCGATACTAATTATGACAAGAAACTCGAACTTCGTTACTAATTATGACAAGTCCCTGTAATTTCGATACAAATTATGGCAGGTAACTGTAACTTCCATACTAATTATGACAGGTAACAGTAACTTCGATACTAATTATGACAAGTAACATTAACTTCGATACTAATTATGACAGGTTACTGTAACATCGTTGCTAATGATGACAAGTAACTTTAATTTCGATACAAATTATGGCAGGTAACTGTAACTCCCATACTAATTATGACAGGTAACAGTAACTTCGATAATAATTATGACAGGAAACTGTAACTTCGTTACTAATTATGACAAGTAACTCTAATTTCGATAAAAATTATGACTGGTAACCGTAACTTGGTTACTAATTATGACAAGTAACAGTACCTTCGATACTAATGATGACAGGTAACTGTAACTTCGATACTAATTATGACAAGGAACTGTAATTTCGATACAAATTATGGCAGGTAACTGTAACTTCGTTACTAATTATGACAAGTAACTGTAATTTCGATACAAATTTTGGCAGGTAACTGTAACTTCGATACTATTTATGACAGGTAACAGTAACTTCGATACTAATTATGACAAGTAACTGTAACTTCGATACTAATTATGACAGGTAACTGTAACTTCGTTACTATTTATGACAAGTAACAGTAATTTCGATACAAGATATGGCAGGTAACAGTAACTTCGATACTAATTATGACAGGTAACAGTAACTTCGATACTATTTATGACAAGTAACATTAACTTCGATACTAATTATGACAGGTTACTGTAACATCGTTGCTAATGATGACAAGTAACTTTAATTTCGATACAAATTATGGCAGGTAACTGTAACTTCCATACTAATTATGACAGGTAACAGTTACGTCGATACTAATTATGACAGGAAACTGTAACTTCGTTACTAATTATGACAAGTAACTGTAATTTCGATACAAATTATGACAGGTAACTGTAACTTCGTTACTAATTATGACAAGTAACAGTACCTTCGATACTAATTATGACAGGTAACTGTAACATCGATGCTAATTATGACAAGGAACTGTAATTTCGATACAAATTATGGCAGGTAACTGTAACTTCGATACTAATTATGACAGGTAACAGCAACTTCGATACTAATTATGACAAGTAACTATAACTTCGATACAAATTATGACAGGTAACTGTTACTTCGATACTAATTATGACAAGAAACTCTAACTTCGTTACTAATTATGACAAGTAACTGTAATTTTGATAAAAAAATATTGTAGGAAACTGTAACTTCAATACTAATTATGACAGGTAACAGTAACTTCGATACTAATTATGACAGGTAACTGTCACTTCGTTACTTATTATGACAAGTAACTTTAATTTCGATACTAATTATGGCAGGTTACTGTAACTTCGTTACTAATTATGACAAGTCCCTGTAATTTCGATACAAATTATTGCAGGTAATTGTAATTTCGATACTAATTATGACAGGTAACAGTAACTTCGATACTAATTATGACAGGTAACAGTAACTTCGATACTAATTATGACAAGTAACTGTAACTTCGATACTAATTATGACAGGTAACAGCAACTTCGATACTAATTATGACAAGTAACTATAACTTCGATACAAATTATGACAGGTAACAGTAACTTCGATACTAATTATGACAGGTTACAGTAACTACGATACTAATTATGACAAGTAACTGTAACTTCGATACTAATTATGACAGGTAACTGTAACTTCGATGCTAATTATGACAGGTAACTGTAACATCCATACTAATTATGACAAGGAACTGTAATTTCGATACAAATTATGGCAGGTAACTGTAACTTCGATACTAATTGTGACAGGTAACACAAACTTCGATACTAATTATGACAAGTAACTATAACTTCGAATCAAATTATGACAGGTAACTGTAACTTCGATACTAATTATGACAAGAAAATCTAACTTCGTTACTAATTATGACAAGTAACTGTAATTTTGATTAAAAATTATGGTAGGTAACTGAAACTTCAATACTAATTATGACAGGTAACAGGAACTTCGATACTAATTATGACAGGTAACTGTAACTTCGTTAATAATTATCACAAGTAACTTTAATTTCGATACTATTTATGGCAGGTAACTGTAACTTCGTTACTAATTATGACAAGTCCCTGTAATTTCGATACAAATTATGGCAGGTAACGTTAACTTCGATACTAATTATGACAGGTAACTGTAACTTCGTTACTAATTATGACAAGTAACTGTAATTTCGATACAAATTTTGGCAGGTAACTGTAACTTCGATTCTAATTATGACAGGTAACAGTAACTTCGATACTAATTATGACAAGTAACTGTAACTTCGATACTAATTATGACAGGTAACTGTAACTTCGTTACTAATTATGACAAGTAACAGTAATTTCGACACAAATTATGGCAGGTAACTGTATCTTCGATACTAATTATGACAGGTAACAGTAACATCGATACTAATTATGACAGGAAACTGTAACTTCGTTACTAATTATGACAAGCAACTGTAATTTCGATACAAATTATGACAGGTAACTGTAACTTCGTTACTAATTATGACAAGTAACAGTACCTTCGATACTAATTAAGACAGGTAACTGTAACTTCGATACTAATTATGACAAGGAACTGTAATTTCGATACAAATTATGGCAGGTAACTGTAACTTCGTTACTAATTATGACAAGTAACTGTAATTTCGATACAAATTTTGGCAGGTAACTGTTACTTCGATATTAATTATGACAGGTAACAGTAACTTCGTTACTAATTATGACAAGTAACTGTAATTTTGATAAAAAATTATGGTAGGTAACTGTAACTTCATTAATAATAATGACAGGTAAGAGTAACTTCGATACTAATTATGACAAGTGACTATAACTTCGAATCAAATTATGACAGGTAACTGTAACTTCGATACTAATTATGACAAGAAACTCTAACTTCGTTACTAATTATGACAAGTAACTGTAATTTCGATACAAATTTTGGCAGGTAACTGTATCATCGTTACTAATTATGACAGGTAACAGTAACTTCGATACTAATTATGACAAGTAACTGTAACTTCGATACTAATTATGACAGGTAACTGTAACCTCGATACTAATTATGACAGGTAACTGTAACTTCGTTACTAATTATGACAAGTAACTGTAATTTCGATTCAAATTTTGGCAGGTAATTGTAACTTCGATACTTATTATGACAGGTAACAGTAACTACGATACTAATTATGACAAGTAACTGTAACATCGATACTAATAATGACAGGTAACTGTAACTTCGTTACTAATTATGACAAGTAACTGTAATTTTGATACAAATTATGGCAGATTACTGTAACTTCGATACTAATTATGACAGGTAACAGCAACTTCGATACTAATTATGACAAGTAACTATAACCTCGATACAAATTATGACAGGTAACTGTAACTTCGATACTAATTATGACAAGAAACTCTAACTTCGTTACTAATTATGACAAGTAACTGTAATTTTGATAAAAAATTATGGTAGGTAACTGTAACTTCAATACTAATTATGACAGGTAACAGTAACTTCGATACTAATTATGACATGAAACTGTAACATCGTTACTAATTATGACAAGTAACTGTAATTTCGATACAAATTATGACAGGTAACTGTAACTTCGTTACTAATTATGACAGGTTACTGTAACTTCGTTACAAATTATGTCAAGTAACTGTAGCTTCGATGCTAATTATGACAAGTAACTGTAATTTCGATACAAATTATGACAGGTAACATTAACTTCGATACTAATTATGACAAGAAACTCTAACTTCGTCACTAATTATGACAAGTAACTGTAATTTCGATACAAATTATGGCAGGTAACTGTAACTTCGATACTAATTAGGACAAGTAACTATAACCTCGATACAAATTATGACAGGTAACTGTAACTTCGATACTAATTATGACAAGAAACTCGAACTTCGTTACTAATTATGACAAGTCCCTGTAATTTAGATACAAATTATGGCAGGTAACTGTAACTTCCATACTAATTATGACAGGTAACAGTAACTTCGATACTAATTATGACAAGTAACATTAACTTCGATACTAATTATGGCAGGTTACTGTAACATCGCTTCTAATTATGACAATTAACTTTGATTTCGATACAAATTATGGCAGGTAACGGTAACTTCCATACTAATTATGACAGGTAACAGTAACTTCGATAATAATTATGACAGGAAACTGTAACTTCGTTACTAATTATGACAAGTAACTCTAATTTCGATAAAAATTATGACAGGTAACTGTAACTTCGTTACTAATTATGACAAGTAACAGTACCTTCGATACTAATGATGACAGGTAACTGTAACTTCGATACTAATTATGACAAGGAACTGTAATTTCGATACAAATTATGGCAGGTAACTGTAACTTCGTTACTAATTATGACAAGTAACTGTAATTTCGATACAAATTTTGGCAGGTAACTGTAACTTCGATACTATTTATGACAGGTAACAGTAACTTCGATACTAATTATGACAAGTAACTGTAACTTCGATACTAATTATGACAGGTAACTGTAACTTCGTTACTATTTATGACAAGTAACAGTAATTTCGATACAAGATATGGCAGGTAACAGTAACTTCGATACTAATTATGACAGGTAACAGTAACTTCGATACTATTTATGACAAGTAACATTAACTTCGATACTAATTATGACAGGTTACTGTAACATCGTTGCTAATGATGACAAGTAACTTTAATTTCGATACAAATTATGGCAGGTAACTGTAACTTCCATACTAATTATGACAGGTAACAGTTACGTCGATACTAATTATGACAGGAAACTGTAACTTCGTTACTAATTATGACAAGTAACTGTAATTTCGATACAAATTATGACAGGTAACTGTAACTTCGTTACTAATTATGACAAGTAACAGTACCTTCGATACTAATTATGACAGGTAACTGTAACATCGATGCTAATTATGACAAGGAACTGTAATTTCGATACAAATTATGGCAGGTAACTGTAACTTCGATACTAATTATGACAGGTAACAGCAACTTCGATACTAATTATGACAAGTAACTATAACTTCGATACAAATTATGACAGGTAACTGTTACTTCGATACTAATTATGACAAGAAACTCTAACTTCGTTACTAATTATGACAAGTAACTGTAATTTTGATAAAAAATTATTGTAGGTAACTGTAACTTCAATACTAATTATGACAGGTAACAGTAACTTCGATACTAATTATGACAGGTAACTGTCACTTCGTTACTTATTATGACAAGTAACTTTAATTTCGATACTAATTATGGCAGGTTACTGTAACTTCGTTACTAATTATGACAAGTCCCTGTAATTTCGATACAAATTATTGCAGGTAATTGTAATTTCGATACTAATTATGACAGGTAACAGTAACTTCGATACTAATTATGACAGGTAACAGTAACTTCGATACTAATTATGACAAGTAACTGTAACTTCGATACTAATTATGACAGGTAACAGCAAATTCGATACTAATTATGACAAGTAACTATAACTTCGATACAAATTATGACAGGTAACAGAAACTTCGATACTAATTATGACAGGTTACAGTAACTACGATACTAATTATGACAAGTAACTGTAACTTCGATACTAATTATGACAGGTAACTGTAACTTGGTAACTAGTTATGACAAGTAACTGTAATTTCGATACAAATTATGGCTGGTAACAGTAACTTCGATGCTAATTATGACAGGTAACTGTAACTTCCATACTAATTATGACAAGGAACTGTAATTTGGATACAAATTATGGCAGGTAACTGTAACTTCGATACTAATTGTGACAGGTAACACAAACTTCGATAATAATTATGACATGTAACTATAACTTCGAATCAAATTATGACAGGTAACTGTAACTTCGATACTAATTATGACAAGAAAATCTAACTTCGTTACTAATTATGACAAGTAACTGTAATTTTGATAAAAAATTATGGTAGGTAACTGAAACTTCAATACTAATTATGACAGGTAACAGGAACTTCGATACTAATTATGACAGGTAACTGTAACTTCGTTAATAATTATCACAAGTAACTTTAATTTCGATACTATTTATGGCAGGTAACTGTAACTTCGTTACTAATTATGACAAGTCCCTGTAATTTCGATACAAATTATGGCAGGTAACGTTAACTTCGATACTAATTATTACAAGTAACTGTAACTTCGATACTAATTATGACAGGTAACTGTAACTTCGTTACTAATTATGACAAGTAACTGTAATTTCGATACAAATTTTGGCAGGTAACTGTAACTTCGATTCTAATTATGACAGGTAACAGTAACTTCGATACTAATTATGACAAGTAACTGTAACTTCGATACTAATTATGACAGGTAACTGTAACTTCGTTACTAATTATGACAAGTAACAGTAATTTCGATACAAATTATGGCAGGTAACTGTATCTTCGATACTAATTATGACAGGTAACAGTAACATCGATACTAATTATGACAGGAAACTGTAACTTCGTTACTAATTATGACAAGCAACTGTAATTTCGATACAAATTATGACAGGTAACTGTAACTTCGTTACTAATTATGACAAGTAACAGTACCTTCGATACTAATTAAGACAGGTAACTGTAACTTCGATACTAATTATGACAAGGAACTGTAATTTCGATACAAATTATGGCAGGTAACTGTAACTTCGTTACTAATTATGACAAGTAACTGTAATTTCGATACAAATTTTGGCAGGTAACTGTTACTTCGATATTAATTATGACAGGTAACAGTAACTTCGTTACTAATTATGACAAGTAACTGTAATTTTGATAAAAAATTATGGTAGGTAACTGTAACTTCATTAATAATAATGACAGGTAAGAGTAACATCGATACTAATTATGACAAGTAACTGTAACTTCGATACTAATTATGACAAGTAACTGTAATTTTGATACAAATTATGGCAGGTTACTGTAACTTCGATACTAATTATGGCAGGTAACAGCAACTTCGATACTAATTATGACAGGTAACAGTAACTTCGATACTAATTATGACAAGAAATTCAAACTTCGTTACTAATTATGACAAGTAACTGTAATTTTGATAAAAAATTATGGTAGGTAACTGGAACTTCAATACTAATTATGACAGGTAACAGTAACTTCTATACTAATTATGACAGGAAACTGTAACTTCGTTACTAATTATGACAAGTAACTTTAATTTCGATATTAATTATGGCAGGAAACTGTAACCTCGATACTAATTATGACAAGTAACTGTAACTTCGATACTAATTATGACAGTTAACAGCAACTTCGATACTAATTATGACAAGTAACTATAACCTCGATACAAATTATGACAGGTAACTGTAACTTCGATACTAATTATGACAAGAAACACTAACTTCGTTACTAATTATGACAAGTAACTGTAATTTTGATAAAAAATTATTGTAGGTAACTGTAACTTCAATACTAATTATGACAGGTAACAGTAACTTCGATACTAATTATGACAGGTAACTGTAACTTCGTTACTTATTATGACAAGTAACTTTAATTTCGATACTAATTATGGCAGGTTACTGTAACTTCGTTACTAATTTAGACAAGTGCCTGTAATTTCAATACAAATTATGGCAGGTAATTGTAATTTCGAAGCTAATTATGATAGGTAACATTAACTTCGATACTAATTATGACAAGTAACAGTAACTTCGATATTAATTATGACAAGTAACTGTAACTTCAATACTAATTATGACAGGTAACTGTAACTTCGTTACTAATTATGACAATAACTGTAATTTCGATTCAAATTTTGGCAGGTAACTGTAACTTCGATACTTATTATGACAGGTAACAGTAACTTCGATACTAATTATGACAAGTAACTGTAACTTCGATACTAATTATGACAGGTAACTGTAACTTCGTTACTAATTATGACAAGTAACTGTAATTTCGATACAAATTATGGCAGGTATCTGTTCCTTCGATACTAATTATGACAGGTAACAGCAACTTCGATACTAATTATGACAAGTAACTATAAATTCGATACAAATTATGACAGGTAACTGTAACTTCGATACTAATTATGACTAGAAATTCTAACTTCGTTACTAATTATGACAAGTAACTGTAATTTTGATAAAAAATTATTGTAGGTAACTGTAACTTCAATACTAATTATGACAGGTAACAGTAACTTCGATACTAATTATGACAGGTAACAGTAACTACGATACTAATTATGACAAGTAACTGTAACTTCGATACTAATTATGACAGGTAACTGTATCTTCGTAACTAATTATGACAAGTAACTGTAATTTCGATACAAATTATGGCAGGTAACAGTAACATCGATACTAATTATGACAAGTGACTGTAACATTGATACTAATTATGACAGGGAACTGTAATTTCGATAAAAATTATGGCAGGTAACTGTAACTTCGATACTAATTGTGACTGGTAACAGTAACTTCGATACTAATTATGACAAGTGACTATAACTTCGAATCAAATTATGACAGGTAACTGTAACTTCGATACTAATTATGACAAGAAACTGTAACTTCGTTACTAATTATGACTAGTAACTGTAATTTTGATAAAAAAATTTGGTAGGTAACTGTAACTTCAATATTAATTATGACAGGTCACTGTAACTTCGATACTTATTATGACAGGTAACTGTGACTTCGTTACTAATTATCACAAGTAACTTTAATTTCGATACTTATTATAGCAGGTAACTGTAACTTCGTTACTAATTATTACAAGTCCCTGTAATTTCGATACAAATTATGGCATGTAACGGTAACTTCGAAACTAATTACTACAAGTAACTGTAACTTCGATACTAATTATTACAGGTAACTGTAACTTGGTTACTAATTATGACAAGTATCTGTAATTTCGATACAAATTTTGGCAGGTAACTGTAACTTCGATTCTAATTATGACAGGTAACAGTAACTTCGATACTAATTATGACAAGTAACTGTACCTTCGATACTAATTATGACAGGTAACAGTAACTTCGATACTATTTATGACAAGTAACATTAACTTCGATACTAATTATGACAGGTTACTGTAACATCGTTGCTAATGATGACAAGTAACTTTAATTTCGATACAAATTATGGCAGGTAACTGTAACTTCCATACTAATTATGACAGGTAACAGTTACTTCGTCGCTAATTATGACAGGAAACTGTAACTTCGTTACTAATTATGTCAAGTAACTGTAACTTCGATACTAATTATGACAAGTAACTATAACTTCGAATCAAATTATGACAGGTAACTGTAACTTCGATACTAATTATGACAAGAAAATCTAACTTCGTTACTAATTATGACAAGTAACTGTAATTTTGAAAAAAAAATATGGTAGGTAACTGTAACTTCAATACTAATTATGACAGGTAACAGGAACTTCGATACTAATTATGACAGGTAACTGTAACTTCGTTACTAATTATCACAAGTAACTTTAATTTCGATACTAATTATGGCAGGTAACTGTAACTCCGTTACTAATTATGACAAGTCCATGTAATTTCGATACAAATTATGGCAGGTAACGGTAACTTCGATACGAATTATTACAAGTAACTGTAACTTCGATACTAATTTTGACAGGTAACTGTAACTTGGTTACTAATTATGACAAGTAACTGTAATTTCGATACAAATTTTGGCAGGTAACTGTAACTTCGATTCTTATTATTACAGGTAACAGTAACGTCGATACTAATTATGACAAGTAACTGTAACTTCGATACTAATTATGACAGGTAACTGTAACTTCGTTAGTAATTATGACAAGTAACAGTAATTTCGATACAAATTATGGCAGGTAACTGTATCTTCGATACTAATTATGACAGGTAACATTAACTTCGATACTAATTATGACAAGTAACATTAACTTCGATACTAATTATGGCAAGTTACTGTAACATCGCTACTAATTATGACAAGTAACTTTAATTTCGATACAAATTATGGCAGGTAACTGTAACTTCCATACTAATTATGACAGGTAACAGTAACTTCGATACTAATTATGACAGGTAACTGTAACTTCGATACTAATTATGACAAGGAACTGTAATTTCGATACAAATTATGGCAGGTAACTGCAACTTCGTTACTAATTATGACAAGTAACTGTAATTTCGATACAAATTTTGGCAGGTAATTGTAACTTCGATACTAATTATGACAGGTAACAGTAACTTCGATACTAATTATGACAAGTAACTGTAACTTCGATACTAATTATGACAGGTAACTGTAACTTCGTTACTAATAATGACAAGTAACTCTAATTTCGATACTAATTATGGCAGGTAACTGTAACTTCGATACTAATTAGGACAGGTAACAGTAACATCGATACTAATTATGACAAGTAACTATAACTTCGATAAAAATTATGACTGGTTACTGTAACTTCGATTCAAATTATGACAAGAAACTCAAACTTCGTTACTAATTATGACAAGTAACTGTAATTTTGATAAAAAATTATGGTAGGTAACTGTAACTTCATTACTAATTATGACAGGTAACAGTAACTTCGATACTAATTATGACAGGAAACTGTAACTTCGTTACTAATTATGGCAAGTAACTTTAATTTCGATACTAGTTACGGCAGGAAACTGTAACTTCGTTACTAATTATGGCAAGTCCCTGTAATTTCGATACAAATTATGGCAGGTAACTGTAACTTCGATACTAATTATGACAAGTAAATGTAACTTCGATACTAATTATGACAGGTAACTGTAACTTCGTTATTAATTATGACAAGTAACTTTAATTTTGATAAAAAATTATTGTAGGTAACTGTAACTTCAATACTAATTATGACAGGTAACAGTAACTTCGATACTAATTATGACAAGAAACTCAAACTTCGTTACTAATGATGACAAGTAACTGTAATTTTGATAAAAAATTATGGTAGGTAACTGTAACTTCAATACTAATTATGACAGGTAACAGTAACTTCGATACTAATTATGACAGGAAACTGTAACGTCGTTACTAATTATGACAAGTAATTTTAATTTCGATATTAATTATGGCAGGAAACTGTAACTTCGTTACTAATTATGACAAGTCCCTGTAATTTCGATACAAATTATGGCAGGTAACTGTAACCTCGATACTAATTATGAAAAGTAACTGTAACTTCGATACTAATTATGACAGGTAACTGTAACTTCGTTATTAATTATGACAAGTAACTGTAATTTCGATACAAATTATGGCAGGTTACTGTAACTTCGATACTAATTATGACAGGTAACTGTAACTTCGTTACTAATTATGACAGGTAACAGTAACTTCGATACTAATTATGATAAGTAACTGTAACTTCGATACTAATTATGACAGGTAACAGTAACTTCGATACTAATTATGATAAGTAACTGTAACTTCGATACTAATTATGACAGGTTACTGTAACTTCGATACTAATTATGACAGGTAACTGTAACTTCGTTACTAATTATGACAAGTAACTGTAATCTCGATTCAAATTTTGGCAGGTAACTGTAACTTCGATACTTATTATGACAGGTAACAGTAACTTCGATACTAATTATGGCAGGTAACTGTAACCTCGATACTAATTATGAAAAGTAACTGTAACTTCGATACTAATTATGACAAGTAACTGTAATTTTGATAAAAAATTATGGTAGGTAACTGTAACTTCATTACTAATTATGACAGGTAACAGTAACTTCGTTACTAATTATGACAGGTAACAGTAACTTCGATACTAATTATGATAAGTAACTGTAACTTCGATACTAATTATGACAGGTTACTGTAACTTCGATACTAATTATGACAGGTAACTGTAACTTCGTTACTAATTATGACAAGTAACTGTAATCTCGATTCAAATTTTGGCAGGTAACTGTAACTTCGATACTTATTATGACAGGTAACAGTAACTTCGATACTAATTATGACAAGTAACTGTAACATGGATACTAATTATGACAGGTAACTGTAACTTCGTTACTAATTATGACAAGTAACTGTAATTTCGATACAAATTATGGCAGGTTACTGTAACTTCGATACTAATTATGACAGGTAACAGCAACTTCGATACTAATTATGACAAGTAACTATAACTCCGATACAAATTATGACAGGTAACTGTAACTTCGATACTAATTATGACAAGAAACTCTAACTTCGTTACTAATTATGACAAGTAACTGTAATTTTGATAAAAAATTATTGTAGGTAACTGTAACTTCAATACTAATTATGACAGGTAACAGTAACTTCGATACTTATTATGACAGGTAACTGTAACTTCATTACTTATTATGACAAGTAACATTAATTTCGATACTAATTATGGCAGGTTACTGTAACTTCGTTACTAATTATGACAAGTCCCTGTAATTTCGATACAAATTATGGCAGGTAATTGTAATTTCGATGCTAATTATGACAGGTAACAGTAACTTCGATACTAATTATGACAAGTAACAGTAACTTCGATACTAATTATGACAAGTAACTGTAACTTCGATACTAATTATGACAGGTAACAGTAACTTCGGTGCTAATTATGACAAGTAACTACAACTTCGATAAAAATTATGACTGGTTACTGTAACTTCGATTCTAATTATGACAAGAAACTCTAACTTCGTTACTAATTATGACAAGTAACTGTAATTTTGATACAAAATTAAGGTAGGTAACTGTAACTTCAATATTAATTATGACAGGTAACAGTAACTTCGATACTAATTATGACAAGTAACTGTAATTTTGATACAAAATTAAGGTAGGTAACTGTAACTTCAATATTAATTATGACAGGTAACAGTAACTTCGATACTAATTATGACAGGAAACTGTATCTTCGTTGCTAATTATGACAAGTAACTTTATTTTCGATACTAATTATGGCAGGTAACTGTAACATCGTTACTAATTATGACAAGTCCCTGTAATTGCGATACAAATTATGGCAGGTAACTGTAACTTCGATACTAATTATGACAAGTAATTGTAACTTCGATACTAATTATGACAGGTAACTGTAACTTCATTATTAATTATGACAAGTAACTGTAATTTCGATACAAATTTTGGCAGGTAACTGTAACTTCGATACTAATTATGACAGGTAACAGTAACTTCGATACTAATTATGACAAGTAACTATAACTTCGATTCAAATTATGACAGCTTACTGTAATTTCGATACTAATTATGACAAGAAACTCGAACTTCGTTATTAATTATGACAAGTCCCTGTAATTTCGATACAAATTATGGCAGGTAACTGTAACTTCCATACTAATTATGACAGATAACAGTAACTTCGATACTAATTATGACAGGAAACTGTAACTTCGTTACTAATTATGACAAGTAACTGTAATTTCGATACAAATTATGACAGGTAACTGTAACTTTGTTACTACTTATGACAAGTAACAGTACCTTCGAGACTAATTATGACAGGTAACTGTAACTTCGATATTAATTATGACAAGGAACAGTAATTTTGATACAAATTATGGCAGGTAACTGTAACTTTGATACTAATTATGACAGGTAACAGTAACTTCGATACTGATTATGACAAAGTAACTGTAACTTCGTTACTAATTATGACAAGTAACTCTAATTTTGATAAAAAATTATGGCAGGTAACTGTAACTTCGATACTAATTATGACAGGTAACATTAACTTCGATACTAATTATGACAGGTTACTGTAACTTCGTTACTAATTATGTCAAGTAACTATAACTTCGATACTAATTAGGGCAAGAAACTGTAATTTCGATACAAATTATGACAGGTTACCGTAACTTCGTTACTAATTATGACAAGTAACTGTAATTTCGATACAAATTATGGCAGGTAACTGTAACTTCGGTTCTAATTATATCAGGTATCAGTAACTTCGATACTAATTATGACAAGGAACTGTAATTTCGTTACAAATTATGGCAGGTAACTGTAACTTCGTTACTAATTATGACAGGTTACTGTAACTTCGTTACTAATTAAGTCAAGTAATTGTAGCTTCGATTCTAATTATGACAAGTAACTGTAATTTCGATACAAAATATGACAGGTAACAGTAACGTCGATACTAATTATGACAAGGAACTCTAACTTCGTTAATAATTATGACAAGTAACAGTAATTTTGATAAAAAATTATGGTAGGTAACTGTAACATCAATACTAATTATGACAGGTAACAGTAACTTCGATACTAATTATGACAGGTAAGAGTAACTACGATACTAATTATGACAAGTAACTGTAACTTCGATACTAATTATGACAGGTAACATTTACTTCGATATTAAATATGACAGGAAACTGTAACTTCGTTACTTATTATGACAAGAAACTGTAATTTCGATACAAATTATGACAGGTAACTTTAACTTCGTTACTAATTATGACAGGAAACTGTAACTTCGTTACTAATTATGACAAGTAACTTTAATTTGGATACTAGTTATGGCAGGAAACTGTAACTTCGTTACTAATTATGACAAGTCCCTGTAATTTCGATACAAATTATGGCAGATAACTGTAACTTCGATACTAATTATGACATGTAACTGTAACTTCGATACTAATTATGACACGTAACTGTAACTTCGTTATTAATTATGACAAGTAACTGTAATTTTGATAAAAAATTATTGTAGGTAACTGTAACTTCAATACTAATTATGACAGGTAACATTAACTTCGATACTAATTATGACAAGAAACTCAAACTTCGTTACTAATTATGACAAGTAACTGTAATTTTGATAAAAAATCATGGTAGGTAACTGTAACTTCAATACTAATTATGACAGGTAACAGTAATTTCGATACTAATTATGACAGGAAACTGTAACTTCGTTACTAATTATGACAAGTAACTTTAATTTCGATATTAATTATGGCAGGAAACTGTAACTTCGTTACTAATTATGACAAGTCCCTGTAATTTCGATACAAATTATGGCAGGTAACTGTAACCTCGATACTAATTATGACAAGTAACTGTAACTTCGATACTAATTATGACAGGTAACTGTAACTTCGTTATTAATTATGACAAGTAACTGTAATTTCGATACAAATTTTGGCAGGTAACTGTATCATCGTTACTAATTATGACAGGTAACAGTAACTTCGATACTAATTATGACAAGTAACTGTAACTTCGATACTAATTATGACAGGTAACTGTAACTTCGATACTAATTATGACAGGTAACTGTAACTTCGTTACTAATTATGACAAGTAACTGTAATTTCGATTCAAATTTTGGCAGGTAACTGTAACTTCGATACTTATTATGACAGGTAACAGTAACTACGATACTAATTATGACAAGTAACTGTAACATCGATACTAATAATGACAGGTAACTGTAACTTCGTTACTAATTATGACAAGTAAGTGTAATTTTGATACAAATTATGGCAGGTTACTGTAACTTCGATACTAATTATGACAGGTAACAGCAACTTCGATACTAATTATGACAAGTAACTATAACCTCGATACAAATTATGACAGGTAACTGTAACTTCGATACTAATTATGACAAGAAACTCTAACTTCGTTACTAATTATGACAAGTAACTGTAATTTTGATAAAAAATTATGGTAGGTAACTTTAACTTTAATACTAATTATGACAGGTAACAGTAACTTCGACACTAATTATGACAGGAAACTGTAACTTCGTTACTAATTATGACAAGTAACTGTAATTTCGATACAAATTATGACAGGTAACTGTAACTTCGTTACTAATTATGACAGGTTACTGTAACTTCGTTACTAATTATGTCAAGTAACTGTAGATTCGATGCTAATTATGACAAGTAACTGTAATTTCGGTACAAATTATGACAGGTAACATTAACGTCGATACTAATTATGACAAGAAACTCTAACTTCGTCACTAATTATGACAAGTAACTGTTATTTCGATACAAATTATGGCAGGTAATTGTAACTTCGATACTAATTATGACAGGTAACAGTAACTTCGATACTAATTATGACAAGTAACTATAACTTCGATACAAATTATGTCAGGTAACTGTAACTTCGATACTAATTATGACAAGAAACTCGAATTTCGTTACTAATTTTGACAAGTCCCTGTAATTTCGATACCCGTGGCTCATGATCTCAAGATTAACGGTCACGTTAAACTACAAGCTTCCTTTCCTTCCTTTTTGTAATTTCGATACAAATTATGGCAGGTAACTGTAACATCCATACTAATTATGACAGGTAACAGTAACTTCGATACTAATTATGACAGGAAACTGTAACTTCGTTACTAATTATGACAAGTAACTGTAATTTCGATACAAATTATGACAGGTAACTGTAACTTCGTTACTAATTATGACAAGCAACAGTAACTTCGATACTAATTATGACAGGTAACTGTAACTTCGATACTAATTATGACAAGGAACTGTAATTTCGATACAAATTATGGCAGGTAACTGTAACTTCGTTACTAATTATGACAAGTAACTGTAATTTCGATACAAATTTTGGCAGGTAACTGTAACTTCGATACTAATTATGACAGGTAACAGTAACTTCGATACTAATTATGACAAGTAACTGTAACTTCGATACTAATTATGACAGGTTACTGCAACTTCGTTACTATTTATGACAAGTAACAGTAATTTCGATACAAAATATGGCAGGTAACAGTAACTTCGATACTAATTATGACAGGTAACAGTAACATCGATACTATTTATGACAAGTAACATTAACTTCGATACTAATTATGACAGGTTACTGTAACATCGTTGCTAATGATGACAAGTAACTTTAATTTCGATACAAATTATGGCAGGTAACTGTAACTTCCATACTAATTATGACAGGTAACAGTTACTTCGATACTAATTATGACAGGAAACTGTAACTTCGTTACTAATTATGACAAGTAACTGTAATTTCGATACAAATCATGACAAGTAACAGTACCTTCGATACTAATTATGACAGGTAACTGTAACATCGATACTAATTATGACAAGGAACTGTAATTTCGATACAAATAACGGCAGGTAACTGTAACTTCGATACTAATTATGACAGGTACAGCAACTTCGATACTAATTATGACAAGTAACTATAACTTCGATACAAATTATGACAGGTAACTGTAACTTCGATACTAATTATGACAAGAAACTCTAACTTCGTTACTAATTATGACAAGTTACTGTAATTTTGATAAAAAATTATTGTATGTAACTGTAACTTCAATTCTAATTATGACAGGTAACAGTAACTTCGATACTAATTATGACAGGTAACTGTAACTTCGTTACTTATTATGACAAGTAACTTTAATTTCGATACTAATTATGGCAGGTTACTGTAACTTCTTTACTAATTATGACAAGTCCCTGTAATTTCGATACAAATTATTGCAGGTAATTGTAATTTCGATACTAATAATGACAGGTAACAGTAACTTCGATACTAATTATGACAGGTAACAGTAACTTCGATACTAATTATGACAAGTAACTGTAACTTCGATACTAATTATGACAGGTAACAGCAACTTCGATACTAATTACGACAAGTAACTGTAACTTCGATACAAATTATGACAGGTAACAGTAACTTCGATACTAATTATGACAGGTTACAGTAACTACGATACTAATTATGACAAGTAACTGTAACTTCGATACTAATTATGACAGGTAACTGTAACTTGGTAACTAATTATGACAAGTAACTTTAATTTCGATACAAATTATGGCTGGTAACACTAACTTCGATGCTAATTATGACTGGTAACTGAAACTTCGATACTAATTACGAAAAGGAACTGTAATTTCGATACAAATTATGGCAGGTAACAGTAACTTCGATACTAATTATGACAAGAAACTATAACTTCGAATCAAATTATGACAGGTAACTGTAACTTCGATACTAATTATGACAAGAAAATCTAACTTCGTAACTAATTATGGCCATTAACTGTAATTTTGATAAAAAATTATGGTAGGTAACTGTAACTTCAATACTAATTATGACAGGTAACAGGAACTTCGATACTAATTATGACAGGTAACTGTAACTTCGTTAATAATTATCACAAGTAACTTTAATTTCGATACTAATTATGGCAGGTAACTGTAACTTCGTTACTAATTATGACAAGTCCCTGTAATTTCGATACAAATTATGGCAGGTAACGGTAACTTCGGTACCAATTATTACAAGTAACTGTAAATTCGATACTAATTATGACAGGTAACAGTAACTTCGATACTAATTATGACAAGTAACTGTAACTTCGATACTAATTATGACAGGTAACTGTAACTTCGTTACTAATTATGACAAGTAACAGTAATTTCGATACAAATTATGGCAGGTAACTGTATCATCGATACTAATTATGACAGGTAACAGTAACTTCGATACTAATTATGACAAGTAACATTAACTTCGATACTAATTATGGCAGGTTACTGTAACATCGCTACTAATTATGACAAGTAACTGTATTTCGATACAAATTATGACAGGTAACTGTAACATCGTTACTAATTATGACAGGTTACTGTAACTTCGTTACTAATTATGTCAAGTAACTGTAGCTTCGATGCTAATTATGACAAGTAACTGTAATTTCGATACAAATTATGACAGGTTACAGTAACTTCGATACTAATTATGACAAGTAACAGTAACTTCGATACTAATTATGACAAGTAACTGTAACTTCGATACTAATTATGACAGGTAACTATAACTTCGATACAAATTATGACAGGTAACTGTAACTTCGATACTAATTATGACAAGAAACTCGAACTTCATTACTAATTATGACATGTCCCTGTAATTTCTATACAAATTATGGCAGGTAACTGTAACTTCCATACTAATTATGACAGGTAACAGTAACTTCGATACTAATTATGACAGGAAACTGTAACTTCGTTACTAATTATGACAAGTAACTGTAATTTCGATACAAATTATGACAGGTAACTGTAACATCGTTACTAATTATGACAGGTTACTGTATCTTCGTTGCTAATTATGTCATGTAACTGTAACTTCGTTACTAATTATGTCAAGTAACTGTAGATTCGATGCTAATTATGACAAGTAACTGTAATTTCGATACAAATTATGACAGGTAACATTAACTTCGATACTAATTATGACAAGAAACTCTAACTTCGTCACTAATTATGACAAGTAACTGTTATTTCGATACAAATTATGGCAGGTAATTGTAACTTCGATACTAATTATGACAGGTAACAGTAACTTCGATACTAATTATGACAAGTAACTATAACTTCGATACAAATTATGTCAGGTAACTGTAACTTCGATACTAATTATGACAAGAAACTCGAATTTCGTTACTAATTTTGACAAGTCCCTGTAATTTCGATACCCGTGGCTCATGATCTCAAGATTAACGGTCACGTTAAACTACAAGCTTCCTTTCCTTCCTTTTTGTAATTTCGATACAAATTATGGCAGGTAACTGTAACATCCATACTAATTATGACAGGTAACAGTAACTTCGATACTAATTATGACAGGAAACTGTAACTTCGTTACTAATTATGACAAGTAACTGTAATTTCGATACAAATTATGACAGGTAACTGTAACTTCGTTACTAATTATGACAAGCAACAGTAACTTCGATACTAATTATGACATGTAACTGTAACTTCGATACTAATTATGACAAGGAACTGTAATTTCGATACAAATTATGGCAGGTAACTGTAACTTCGTTACTAATTATGACAAGTAACTGTAATTTCGATACAAATTTTGGCAGGTAACTGTAACTTCGATACTAATTATGACAGGTAACAGTAACTTCGATACTAATTATGACAAGTAACTGTAACTTCGATACTAATTATGACAGGTTACTGCAACTTCGTTACTATTTATGACAAGTAACAGTAATTTCGATACAAAATATGGCAGGTAACAGTAACTTCGATACTAATTATGACAGGTAACAGTAACATCGATACTATTTATGACAAGTAACATTAACTTCGATACTAATTATGACAGGTTACTGTAACATCGTTGCTAATGATGACAAGTAACTTTAATTTCGATACAAATTATGGCAGGTAACTGTAACTTCCATACTAATTATGACAGGTAACAGTTACTTCGATACTAATTATGACAGGAAACTGTAACTTCGTTACTAATTATGACAAGTAACTGTAATTTCGATACAAATCATGACAAGTAACAGTACCTTCGATACTATTTATGACAGGTAACTGTAACATCGATACTAATTATGACAAGGAACTGTAATTTCGATACAAATAACGGCAGGTAACTGTAACTTCGATACTAATTATGACAGGTACAGCAACTTCGATACTAATTATGACAAGTAACTATAACTTCGATACAAATTATGACAGGTAACTGTAACTTCGATACTAATTATGACAAGAAACTCTAACTTCGTTACTAATTATGACAAGTTACTGTAATTTTGATAAAAAATTATTGTATGTAACTGTAACTTCAATTCTAATTATGACAGGTAACAGTAACTTCGATACTAATTATGACAGGTAACTGTAACTTCGTTACTTATTATGACAAGTAACTTTAATTTCGATACTAATTATGGCAGGTTACTGTAACTTCGATACTAATTATGACAAGAAACTCGAACTTCATTACTAATTATGACATGTCCCTGTAATTTCTATACAAATTATGGCAGGTAACTGTAACTTCCATACTAATTATGACAGGTAACAGTAACTTCGATACTAATTATGACAGGAAACTGTAACTTCGTTACTAATTATGACAAGTAACTGTAATTTCGATACAAATTATGACAGGTAACTGTAACATCGTTACTAATTATGACAGGTTACTGTATCTTCGTTGCTAATTATGTCATGTAACTGTAACTTCGTTACTAATTATGTCAAGTAACTGTAGATTCGATGCTAATTATGACAAGTAACTGTAATTTCGATACAAATTATGACAGGTAACATTAACTTCGATACTAATTATGACAAGAAACTCTAACTTCGTCACTAATTATGACAAGTAACTGTTATTTCGATACAAATTATGGTAGGTAATTGTAACTTCGATACTAATTATGACAGGTAACAGTAACTTCGATACTAATTATGACAAGTAACTATAACTTCGATACAAATTATGTCAGGTAACTGAAACTTCGATACTAATTATGACAAGAAACTCGAATTTCGTTACTAATTTTGACAAGTCCCTGTAATTTCGATACCCGTGGCTCATGATCTCAAGATTAACGGTCACGTTAAACTACAAGCTTCCTTTCCTTCCTTTTTGTAATTTCGATACAAATTATGGCAGGTAACTGTAACATCCATACTAATTATGACAGGTAACAGTAACTTCGATACTAATTATGACAGGAAACTGTAACTTCGTTACTAATTATGACAAGTAACTGTAATTTCGATACAAATTATGACAGGTAACTGTAACTTCGTTACTAATTATGACAAGCAACAGTAACTTCGATACTAATTATGACATGTAACTGTAACTTCGATACTAATTATGACAATGAACTGTAATTTCGATACAAATTATGGCAGGTAACTGTAACTTCGTTACTAATTATGACAAGTAACTGTAATTTCGATACAAATTTTGGCAGGTAACTGTAACTTCGATACTAATTATGACAGGTAACAGTAACTTCGATACTAATTATGACAAGTAACTGTAACTTCGATACTAATTATGACAGGTTACTGCAACTTCGTTACTATTTATGACAAGTAACAGTAATTTCGATACAAAATATGGCAGGTAACAGTAACTTCGATACTAATTATGACAGGTAACAGTAACATCGATACTATTTATGACAAGTAACATTAACTTCGATACTAATTATGACAGGTTACTGTAACATCGTTGCTAATGATGACAAGTAACTTTAATTTCGATACAAATTATGGCAGGTAACTGTAACTTCCATACTAATTATGACAGGTAACAGTTACTTCGATACTAATTATGACAGGAAACTGTAACTTCGTTACTAATTATGACAAGTAACTGTAATTTCGATACAAATCATGACAAGTAACAGTACCTTCGATACTAATTATGACAGGTAACTGTAACATCGATACTAATTATGACAAGGAACTGTAATTTCGATACAAATAACGGCAGGTAACTGTAACTTCGATACTAATTATGACAGGTACAGCAACTTCGATACTAATTATGACAAGTAACTATAACTTCGATACAAATTATGACAGGTAACTGTAACTTCGATACTAATTATGACAAGAAACTCTAACTTCGTTACTAATTATGACAAGTTACTGTAATTTTGATAAAAAATTATTGTATGTAACTGTAACTTCAATTCTAATTATGACAGGTAACAGTAACTTCGATACTAATTATGACAGGTAACTGTAACTTCGTTACTTATTATGACAAGTAACTTTAATTTCGATACTAATTATGGCAGGTTACTGTAACTTCTTTACTAATTATGACAAGTCCCTGTAATTTCGATACAAATTATTGCAGGTAATTGTAATTTCGATACTAATAATGACAGGTAACAGTAACTTCGATACTAATTATGACAGGTAACAGTAACTTCGATACTAATTATGACAAGTAACTGTAACTTCGATACTAATTATGACAGGTAACAGCAACTTCGATACTAATTACGACAAGTAACTGTAACTTCGATACAAATTATGACAGGTAACAGTAACTTCGATACTAATTATGACAGGTTACAGTAACTACGATACTAATTATGACAAGTAACTGTAACTTCGATACTAATTATGACAGGTAACTGTAACTTGGTAACTAATTATGACAAGTAACTTTAATTTCGATACAAATTATGGCTGGTAACAGTAACTTCGATGCTAATTATGACTGGTAACTGAAACTTCGATACTAATTACGAAAAGGAACTGTAATTTCGATACAAATTATGGCAGGTAACAGTAACTTCGATACTAATTATGACAAGAAACTATAACTTCGAATCAAATTATGACAGGTAACTGTAACTTCGATACTAATTATGACAAGAAAATCTAACTTCGTAACTAATTATGGCCATTAACTGTAATTTTGATAAAAAAAATGGTAGGTAACTGTAACTTCAATACTAATTATGACAGGTAACAGGAACTTCGATACTAATTATGACAGGTAACTGTAACTTCGTTAATAATTATCACAAGTAACTTTAATTTCGATACTAATTATGGCAGGTAACTGTAACTTCGTTACTAATTATGACAAGTCCCTGTAATTTCGATACAAATTATGGCAGGTAACGGTAACTTCGGTACCAATTATTACAAGTAACTGTAAATTCGATACTAATTATGACAGGTAACAGTAACTTCGATACTAATTATGACAAGTAACTGTAACTTCGATACTAATTATGACAGGTAACTGTAACTTCGTTACTAATTATGACAAGTAACAGTAATTTCGATACAAATTATGGCAGGTAACTGTATCATCGATACTAATTATGACAGGTAACAGTAACTTCGATACTAATTATGACAAGTAACATTAACTTCGATACTAATTATGGCAGGTTACTGTAACATCGCTACTAATTATGACAAGTAACTGTATTTCGATACAAATTATGACAGGTAACTGTAACATCGTTACTAATTATGACAGGTTACTGTAACTTCGTTACTAATTATGTCAAGTAACTGTAGCTTCGATGCTAATTATGACAAGTAACTGTAATTTCGATACAAATTATGACAGGTTACAGTAACTTCGATACTAATTATGACAAGTAACAGTAACTTCGATACTAATTATGACAAGTAACTGTAACTTCGATACTAATTATGACAGGTAACTATAACTTCGATACAAATTATGACAGGTAACTGTAACTTCGATACTAATTATGACAAGAAACTCGAACTTCATTACTAATTATGACATGTCCCTGTAATTTCTATACAAATTATGGCAGGTAACTGTAACTTCCATACTAATTATGACAGGTAACAGTAACTTCGATACTAATTATGACAGGAAACTGTAACTTCGTTACTAATTATGACAAGTAACTGTAATTTCGATACAAATTATGACAGGTAACTGTAACATCGTTACTAATTATGACAGGTTACTGTATCTTCGTTGCTAATTATGTCATGTAACTGTAGCTTCGATGCTAATTATGACAAGTAACTGTAATTTCGATACAAATTATGACAGGTAACATTAACTTCGATACAAATTATGACAAGAAACTCTAACTTCGTTAATAATTATGACAAGTAACAGTAATTTTGATAAAAATTTATGGTGGGTAACTGTAACTTCAATACTAATTATGACTGTAACAGTAACTTCGTTACTAATTATGACAAGTAACTGTAATTTCGATACAAATTATGGCAGGTAACAGTAACTTCGATACTAACTATGACAGGTAACTGTAACTTCGATACTAATTATGACAAGGAACTGTAATTTCGATTCAAATTATGGCAGGTAACTGTAACTTCCATACTAATTAAGACAGGTAACAGTAACTTCGATACTAATTATGACAAGAAACTGTAACTTCGTTACTAATTATGACAAGTAACTGTAATTTCGATACAAATTATAACAGGTAACTGTAACTTCGTTACTAATTATGACAAGTAACAGTACCTTCGATACTAATTATGACAGGTAACTGTAACTTCGATACTAATTATGACAAGGAACTGTAATTTCGATACTAATTATGGCAGGTAACTGTAACTTCGTTACTAATTATGACAAGTAACTGTAATTTCGATACAAATTTTGGCAGGTAACTGTAACTTCGATACTAATTATGACAGGTAACAGTAACTTCGGTGCTAATTATGACAAGTAACTATAACTTCGATAAAAATTATGACTGGTTATGGTAACTTCGATTCTAATTATGACAAGAAACTCTAACTTCGTTACTAATTATGACAGGTAACAGTTACTTCGATGCTAATTATGACAGGAAACTGTAACTTCGTTACTAATTATGACAAGTAACTTTAATTTCGATACAAATTATGGCAGGTAACTGTAACTTCGATACTAATTATGACAAGTAACTGTAAATTCGATACTAATTATGACAGGTAACTGTAACTTCGTTATTAATTATGACAAGTAACTGTAATTTCGATACAAATTTAGGCAGGTAACTGTAACTTCGATACTAATTATGACAGGTAACTGTAACTTCGATACTAATTATGACAGGTAACTGTAACTTCGTCACTAATTATGACAAGTAACAGTAATTTCGATACAAATTATGGCAGGTAACTGTAACTTCGATACTAATTATGACAGGTAACAGTAACTTCGATACTTATTATGACAAGTAACTATAACTTCGATACAAATTATGACAGGTAACTGTAACTTCGATACTAATTATGACAAGAAAATCGAACTTCGTTACTAATTATGACAAGTACCAGTAATTTCGATACAAATTATGGCAGGTAACTGTAACTTCCCTACTAATTATGACAGATAACAGTAACTTCGATACTAATTATGACAGGAAACTGTAACTTCGTTACTAATTGTGACAAGAAACTGTAATTTCGATACAAATTATGACGGGTAACTGTAACTTCGTTACTACTTATGACAAGTAACAGTACCTTCGATACTAATTATGACAGATAACTGTAACTTCGATATTAATTATGACAAGGAACAGTAATTTTGATACAAATTATGGCAGGTAACTGTAACTTTGATACTAATTATGACAGGTAACAGTAACTTCGATACTAATTATGACAAGTAACTGTAACTTCGTTACTAATTATGACAAGTAACTCTAACTTTGATAAAAAATTATGGCAGGTAACTGTAACTTCGATACTAATTATGACAGGTAACATTAACTTATATACTAATTATGACAGGTTACTGTAACTTCGTTACTAATTATGTCAAGTAACTGTAATTTCGATACAAATTATGACAGGTTACCGTAACTTCGTTACTAATTATGACAAGTAACTGTAATTTCGATACAAATTATGGCAGGTAACTGTAACTTCGGTACAAATTATATCAGGTATCAGTAACTTCGATATTAATTATGACAAGGAACTGTAATTTCGATACAAATTATGGCAGGTAACTGTAACTTAGTTACTAATTATGACAGATTACTGTAACTTCGTTACTAATTATGTCAAGTAATTGTAGCTTCGATTCTAATTATGACAAGTAACTGTAATTTCTATTCAAAATATGACAGGTAACAGTAACTTCGATACTAATTATGACAACAAACTCTAACTTCGTTAATAATTATGAAAAGTAACAGTAATTTTGATAAAAAAATTATGGTAGGTAACTGTAACATCAATACTAATTATGACAGGTAACAGTAACTTCGATACTAATTATGACAGGTAAGAGTAACTACGATACTAATTATGACAAGTAACTGTAACTTCGATACTAATTATGACAGGTAACAGTTACTTCGATACTAATTATGACAGGAAACTGTAACTTCGTTACTAATTATGACAAGTAACTGTAATTTCGATACAAATTATGACAGGTAACTGTAACTTCGTTACTAATTATGACAGGAAACTGTAACTTCGTTACTTATTATGACAAGTAACTTTAATTTGGATACTAGTTATGGCAGAAAACTGTAACTTCGTTACTAATTATGACAAGTCCCTGTAATTTCGATACAAATTATGGCAGGTAACTGTAACCTCGATACTAATTATGACAAGTAACTGTAACTTCGATACTAATTATGACAGGTAACAGTTACTTCGATACTAATTATGACAGGAAACTGTAACTTCGTTACTAATTATGACAAGTAACTGTAATTTCGATACAAATTATGACAGGTAACTGTAACATCGATACTAATTATGACAAGTAACTGTAGCTTCGATACTAATTATGACAGGTAACTGTAACTTCGTTATTAATTATGACAAGTAACTGTAACTTCGATATTAATTATGGCAGGAAACTGTAACTTCGATACTAATTATGGCAAGTCCCTGTAATTTCGATACAAATTATGGCAGGTAACTGTAACCTCGATACTAATTATGACAAGAAACTCGAACTTCCTTACTAATTATGACAAGTCCCTGTAATTTCGATACAAATTATGGCAGGAAACTGTAACTTCCATACTAATTTTGACAGGTAACAGTAACTTCGATACTAATTATGACAAGTAACATTATCTTCGATACTAATTATGGCAGGTTACTGTAACATCGCTACTAATTATGACAATTAACTTTGATTTCGATACAAATTATGGCAGGTAACGGTAACTTCCATACTAATTATGACAGGTAACTGTAATTTCGATACAAATTTTGGCAGGTAACTGTATCATCGTTACTAATTATGACAGGTAACAGTAACTTCGATACTAATTATGACAAGTAACTGTAACATCGATACTAATATTGACAGGTAACTGTAACTTCGTTACTAATTATGACAAGTAACTGTAATTTTGATACAAATTTTGGCAGATTACTGTAACTTCGATACTAATTATGACAGGTAACAGCAACTTCGATACTAATTATGACAAGTAACTATAACCTCGATACAAATTATGACAGGTAACTGTAACTTCGATACTAATTATGACAAGTAACTGTAATTTTGATAAAAAATTATGGTAGGTAACTGTAACTTCAATACTAATTATGACAGGTAACAGTAACTTCGATACTAATTATGACATGAAACTGTAACTTCGTTACTAATTATGACAAGTAACTGTAATTTCGATACAAATTATGACAGGTAACTGTAACTTCGTTACTAATTATGACAGGTTACTGTAACTTCGTTACTAATTATGTCAAGTAACTGTAGCTTCGATGCTAATTATGGCAAGTAACTGTAATTTCGATACAAATTATGACAGGTAACATTAACTTCGATACTAATTATGACAAGAAACTCTAACTTCGTCACTAATTATGACAAGTAACTGTAATTTCGATACAAATTATGGCAGGTAACTGTAACTTCGATACTAATTATGACAGGTAACAGTAACTTCGATACTAATTATGACAAGAAACTCGAACTTCCTTACTAATTATGACAAGTCCCTGTAATTTCGATACAAATTATGGCAGGAAACTGTAACTTCCATACTAATTATGACAGGTAACAGTAACTTCGATACTAATTATGACAAGTAACATTAACTTCGATACTAATTATGGCAGGTTACTGTAACATCGCTACTAATTATGACAATTAACTTTGATTTCGATACAAATTATGGCAGGTAACGGTAACTTCCATACTAATTATGACAGGTAACAGTAACTTCGATAATAATTATGACAAGTAACTGTAACTTCGTTACTAATTATGACAAGTAACTCTAATTTCGATAAAAATTATGACAGGTAACAGTAACTTCGTTACTAATTATGACAAGTAACAGTACCTTCGATACTAATGATGACAGGTAACTGTAACTTCGATACTATTTATGACAGGTAACAGTAACTTCGATACTAATTATGACAAGTAACTGTAACTTCGATACTAATTATGACAGGTAACTGTAACTTCGTTACTATTTATGACAAGTAACAGTAATTTCGATACAAAATATGGCAGGTAACAGTAACTTCGATACTAATTATGACAGGTAACAGTAACTTCGATACTATTTATGACAAGTAACATTAACTTCGATACTAATTATGACAGGTTACTGTAACATCGTTGCTAATGATGACAAGTAACTTTAATTTCGATACAAATTATGGCAGGTAACTGTAACTTCCATACTAATTATGACAGGTAACAGTTACGTCGATATTAATTATGACAGGAAACTGTAACTTCGTTACTAATTATGACAAGTAACTGTAATTTCGATACAAATTATGACAGGTAACTGTAACTTCGTTGCTAATTATGACAAGTAACAGTACCTTCGATACTAATTATGACAGGTAACTGTAACGTCGATGCTAATTATGACAAGGAACTGTAATTTCGATACAAATTATGGCAGGTAACTGTAACTTCGATACTAATTATGACAGGTAACAGCAACTTCGATACTAATTATGACAAGTAACTATAACTTCGATACAAATTATGACAGGTAACTGTAACTTCGTTACTAATTATGACAAGAAACTCTAACTTCGTTACTAATTATGACAAGTAACTGCAATTTTGATAAAAAATTATTGTAGGTAACTGTAACTTCAATACTAATTATGACAGGTAACAGTAACTTCGATACTAATTATGACAGGTAACAGCAACTTCGTTACTTATTATGACAAGTAACTTTAATTTCGATACTAATTATGGCAGGTTACTGTAACTTCGTTACTAATTATGACAAGTCCCTGTAATTTCGATACAAATTATTGCAGGTAATTGTAATTTCGATACTAATTATGACAGGTAACAGTAACTTCGATACTAATTATGACAGGTAACAGTAACTTCGATACTAATTATGACAAGTTACTGTAACTTCGATACTAATTATGACAGGTAACAGCAACTTCGATACTAATTATGACAAGTAACTATAACTTCGATACAAATTATGACAGGTAACAGTAACTTCGATACTAATTATGACAGTTTACAGTAACTACGATACTAATTATGACAAGTAACTGTAACTTCGATACTAATTATGACAGGTAACTGCAACTTGGTAACTAATTATGACAAGTAACTGTAATTTCGATACAAATTATGGCTGGTAACAGTAACTTCGATGCTAATTATGACAAGTAACTGTAACTTCCATACTAATTATGACAAGGAACTGTAATTTCGATACAAATTATGGCAGGTAACTGTAACTTCGATACTAATTGTGACAGGTAACACAAACTTCGATACTAATTATGACAAGTAACTATAACTTCGAATCAAATTATGACAGGTAACTGTAACTTCAATACTAATTATGACAAGAAAATCTAACTTCGTTACTAATTATGACAAGTAACTGTAATTTTGATAAAAAATTATGGTAGGTAACTGAAACTTCAATACTAATTATGACAGGTAACAGGAACTTCGATACTAATTATGACAGGTAACTGTAACTTCGTTAATAATTATAACAAGTAACTTTAATTTCGATACTAATTATGGCAGGTAACTGTAACTTCGTTACTAATTATGACAAGTCCCTGTAATTTCGATACAAATTATGGCAGGTAACGTTAACTTCGATACTAATTATTACAAGTAACTGTAACTTCGATACTAATTATGACAGGTAACTGTAACTTCGTTACTAATTATGACAAGTAACTGTAATTTCGATACAAATTTTGGCAGGTAACTGTAACTTCGATTCTAATTATGACAGGTAACAGTAACTTCGATACTAATTATGACAAGTAACTGTAACTTCGATACTAATTATGACAGGTAACTGTAACTTCGTTACTAATTATGACAAGTAACTGTAACTTCGATACTAATTATGACAGGTAACAGTAACTTCGGTACTAATTATGACAAGTAACATTAACTTCGATACTAATTAAGGCAGGTTACTGTAACATCGCTACTAATTATGACAAGTAACTTTAATTTCGAAACAAATTATGGCAGGTAACTGTAACTTCCGTACTAATTATGACAGGTAACAGTAACTTCGATACTAATTATGACAGGAAACTGTAACTTCGTTACTAATTATGACAAGCAACTGTAATTTCGATACAAATTATGACAGGTAACTGTAACTTCGTTTCTAATTATGACAAGTAACAGTACCTTCGATACTAATTATGACAGGTACCTGTAACTTCGATACTAATTATGACAAGGAACTGTAATTTCGATACAAATTATGGCAGGTAACTGTAACTTCGTTACTAATTATGACAAGTAACTGTAATTTCGATACAAATTTTGGCAGGTAACTGTAACTTCGATATTAATTATGACAGGTAACAGTAACTTCGATACTAATTATGACAAGTAACTGTAACTTCGATATTAATTATGACAGGTAACTGTAACTTCGTTACTAATAATGACAAGTAACTGTAATTTCGATACAAATTATGGCAGGTAACTGTAACCTCGATACTAATTATGACAGGTAACAGTAACTTCGATACTAATTATGACAAGTAAATATAACTTAGATAAAAATTATGACTGGTTACTGTAACTTCGATTCTAATTATGACAAGAAACTCAAACTTCGTTACTAATTATGACAAGTAACTGTAATTTTGATACAAATTATGGCAGGTTACTGTTACTTCGATACTAATTATGACAGGTAACAGCAACTTCGATACTAATTATGACAGGTAACAGTATCTTCGATACTAATTATGACAAGAAATTCAAACTTCGTTACTAATTATGACAAGTAACTGTAATTTTGATAAAAAATTATGGTAGGTAACTGGAACTTCAATACTAATTATGACAGGTAACAGTAACTTCTATACTAATTATGACAGGAAACTGTAACTTCGTTACTAATTATGACAAGTAACTTTAATTTCGATATTAATTATGGCAGGAAACTGTAACTTCGTTACTAATTATGACAAGTCCCTGTAATTTCGATACAAATTATGGCAGGTAACTGTAACCTCGATACTAATTATGACAAGTAACTGTAACGTCGATACTAATTATGACAGGTAACTGTAACGTCGTTATTAATTATGACAAGTAACTGTAATTTCGATACAAATTTTGGCAGGTAACTGTATCATCGTTACTAATTATGACAGGTAACAGTAACTTCGATACTAATTATGACAAGTAACTGTAACTTCGATACTAATTATGACAGGTAACTGTAACATCGATCCTAATTATGACAGGTAACTGTAACTTCGTTACTAATTATGACAAGTAACTGTAATTTCGATACAAATTATGGCAGGTTACTGTAACTTCGATACTAATTATGACAGTTAACAGCAACTTCGATACTAATTATGACAAGTAACTATAACCTCGATACAAATTATGACAGGTAACTGTAACTTCGATACTAATTATGACAAGAAACACAAACTTCGTTACTAATTATGACAAGTAACTGTAATTTTGATAAAAAATTATTGTAGGTAACTGTAACTTCAATACTAATTATGACAGGTAACAGTAACTTCGATACTAATTATGACAGGTAACTGTAACTTCGTTACTTATTATGACAAGTAACTTTAATTTCGATACTAATTATGGCAGGTTACTGTAACTTCGTTACTAATTATGACAAGTGCCTGTAATTTCAATACAAATTATGGCAGGTAATTGTAATTTCGATGCTAATTATGACAGGTAACATTAACTTCGATACTAATTATGACAAGTAACAGTAACTTCGATACTAATTATGACATGTAACTGTAACTTCAATACTAATTATGACAGGTAACTGTAACTTCGTTACTAATTATGACAATAACTGTAATTTCGATTCAAATTTTGGCAGGTAACTGTAACTTCGATACTTATTATGACAGGTAACAGTAACTTCGATACTAATTATGACAAGTAACTGTAACTTCGATACTAATTATGACAGGTAACTGTAACTTCGTTACTAATTATGACAAGTAACTGAAATTTCGATACAAATTATGGCAGGTAACTGTTCCTTCGATACTAATTATGACAGGTAACAGCAACTTCGATACTAATTATAACAAGTAACTATAAATTCGATACAAATTATGACAGGTAACTGTAACTTCGATACTAATTATGACAAGAAACTCTAACTTCGTTACTAATTATGACAAGTAACTGTAATTTTGATAAAAAATTATTGTAGGTAACTGTAACTTCAATACTAATTATGACAGGTAACAGTAACTTCGATACTAATTATGACAGGTAACAGTAACTACGATACTAATTATGACAAGTAACTGTAACTTCGATACTAATTATGACAGGTAACTGTATCTTCGTAACTAATTATGACAAGTAACTGTAATTTCGATACAAATTATGGCAGGTAACAGTAACATCGATACTAATTATGACAAGTGACTGTAACATCGTTACTAATTATGACAGGGAACTGTAATTTCGATACAAATTATGGCAGGTAACTGTAACTGCGATACTAATTGTGACTGGTAACAGTAACTTCGATACTAATTATGACAAGTAACTATAACTTCGAATCAAATTATGACAGGTAACTGTAACTTCGATACTAATTAAGACAAGAAACTCTAACTTCGATACTAATTATGACAAGTAACTGTAATTTTGATAAAAAATTATGGTAGGTAACTGTAACTTCAATACTAATTATGACAGCTCACAGTAACTTCGATACTTATTATGACAGGTAACTGTGACTTCGTTACTAATTATCACAAGTAACTTTAATTTCGATACTTATTATAGCAGGTAACTGTAACTTCGTTACTAATTATTACAAGTCCCTGTAATTTCGATACAAATTATGGCATGTAACGGTAACTTCGAAACTAATTAATACAAGTAACTGTAACTTCGATACTAATTATGACAGGTAACTGTAACTTGGTTACTAATTATGACAAGTAACTGTAATTTCGATACAAATTTTGGCAGGTAACTGTAACTTCGATTCTAATTCTGACAGGTAACAGTAACTTCGATACTAATTATGACAAGTAACTGTAACTTCGATACTAATTATGACAGGTAACAGTAACTTCGATACTATTTATGACAAGTAACATTAACTTCGATACTAATTATGACAGGTTACTGTAACATCGTTGCTAATGATGACAAGTAACTTTAATTTCGATACAAATTATGGCAGGTAACTGTAACGTCCATACTAATTATGACAGGTAACAGTTACTTCGACACTAATTATGACAGGAAACTGTAACTTCGTTACTAATTATGACAAGTAACTGTAATTTCGATACAAATTATGACAGGTAACTGTAACTTAGTTACTAATTATGACAAGTAACAGTACCTTCGATACTAATTATGACAGGTAACTGTAACATCGATACTAATTATGACAAGGAACTGTAATTTCGATACAAATTATGGCAGGTAACTGTAACTTCGATACCAATTATGACAGGTAAGAGCAACTTCGATACTAATTATGACAAGTAACTATAACTTCTATACAAATTATGACAGGTAACTGTAACTTCGATACTAATTATGACAAGTAACTATAACTTCGAATCAAATTATGACAGGTAACTGTCACTTCGATACTAATTATGACAAGAAAATCTAACTTCGTTACTAATTATGACAAGTAACTGTAATTTTGAAAAAAAATTATGGTAGGTAACTGTAACTTCAATACTAATTATGACAGGTAACAGGAACTTCGATACTAATTATGACAGGTAACTGTAACTTCGTTACTAATTATCACAAGTAACTTTAATTTCGATACTAATTATGGCTGGTAACTGTAACTTCGTTACTAATTATGACAAGTCCATGTAATTTCGATACAAATTATGGCAGGTAACGGTAACTTCGATACTAATTATTACAAGTAACAGTAACTTCGATACTAATTATGACAGGTAACTGTAACTTCGTTACTAATTATGACAAGTAACTGTAATTTCGATACAAATTTTGGCAGGTAACTGTTACTTCGATTCTAATTATTACAGGTAACAGTAACTTCGATACTAATTATGACAAGTAACTGTAACTTCGATACTAATTATGACAGGTAACTGTAACTTCGTTAGTAATTATGACAAGTAAGAGTAATTTCGATACAAATTATGGCAGGTAACTGTATCTTCGATACTAATTATGACAGGTAACATTAACTTCGATACTAATTATGACAAGTAACATTAACTTCGATACTAATTATGGCAGGTTACTGTAACATCGCTACTAATTATGACAAGTAACTTTAATTTCGATACAAATTATGGCAGGTAACTGTAACTTCCATACTAATTATGACAGGTAACAGTATCTTCGATACTAATTATGACAGGAAACTGTAACTTCGTTACTAATTATGACAAGGAACTGTAATTTCGATACAAATTATGGCAGGTAACTGCAACTTCGTTACTAATTATGACAAGTAACTGTAATTTCGATACAAATTTTGGCAGGTAATTGTAACTTCGATACTAATTATGACAGGTAACAGTAACTTCGATACTAATTATGACAAGTAACTGTAACTTCGATACTAATTATGACAGGTAACTGTAACTTCGTTACTAATAATGACAAGTAACTCTAATTTCGATACTAATTATGGCAGGTAACTGTAACTTCGATACTAATTAGGACAGGTAACAGTAACTTCGATACTAATTATGACAAGTAACTATAACTTCGATAAAAATTATGACTGGTTACTGTAACTTCGATTTTAATTATGACAAGAAACTCAAACTTCGTTACTAATTATGACAAGTAACTGTAATTTTGATAAAAAATTTTGGTAGGTAACTGTAACTTCATTACTAATTATGACAGGTGACAGTAACTTCGATACTAATTATGACAGGAAACTGTAACTTCGTTACTAATTATGAGAAGTAACTTTAATTTCGATACTAGTTACGGCAGGAAACTGTAACTTCGTTACTAATTATGACAAGTCCCTGTAATTTCGATACAAATTATGGCAGGTAACTGTAACTTCGATACTAATTATGACAAGTAAATGTAACTTCGATACTAATTATGACAGGTAACTGTAACTTCGTTATTAATTATGACAAGTAACTTTAATTTTGATAAAAAATTATTGTAGGTAACTGTAACTTCAATACTAATTATGACAGGTAACAGTAACTTCGATACTAATTATGACAAGAAACTCAAACTTCGTTACTAATGATGACAAGTAACTTTAATTTTGATAAAAAATTATGGTAGGTAACTCTAACTTCAATACTAATTATGACAGGTAACAGTAACTTCGATACTAATTATGACAGAAAACTGTAACGTCGTTACTAATTATGACAAGTAACTTTAATTTCGATATTAATTATGGCAGGGAACTGTAACTTCGTTACTAATTATGACAAGTCCCTGTAATTTCGATACAAATTATGGCAGGTAACTGTAACCTCGATACTAATTATGAAAAGTAACTATAACTTCGATACTAATTATGACAGGTAACTGTAACTTCGTTATTAATTATGACAAGTAACTGTAATTTCGATACAAATTTTGGCAGGTAACTGTATCATCGTTACTAATTATGACAGGTAACAGTAACTTCGATACTAATTATGATAAGTAACTGTAACTTCGATACTAATTATGACAGGTTACTGTAACTTCGATACTAATTATGACAGGTAACTGTAACTTCGTTACTAATTATGACAAGTAACTGTAATTTGGATTCAAATTTTGGCAGGTAACTGTAACTTCGATACTTATTATGACAGGTAACAGTAACTTCGATACTAATTATGACAAGTAACTGTAACATCGATACTAATTATGACAGGTAACTGTAACTTCGTTACTAATTATGACAAGTAACTGTAATTTCGGTACAAATTATGGCAGGTTACTGTAACTTCGATACTAATTATGACAGGTAACAGCAACTTCGATACTAATTATGACAAGTAACTATAACTTCGATACAAATTATGACAGGTAACTGTAACTTCGATACTAATTATGACAAGAAACTCTAACTTCGTTACTAATTATGACAAGTAACTGTAATTTTGATAAAAAATTATTGTAGGTAACTGTAACTTCAATACTAATTATGACAGGTAACAGTAACTTCGATACTAATTATGACAGGTAACTGTAACTTCGTTACTTATTATGACAAGTAACTTTAATTTCGATACTAATTATGGCAGGTTACTGTAACTTCGTTACTAATTATGACAAGTCCCTGTAATTTCGATACAAATTATGGCAGGTAATTGTAATTTCGATGCTAATTATGACAGGTAACAGTAACTTCGATACTAATTATGACAAGTAACAGTAACTTCGATACTAATTATGACAAGTAACTGTAACTTCGATACTAATTATGACAGGTAACTGTAACTTTGTTACTAATTATGACAAGTAACTGTAATTTCGATTCAAATTTTGGCAGGTAACTGTAACTTCGATACTTATTATGACAGGTAACAATAACTTCGATACTAATTATGACAAGTAACTGTAACTTCGATACTAATTATGACAGGTAACTGTAACTTCGTTTCTAATTATGACAAGTAACTGTAATTTCGATACAAATTATGGCAGGTAACTGTAACTTCGATACTAATTATGACAGGTAACATCAACTTCGATACTAATTATGACAAGTAACTATAACTTCGATACAAATTATGACAGGTAACTGTAACTTCGATACTAATTATGACAAGAAACTCTAACTTCGTTACTAATTATTACAAGTAACTGTAATTTTGATAAAAAATTATTGTAGGTAACTGTAACTTCAATACTAATTATGACAGGTAACAGTAACTTCGATACTAATTATGACAGGTAACAGTAAGTACGATACTAATTATGACAAGTAACTGTAACTTGGATACTAATTATGACAGGTAACTGTAACTTCGTAACTAATTATGACAAGTAACTGTTATTTCGATACAAATTATGGCAGGTAACAGTAACTTCGATACTAATTATGACAAGTAACTGTAACTTCATACTATTTATGACAGGGAACTGTAATTTCGATACAAATTATTGCAGGTAACTGTAACTTCGATACTAATTGTGACTGGTAACAGTAACTTCGATACTAATTATGACAAGTAACTATAACTTCGAATCAAATTATGACAGGTAACTGTAACTTCGATACTAATTATGACAAGAAACTCTAACTTCGTTACTAATTATGACAAGTAAATGTAATTTTGATAAAAAATTATGGTAGGTAACTGTAACTTCAATACTAATTATGACAGGTAACAGTAACTTCGATACTTATTATGACAGGTAACTGTAACTTCGTTATTAATTATCACAAGTAACTTTAATTCCGATACTAATTATGGCAGGTAACTGTAACATCGTTACTAATTATTACAAGTCCCTGTAATTTCGATACAAATTATGGCGGGTAACGGTAACTTCGATACTAATTATTACAAGTAACTGTAACTTCGATACTAATTATGACAGGTAACTGTAACTTGGTTACTAATTATGACAAGTATCTGTAATTTCGATACAAAATTTGGCAGGTAACTGTAACTTCGATTCTAATTATGACAGGTAACAGTAACTTCGATACTAATTATGACAAGTAACTGTAACTTCGATACTAATTATGACAGGTAACTGTAACTTCGTTACTATTTATGACAAGTAACAGTAATTTCGATACAAAATATGGCAGGTAACAGTAACTTCGATACTAATTATGACAGGTAACAGTAACTTCGATACTAATTATGACAAGTAACATTACGTTCGATACTAATTATGACAGGTTACTGTAACATCGTTGCTTATGATGACAACTAACTTTAAGGGACACTAGGGCTGAGTTTTTCAACTTCCCCATTTATTATCAGAATGAGTTGAAATTTAAACTGCATATTTATAATAGGAACACTAAGTCACATACCAAATTTGAAAACAATTGGATGAAATGTAATTGATTTTTTACTAATTATATTATTAAAATATACCGTGTGATCAAAATGCTCCATGCGCATTAGCAATTGTTAAAACGATTCATATTTTTATTACATATACATAAAACTATTCTAAATATTATAACATTGAGACATTTCAGGAAAGTGACACATGTATGCTGTCAGATTATTTTTTTCTTTATGTGCCATCATGTCTTATGGATTTTGATAATTTTTCATAGTTTTTTAATTTTTTGGTCTGTAATTTAGACAAAGGCTGGAGATATTGCAATGTTATCTTGCAGCACATGTGTTTCTGAATATCCAGTGATTTTTTTAGTAAAATTGGTGAATACCTCATGCACATGGAGCATTTGATTACCTAAAAACGATGTTTCGAGATAAAAGCATTTTTATAAAATCACATACTATATTAACCAGTTAGGCTCACCCAATGAAACTTTTGTGGAAAAAATGTGAAAAATACAATGTTTTGTTGTAGAGATAAAGAGCATGGAGACCTTTCGTTTGAGTTAACCTACGACTTTCTAGGATGTCTAGTTTTAAAAGTATAGCCTACTTTCTATGATTTGCCTTCCGTCTTCTTTTTAGGCAGAGGAGGTTTAAAAATGTCGCTGAGCGTTTAAAAATGGCGGTGCATGAAAATTGTTTTAATGAAATGATACACAGGTGTCTATAAGATATATATATGGGAAAAACAAAAAACAGTTATTTGGTCACTTTTGCCTAAAAACTCAGCCCTAGTGTCCCTTAATTTCGATACAAATTATGGCAGGTAACTGTAACTTCCATACTAATTATGACAGGTAACAGTTACTTCGATACTAATTATGACAGAAAACTGTAACTTCGTTACTAATTATGACAAGTAACTGTAATTTCGATACAAATTATGACAGGTAACTGTAACTTCGTTACTAATTATGACAAGTAACAGTACCTTCGATACTAATTATGACAGGTAACTGTAACTTCGATACTAATTATGACAAGGAACTGTAATTTCGATACAAATTATGGCAGGTAACTGTAACTTCGTTACTAATTATGACAAGTAACTGTAATTACGATACAAATTTTGGCAGGTAACTGTAACTTCGATACTAATTATGACAGGTAACAGTAACTTCGATACTAATTATGACAATAACAGTAACTTCGATACTTATTATGACAGGTAACTGTAACTTCGTTACTAATTATGACAAGAAACTCTAATTTCGATACAAATTATGGCAGGTAACTGTAACTTCGGTACTAATTATGACAGGTAACAGTAACTTCGATACTAATTATGACAAGTAACTATAACTTCGATAAAAATTATGACTGGTTACTGTAACTTCGATTCTAATTATGACGAGAAACTCAAACTTCGTTACTAATTATGACAAGTGGAAAGGGGTGATTGGATAGCACCCCAACTGGGAAAATGGGGATTAGGATTCGGGCACACAGTGAAATTTAAATAGAGTGACGAGGAAGAGACCAAACATTGATAACCAAGGTTCAATACATGTATTTGATTTTTGAAGCAATAACAAACATTTTCATTTAGAATAATAATTAAACGAAGGTAATAAAAAATGCAATGTTTCTCCAGGAAACTCAGAATAAATAGGAATTACAATAAAAATGCATAAAAAGGCCATATAAAAGGCGATTAATAAAGTATTTTTAAGAAAAATATCCAAAAACCAAGCAAGAAGCAAGAAAAAGGCTTAGCCTTGAAGAATGTATAAACCAAGTGAAGGAAGTTCACGTTACCAATGATTTGATACTTTTATACTTAGTATTTGGCCCGCAGGAAGCGGGTTGTAATCCAAACAAAGGCTTCCTCTAGGATGTCTCGGCATGCCTTCCGAGAAAGACAGATGGTGGCTCCATTGGCGAATTGTACCCCGCAGGAACAGACCTCTTGGTAATGATCTGTCTGGCGGATTACAAGCAATTATAGTTTCTCATCGCCGAGTTGTAGTGAGCTAGCGGGCTGACTTAGTTGCTGAGGTGAAGGTCGTTGACTCATGCCTCGCCTAGCATGACAGAGTCCGAGCGATGAAGCATGCCACTTGGCAAGGTTCCAGCCACACAATGTTTACTAACAGGGCCTTCCCCAGAAGGGCCTTGTTGTGGAACGGCAGGCAGCCGTGGTCAGACTGGTTCAGACAGGCAGATGTAGACTCAGCCGCAGGACGGCGAAGCGGAGAATTTACAGTGGAAATTACGACAGCGGGCCGAACATTCCAGAATGAAGGAGGGGTGTCAAACAGCCAATCAACGCACAGCCCCAAGCACATTGCGAAGGTTGCCGCTGAGATGAGCACAGTACCTCATGAAAAAGTGTGACAGTATGGTGCGTCTAGAAAGACACTTCAGAAAAAAGGTGAGTTGACAAGAATAATAAAGAACAGTTCAGATGAAACATAAGTTAAATAAATAAATAAATAAATAATCAGAACACCGCGTTCATACTGCAATTATAAAGGAAAAAATAATGGGGCAGAAATTGAACGTGTGTTTCAAACCGTGCGGGAAACATAGCCGACAAAAAACATTCGCAAAAGCGAACAACAAATAACTGTAATTTTGATAAAAAATTATGGTAGGTAACTGTAACTTCAATACTAATTATGACAGGTAACAGTAACTTCGATACTAATTATGACAGGAAACTGTAACTTCGTTACTAATTTTGACAAGTAACTTTAATTTCGATACTAATTATGGCAGGAAACTGTAACTTCGTTACTAATTATGACAAGTCCCTTTAATTTCGATACAAATTATGGCAGGTAACTGTAACTTCATACTAATTATGACAAGTAACTGTAACTTCGATACTAATTATGACAGGTAACTGTAACTTCGTCACTAATTATAACAAGTAACTGTAATTACGTTACAAATTATGGCAGGTAACAGTAACTTCGATACTAATTATGACAGGTAACAGTAATTCGATACTAATTATGACAAGTAACTATAACTTCGATACAAATTATGACAGGTAACTGTAACTTCGATACTAATTATAACAAGAAACTCGAACTTCGTTACTAATTATGACAAGTCCCTGTAATTTCGATACAAATTATGGCAGGTAACTGTAACTTCCATACTAATTATGACAGGTAACAGTAACTTCGATACTAATTATGACAAGGAACTGTAATTTCGATACAAATTATGGCAGGTAACTGTAACTTCGTTACTAATTAAGACAAGTAACTGTAATTTCGATACAAATTATGGCAGGTAACTGTAACTTCGATACTAATTATGACAGGTAACAGTAACATCGGTGCTAATTATGACAAGTAACTATAACTTCGATAAAAATTATGACTGGTTACTGTAACTTCGATTCTAATTATGACAAGAAACTCTAACTTCGTTACTAATTATGACAAGTAACTGTAATTTTGATACAAAATTAAGGTAGGTAACTGTAACTTCAATATTAATTATGACAGGTAACAGTAACTTCGATACTAATTATGACAGGAAACTGTAACTTCGTTACTAATTATGACAAGTAACTTTAATTTCGATACTAATTATGGCAGGTAACTGTAACATCGTTACTAATTATGACAAGTAACTGTAACTTCGATACTAATTATGACAGGTAACTGTAACTTCGTCACTAATTATAACAAGTAACTGTAATTTCGTTACAAATTATGGCAGGTAACAGTAACTTCGATACTAATTATGACAAGTAACAGTAATTCGATACTAATTATGACAAGTAACTGTAACTTCGATACAAATTATGACAGGAAACTGTAACTTCGTTACTAATTATGGCAAGTAACTATAATTTCGATGCAAATTATGACAGGTAACTGTAACTTCGTTACTAATTATGACAGGTTACTGTAACTTCGTTACTAATTATGTCAAGTAACTGTAGCTTCGATGCTAATTATGACAAGTAACTGTAATTTCGATACAAATTATGACAGGTAACATTAACTTCGATACAAATTATGACAAGAAACTCTAACTTCGTTAATAATTATGACAAGTAACAGTAATTTTGATAAAAATTTATGGTAGGTAACTGTAACTTCAATACTAATTATGACTGTAACAGTAACTTCGTTACTAGTTATGAAAAGTAACTGTAATTTCGATACAAATTATGGCAGGTAACAGTAACTTCGATACTAATTATGACAGGTAACTGTAACTTCGATACTAATTATGACAAGGAACTGTAATTTCGATACAAATTATGGCAGGTAACTGTAACTTCCATACTAATTATGACAGGTAACAGTAACTTCGATACTAATTATGACAAGAAACTGTATTTTCTTTACTAATTATGACAAGTAACTGTAATTTCGATACAAATTATGACAGGTAACTGTAACCTCGTTACTAATTATGACAAGTAACAGTACCTTCGATACTAATTAGGACAGGTAACTGTAACTTCGATACTAATTATGACAAGGAACTGTAATTTCGATACAAATTATGGCAGGTAACTGTAACTTCGTTACTAATTAAGACAAGTAATTGTAATTTCGATACAAATTATGGCAGGTAACTGTAACTTCGATACTAATTATGACAGGTAACAGTAACTTCGGTGCTAATTATGACAAGTAACTATAACTTCGATAAAAATTATGACTGGTTACTGTAACTTCGATTCTAATTATGACAAGAAAGTCTAACTTCGTTACTAATTATGACAAGTAACTGTAATTTTGATACAAAATTAAGGTAGGTAACTGTAACATCAATATTAATTATGACAGGTGACAGTAACTTCGATACTAATTATGACAGGAAACTGTAACTTCGTTGCTAATTATGACAAGTAACGTTAATTTCGATACTAATTATGGCAGGTAACTGTAACATCGATACTAATTATGACAAGTCCCTGTAATTGCGATACAAATTATGGCAGGTAACTGTAACTTCGATACTAATTATGACAAGTAACTGTAACTTCGATACTAATTATGACAGGTAACTGTAACTTCATTATTAATTATGACAAGTAACTGTAATTTCGATACAAATTTTGGCAGGTAACTGTAACTTCGATACTAATTATGACAGGTAACAGTAACTTCGATACTAATTATGACAAGTAACTATAAATTCGATACAAATTATGACAGCTAACTGTAATTTCGATACTAATTATGACAAGAAACTCGAACTTCGTTATTAATTATGACAAGTCCCTGTAATTTCGATACAAATTATGGCAGGTAACTGTAACTTCCATACTAATTATGACAGATAACAGTAACTTCGATACTAATTATGACAGGAAACTGTAACACCGTTACTAATTATGACAAGTAACTGTAATTTCGATACAAATTATGACAGGTAACTGTAACTTTGTTACTACTTATGACAAGTAACAGTACCTTCGAGACTAATTATGACAGGTAACTGTAACTTCGATATTAATTCTGACAAGGAACAGTAATTTTGATACAAATTATGGCAGGTAATTGTAACTTTGATACTAATTATGACAGGTAACCATAACTTCGATACTGATTATGACAAGTAACTGTAACTTCGTTACTAATTATGACAAGTAACTCTAATTTTGATAAAAAATTATGGCAGGTAACTGTAACTTCGATACTAATTATGACAGGTAACATTAACTTCGATACTAATTATGACAGGTTACTGTAACTTCGTTACTAATTATGTCAAGTAACTGTAACTTCGATACTAATTAGGACAAGTAACTGTAATTTCGATACAAATTATGACAGGTTACCGTAACTTTGTTACTAATTATGACAAGTAACTGTAATTTCGATACAAATTATGGCAGGTAACTGTAACTTCGGTACTAATTATATCAGGTATCAGTAACGTCGATACTAATTATGACAAGGAACTGTAATTTCGATACAAATTATGGCAGGTAACTGTAACTTCGTTACTAATTATGACAGGTTACTGTAACTTCGTTACTAATTATGTCAAGTAATTGTAGATTCGATTCTAATTATGACAAGTAACTGTAATTTCGATACAAAATATGACAGGTAACAGTAACTTCGATACTAATTATGACAAGGAACTCTAACTTCGTTAATAAATATGACAAGTAACAGTAATTTTGATACAAATTATGACAGGTAACTTTAACTTCGTTACTAATTATGACAGGAAACTGTAACTTCGTTACTAATTATGACAGGTAAGAGTAACTACGATACTAATTATGACAAGTAACTGTAATTTCGATACAAATTATGACAGGTAACTTTAACTTCGTTACTAATTATGACAGGAAACTGTAACTTCGTTACTAATTATGACAAGTAACTTTAATTTGGATACTAGTTATGGCAGGAAACTGTAACTTCGTTACTAATTATGACAAGTCCCTGTAATTTCGATACAAATTATGGCAGATAACTGTAACTTCGATACTAATTATGACATGAAACTGTAACTTCGATACTAATTATGACACGTAACTGTAACTTCGTTATTAATTATGACAAGTAACTGTAATTTTGATAAAAAATTATTGTAGGTAACTGTAACTTCAATACTAATTATGACAGGTAACATTAACTTCGATACAAATTATGACAAGAAACTCAAACTTCGTTACTAATTATGACAAGTAACTGTAATTTTGATAAAAAATTATGGTAGGTAACTGTAACTTCAATACTAATTATGACAGGTAACAGTAACTTCGATACTAATTATGACAGGAAACTGTAACTTCGTTACTAATTATGACAAGTAACTTTAATTTCGATATTAATTATGGCAGGAAACTGTAACTTCGTTACTAATTATGACAAGTCCCTGTAATTTCGATAAAAATTATGGCAGGTAACTGTAACCTCGATACTAATTATGACAAGTAACTGTTACTTCGATACTAATTATGACAGGTAACTGTAACTTCGTTATTAATTATGACAAGTAACTGTAATTTCGATACAAATTTTGGCAGGTAACTGTATCATCGTTACTAATTATGACAGGTAACAGTAACTTCGATACTAATTATGACAAGTAACTGTAACTTCGATACTAATTATGACAGGTAACTGTAACTTCGATACTAATTATGACAGGTAACTGTAACTTCGTTACTAATTATGACAAGTAACTGTAATTTCGATTCAAAACGACAGCTAACTGTAACTTCGTTACTAATTATGACAAGTAAGTGTAATTTTGATACAAATTATGGCAGGTTACTGTAACTTCGATACTAATTATGACAGGTAACAGCAACTTCGATAATAATTATGACAAGTAACTATAACCTCGATACAAATTATGACAGGTAACTGTAACTTCGATACTAATTATGACAAGAAACTCTAACTTCGTTACTAATTATGACAAGTAACTGTAATTTTGATAAAAAATTATGGTAGGTAACTTTAACTTTAATACTAATTATGACAGGTAACAGTAACTTCGACACTAATTATGACAGGAAACTGTAACTTCGTTACTAATTATGACAAGTAACTGTAATTTCGATACAAATTATGACAAGTAACTGTAACTTCGTTACTAATTATGACAGGTTACTCTAACTTCGTTACTAATTATGTCAAGTAACCGTAGCTTCGATGCTAATTATGACAAGTAACTGTAATTTCGATACAAATTATGACAGGTAACATTAACTTCGATACTAATTATGACAAGAAACTCTAACTTCGTCACTAATTATGACAACTAACTGTTATTTCGATACAAATTATGGCAGGTAATTGTAACTTCGATACTAATTATGACAGGTAACAGTAACTTCGATACTAATTATGACAAGTAACTATAACTTCGATACAAATTATGTCAGGTAACTGTAACTTCGATACTAATTATGACAAGAAACTCGAACTTCGTTACTAATTTTGACAAGTCCCTGTAATTTCGATACAAATTATGGCAGGTAACTGTAACATCCATACTAATTATGACAGGTAACAGTAACTTCGATACTAATTATGACAGGAAACTGTAACTTCGTTACTAATTATGACAAGTAACTCTAATTTCGATACAAATTATGACAGGTAACTGTAACTTCGTTACAAATTATGACAGGTAACAGTACCTTCGATACTAATTGTGACAGGTAACTTTAACTTCGATACTAATTATGACAAGGAACTGTAATTTCGATACAAATTATGGCAGGTAACTGTAACTTCGTTACTAATTATGACAAGTAACTGTAATTTCGATACTAATTTTGGCAACTAACTGTAACTTCGATACTTATTATGACAGGTAACAGTAACTTCGATACTAATTATGACAAGTAACTGTAACTTCGATACTAATTATGACAGGTAACTGTAACTTCGTTATTATTTATGACAAGTACCAGTAATTTCGAAACAAAATATGGCAGGTAACAGTAACTTCGATACTAATTATGACAGGTAACAGTAACTTCGATACTATTTATGACAAGTAACATTAACTTCGATACTAATTATGACAGGTTACTGCAACATCGTTGCTAATGATGTCAAGTAACTTTAATTTCGATACAAATTATGGCAGGTAACTGTAACTTCCATACTAATTATGACATGTAAGAGTTACTTCGATACTAATTATGACAGGAAACTGTAACTTCGTTACTAATTATGACAAGTACCTGTAATTTCGATACAAATTATGACAGGTAACTGTAACTTCGTTATTAATTATGACAAGTAACAGTACCTTCGATACTAATTATGACAGGTAACTGTAACATCGATACTAATCATGACAAGGAACTGTAATTTCGATACCAATTATGGCAGGTAACTATAACTTCGATACTAATTATGACAGGTAACAGCAACTGTTACAAGGATAGAAGGAGGGATGAGGGAAGAACAACATGGCTTCAGAGCAGGAAGGTCCACAGTGGATTTGATTTTTGCTGTAAGGCAGTTACAAGAACAGCACTATGAGTATGGAACAGATCTACTGATGGCCTTCCTGGACATTGAGAAAGCATATGACAGTGTATGCAGAAACAAAGTATGGAAGTCCCTGGAGGATAGAGGAGTAGAGAAATGGACTATAAAGAGGATAAAGGAGATGTACAAGGGGAGCGTGAGCTGTGTGAAAGTGGGAGGAGAGAGATCTGACTGGTTGGAACAAAGAAACGGCCTGAAACAAGGAAGTGCACTGTCACCGTTACTTTTCATTGTGGTGATGGATGACATAATGACCCGAGTGGCACAAGTAATTGGGGACGGAAAGATGAAAGCAATGGTGTTTGCAGATGATTTGATGATTTGGGGAAACAAGGAGGAGGAGGTACAGGAACAGTTGGACGTGTGGGAAGGAATAATACAAGGATATGGGATGAAATTTAGCATAAATAAGAGTGAGATGGTGATCACAACAAGGAAGAAGGAAAGAACCACAACGGGAATAACAATTGGTGGGGAACAGCTGAAGAAAGTGGAGAGTTTTAAGTATCTGGGAAGCCTGATACAAGATAATGGAAGAAACGATAGAGAAATAAATGAGCGGGGGAGGCAGGCAGAAGCATTTCGGAGGAGTGTGAGAAGCATGTTATGGAGCAAGGATGTCCCTCAGAACAGCAAAAAAGATCATATATCGGACGTACTATGTCCCTATCCTGACGTATGCCTCGGAGACCTGGGTTATGAAAGGAAGGGAGAAGAGCAAAATACAGGCCAGTGAGATGAGGTTCTTGAGAAGCAGTATTGGAGCTACAAAGATGGACAGAATAAGAAATGAGAGGACCAGAGAATTAATGAAGGAGGAACCATTACAGGATGGTATAGAGAAATCTAGAATTAGATGGTATGGACATGTAAAACGAATGGAGGAGAAGAGGATACCCAGGAGAGTACATGAGACGAAGTGGGAAGGAAAGAGACCGAGGGGAAGACCGAGAGACAGGTGGCTGAAGGGGGTGGAAGAAAGCGTGAAGAAGAGAGGAGAAGACTGGACAAGGGTGGAGGCTGAGAGATGGTGGGAAGACAGAAGACGTTGGAGAGGCTTGTGTTCCAAACAGACCCGGCCAGTGGCTGGAAACTGTGCAAGATGATGATGATGATGAACAGCAACTTCGATACTAATTATGACAAGTAACTATAACTTCGATACAAATTATGACAGGTAACTGTAACTTCGATATTAATTATGACAAGAAACTCTAACTTCGTTACTAATTATGACAAGTAACTGTAATTTTGATAAAAAATTATTGTAGGTAACTCTAACTTCAATACTAATTATGACAGGTAACAGTAACTTCGATACTAATTATGACAGGTAACTGTAACTTCGTTACTTATTATGACAAGTAACTTTAATTTCGATACTAATTATGGCAGGTTACTGTAACTTCCTTAAAAATTATGACAAGTCCCTGTAATTTCGATACAAATTATTGCAGGTAATTGTAATTTCGATACTAATTATGACAGGTAACAATAACTTCGATACTAATTATGACAGGTAACAGTAACTTCGATACTAATTATGACAAGTAACTGTAACTTCGATACTAATTATGACAGGTAACAGCAACTTCGATACTAATTATGACAAGTAAGTATAACTTCGATACAAATTATGACAGGTAACAGTAACTTCGATACTAATTATGACAGGTTACAGTAACTACGATACTAATTATGACAAGTAACTGTAACTTCGATACTAATTATGGCTGGTAACAGTAACGTCGATGCTAATTATGACAGGTAACTGTAACTTCGATACTAATTATGACAAGGAACTGTAATTTCGATACAAATTATGGCAGGTAACTGTAACTTCGATACTAATTGTGACAGGTAACAGTAACTTCAATACTAATTATGACAAGTATATATAACTTCGAATCAAATTATGACAGGTAACTGTAACTTCGATACTAATTATGACAAGAAAATCTAACTTCGTTACTAATTATGACAAGTAACTGTAATTTTGATAAAAAATTATGGTAGGTAACTGTAACTTCAATACTAATTATGACAGGTAACAGGAACTTCGATACTAATTATGACAGGTAACTGTAACTTCGTTAATAATTATCACAAGTAACTTTAATTTCGATACTAATTATGGCAGGTAATTGTAACTTCGATACAAATTATGACAGGTAACATTAACTTCGATACAAATTATGACAAGAAACTCTAACTTCGTTAATAATTATGACAAGTAACAGTAATTTTGATAAAAATTTATGGTAGGTAACTGTAACTTCAATACTAATTATGACTGTAACAGTAACTTCGTTACTAATTATGAAAAGTAACTGTAATTTCGATACAAATTATGGCAGGTAACAGTAACTTCGATACTAATTATGACAGGTAACTGTAACTTCGATACTAATTATGACAAGGAACTGTAATTTCGATACAAATTATGGCAGGTAACTGTAACTTCCATACTAATTATGACAGGTAACAGTAACTTCGATACTAATTATGACAAGAAACTGTATTTTCTTTACTAATTATGACAAGTAACTGTAATTTCGATACAAATTATGACAGGTAACTGTAACCTCGTTACTAATTATGACAAGTAACAGTACCTTCGATACTAATTATGACAGGTAACTGTAACTTCGATACTAATTATGACAAGGAACTGTAATTTCGATACAAATTATGGCAGGTAACTGTAACTTCGTTACTAATTAAGACAAGTAATTGTAATTTCGATACAAATTATGGCAGGTAACTGTAACTTCGATACTAATTATGACAGGTAACAGTAACTTCGGTGCTAATTATGACAAGTAACTATAACTTCGATAAAAATTATGACTGGTTATTGTAACTTCGATTCTAATTATGACAAGAAAGTCTAACTTCGTTACTAATTATGACAAGTAACTGTAATTTTGATACAAAATTAAGGTAGGTAACTGTAACATCAATATTAATTATGACAGGTGACAGTAACTTCGATACTAATTATGACAGGAAACTGTAACTTCGTTGCTAATTATGACAAGTAACTTTAGTTTCGATACTAATTATGGCAGGTAACTGTAACATCGTTACTAATTATGACAAGTCCCTGTAATTGCGATACAAATTATGGCAGGTAACTGTAACTTCGATACTAATTATGAAAAGTAACTGTAACTTCGATACTAATTATGACAGGTAACTGTAACTTCATTATTAATTATGACAAGTAACTGTAATTTCGATACAAATTTTGGCAGGTAACTGTAACTTCGATACTAATTATGACAGGTAACAGTAACTTCGATACTAATTATGACAAGTAACTATAACTTCGATACAAATTATGACAGCTAACTGTAATTTCGATACTAATTATGACAAGAAACTCGAACTTCGTTATTAATTATGACAAGTCCCTGTAATTTCGATACAAATTATGACAGGTAACTGTAACTTCCATACTAATTATGACAGATAACAGTAACTTCGATACTAATTATGACAGGAAACTGTAACACCGTTACTAATTATGACAAGTAACTGTAATTTCGATACAAATTATGACAGGTAACTGTAACTTTGTTACTACTTATGACAAGTAACAGTACCTTCGAGACTAATTATGACAGGTAACTGTAACTTCGATATTAATTCTGACAAGGAACAGTAATTTTGATACAAATTATGGCAGGTAATTGTAACTTTGATACTAATTATGACAGGTAACAGTAACTTCGATACTGATTATGACAAGTAACTGTAACTTCGTTACTAATTATGACAAGTAACTCTAATTTTGATAATAAATTATGGCAGGTAACTGTAACTTCGATACTAATTATGACAGGTAACATTAACTTCGATACTAATTATGACAGGTTACTGTAACTTCGTTACTAATTATGTCAAGTAACTGTAACTTCGATACTAATTAGGACAAGTAACTGTAATTTCGATACAAATTATGACAGGTTACCGTAACTTCGTTACTAATTATGACAAGTAACTGTAATTTCGATACAAATTATGGCAGGTAACTGTAACTTCGGTACTAATTATATCAGGTATCAGTAACGTCGATACTAATTATGACAAGGAACTGTAATTTCGATACAAATTATGGCAGGTAACTGTAACTTCGTTACTAATTATGACAGGTTACTGTAACTTCGTTACTAATTATGTCAAGTAATTGTAGATTCGATTGTAATTATGACAAGTAACTGTAATTTCGATACAAAATATGACAGGTAACAGTAACTTCGATACTAATTATGACAAGGAACTCTAACTTCGTTAATAAATATGACAAGTAACAGTAATTTTGATAAAAAATTATGGTAGGTAACTGTAACATCAATACTAATTATGACAGGTAACAGTAACTTCGATACTAATTATGACAGGTAAGAGTAACTACGATACTAATTATGACAAGTAACTGTAATTTCGATACAAATTATGACAGGTAACTTTAACTTCGTTACTAATTATAACAGGAAACTGTAACTTCGTTACTAATTATGACAAGTAACTTTAATTTGGATACTAGTTATGGCAGGAAACTGTAACTTCGTTACTAATGATGACACGTCCCTGTAATTTCGATACAAATTATGGCAGATAACTGTAACTTCGATACTAATTATGACATGAAACTGTAACTTCGATACTAATTATGACACGTAACTGTAACTTCGTTATTAATTATGACAAGTAACTGTAATTTTGATAAAAAATTATTGTAGGTAACTGGAACTTCAATACTAATTATGACAGGTAACATTAACTTCGATACTAATTATGACAAGAAACTCAAACTTCGTTACTAATTATGACAAGTAACTGTAATTTTGATAAAAAATTATGGTAGGTAACTGTAACTTCAATACTAATTATGACAGGTAACAGTAACTTCGATACTAATTATGACAGGAAACTGTAACTTCGTTACTAATTATGACAAGTAACTTTAATTTCGATATTAATTATGGCAGGAAACTGTAACTTCGTTACTAATTATGACAAGTCCCTGTAATTTCGATAAAAATTATGGCAGGTAACTGTAACCTCGATACTAATTATGACAAGTAACTGTTACTTCGATACTAATTATGACAGGTAACTGTAACTTCGTTATTAATTATGGCAAGTAACTGTAATTTCGATACAAATTTTGGCAGGTAACTGTATCATCGTTACTAATTATGACAGGTAACAGTAACTTCGATACTAATTATGACAAGTAACTGTAACTTCGATACTAATTATGACAGGTAACTGTAACTTCGATACTAATTATGACAGGTAACTGTAACTTCGTTATTAATTATGACAAGTAACTGTAATTTCGATTCAAAACGACAGCTAACTGTAACTTCGTTACTAATTATGACAAGTAAGTGTAATTTTGATACAAATTATGGCAGGTTACTGTAACTTCGATACTAATTATGACAGGTAACAGCAACTTCGATACTAATTATGACAAGTAACTATAACCTCGATACAAATTATGACAGGTAACTGTAACTTCGATACTAATTATGACAAGAAACTCTAACTTCGTTACTAATTATGACAAGTAACTGTAATTTTGATAAAAAATTATGGTAGGTAACTTTAACTTTAATACTAATTATGACAGGTAACAGTAACTTCGACACTAATTATGACAGGAAACTGTAACTTCGTTACTAATTATGACAAGTAACTGTAATTTCGATACAAATTATGACAGGTAACTGTAACTTCGTTACTAATTATGACAGGTTACTCTAACTTCGTTACTAATTATGTCAAGTAACCGTAGCTTCGATGCTAATTATGACAAGTAACTGTAATTTCGATACAAATTATGACAGGTAACATTAACTTCGATACTAATTATGACAAGAAACTCTAACTTCGTCACTAATTATGACAACTAACTGTTATTTCGATACAAATTATGGCAGGTAATTGTAACTTCGATACTAATTATGACAGGTAACAGTAACTTCGATACTAATTATTACAAGTAACTATAACTTCGATACAAATTATGTCAGGTAACTGTAACTTCGATACTAATTATGACAAGAAACTCGAACTTCGTTACTAATTTTGACAAGTCCCTGTAATTTCGATACAAATTATGGCAGGTAACTGTAACATCCATACTAATTATGACAGGTAACAGTAACTTCGATACTAATTATGACAGGAAACTGTAACTTCGTTACTAATTATGACAAGTAACTCTAATTTCGATACAAATTATGACAGGTAACTGTAACTTCGTTACAAATTATGACAGGTAACAGTACCTTCGATACTAATTGTGACAGGTAACTTTAACTTCGATACTAATTATGACAAGGAACTGTAATTTCGATACAAATTATGGCAGGTAACTGTAACTTCGTTACTAATTATGACAAGTAACTGTAATTTCGATACAAATTTTGGCAACTAACTGTAACTTCGATACTTATTATGACAGGTAACAGTAACTTCGATACTAATTATGACAAGTAACTGTAACTTCGATACTAATTATGACAGGTAACTGTAACTTCGTTATTATTTATGACAAGTACCAGTAATTTCGAAACAAAATATGGCAGGTAACAGTAACTTCGATACTAATTATGACAGGAAACTGTAACACCGTTACTAATTATGACAAGTAACTGTAATTTCGATACAAATTATGACAGGTAACTGTAACTTTGTTACTACTTATGACAAGTAACAGTACCTTCGAGACTAATTATGACAGGTAACTGTAACTTCGATATTAATTCTGACAAGGAACAGTAATTTTGATACAAATTATGGCAGGTAATTGTAACTTTGATACTAATTATGACAGGTAACCATAACTTCGATACTGATTATGACAAGTAACTGTAACTTCGTTACTAATTATGACAAGTAACTCTAATTTTGATAAAAAATTATGGCAGGTAACTGTAACTTCGATACTAATTATGACAGGTAACATTAACTTCGATACTAATTATGACAGGTTACTGTAACTTCGTTACTAATTATGTCAAGTAACTGTAACTTCGATACTAATTAGGACAAGTAACTGTAATTTCGATACAAATTATGACAGGTTACCGTAACTTTGTTACTAATTATGACAAGTAACTGTAATTTCGATACAAATTATGGCAGGTAACTGTAACTTCGGTACTAATTATATCAGGTATCAGTAACGTCGATACTAATTATGACAAGGAACTGTAATTTCGATACAAATTATGGCAGGTAACTGTAACTTCGTTACTAATTATGACAGGTTACTGTAACTTCGTTACTAATTATGTCAAGTAATTGTAGATTCGATTCTAATTATGACAAGTAACTGTAATTTCGATACAAAATATGACAGGTAACAGTAACTTCGATACTAATTATGACAAGGAACTCTAACTTCGTTAATAAATATGACAAGTAACAGTAATTTTGATACAAATTATGACAGGTAACTTTAACTTCGTTACTAATTATGACAGGAAACTGTAACTTCGTTACTAATTATGACAGGTAAGAGTAACTACGATACTAATTATGACAAGTAACTGTAATTTCGATACAAATTATGACAGGTAACTTTAACTTCGTTACTAATTATGACAGGAAACTGTAACTTCGTTACTAATTATGACAAGTAACTTTAATTTGGATACTAGTTATGGCAGGAAACTGTAACTTCGTTACTAATTATGACAAGTCCCTGTAATTTCGATACAAATTATGGCAGATAACTGTAACTTCGATACTAATTATGACATGAAACTGTAACTTCGATACTAATTATGACACGTAACTGTAACTTCGTTATTAATTATGACAAGTAACTGTAATTTTGATAAAAAATTATTGTAGGTAACTGTAACTTCAATACTAATTATGACAGGTAACATTAACTTCGATACAAATTATGACAAGAAACTCAAACTTCGTTACTAATTATGACAAGTAACTGTAATTTTGATAAAAAATTATGGTAGGTAACTGTAACTTCAATACTAATTATGACAGGTAACAGTAACTTCGATACTAATTATGACAGGAAACTGTAACTTCGTTACTAATTATGACAAGTAACTTTAATTTCGATATTAATTATGGCAGGAAACTGTAACTTCGTTACTAATTATGACAAGTCCCTGTAATTTCGATAAAAATTATGGCAGGTAACTGTAACCTCGATACTAATTATGACAAGTAACTGTTACTTCGATACTAATTATGACAGGTAACTGTAACTTCGTTATTAATTATGACAAGTAACTGTAATTTCGATACAAATTTTGGCAGGTAACTGTATCATCGTTACTAATTATGACAGGTAACAGTAACTTCGATACTAATTATGACAAGTAACTGTAACTTCGATACTAATTATGACAGGTAACTGTAACTTCGATACTAATTATGACAGGTAACTGTAACTTCGTTACTAATTATGACAAGTAACTGTAATTTCGATTCAAAACGACAGCTAACTGTAACTTCGTTACTAATTATGACAAGTAAGTGTAATTTTGATACAAATTATGGCAGGTTACTGTAACTTCGATACTAATTATGACAGGTAACAGCAACTTCGATAATAATTATGACAAGTAACTATAACCTCGATACAAATTATGACAGGTAACTGTAACTTCGATACTAATTATGACAAGAAACTCTAACTTCGTTACTAATTATGACAAGTAACTGTAATTTTGATAAAAAATTATGGTAGGTAACTTTAACTTTAATACTAATTATGACAGGTAACAGTAACTTCGACACTAATTATGACAGGAAACTGTAACTTCGTTACTAATTATGACAAGTAACTGTAATTTCGATACAAATTATGACAAGTAACTGTAACTTCGTTACTAATTATGACAGGTTACTCTAACTTCGTTACTAATTATGTCAAGTAACCGTAGCTTCGATGCTAATTATGACAAGTAACTGTAATTTCGATACAAATTATGACAGGTAACATTAACTTCGATACTAATTATGACAAGAAACTCTAACTTCGTCACTAATTATGACAACTAACTGTTATTTCGATACAAATTATGGCAGGTAATTGTAACTTCGATACTAATTATGACAGGTAACAGTAACTTCGATACTAATTATGACAAGTAACTATAACTTCGATACAAATTATGTCAGGTAACTGTAACTTCGATACTAATTATGACAAGAAACTCGAACTTCGTTACTAATTTTGACAAGTCCCTGTAATTTCGATACAAATTATGGCAGGTAACTGTAACATCCATACTAATTATGACAGGTAACAGTAACTTCGATACTAATTATGACAGGAAACTGTAACTTCGTTACTAATTATGACAAGTAACTCTAATTTCGATACAAATTATGACAGGTAACTGTAACTTCGTTACAAATTATGACAGGTAACAGTACCTTCGATACTAATTGTGACAGGTAACTTTAACTTCGATACTAATTATGACAAGGAACTGTAATTTCGATACAAATTATGGCAGGTAACTGTAACTTCGTTACTAATTATGACAAGTAACTGTAATTTCGATACTAATTTTGGCAACTAACTGTAACTTCGATACTTATTATGACAGGTAACAGTAACTTCGATACTAATTATGACAAGTAACTGTAACTTCGATACTAATTATGACAGGTAACTGTAACTTCGTTATTATTTATGACAAGTACCAGTAATTTCGAAACAAAATATGGCAGGTAACAGTAACTTCGATACTAATTATGACAGGTAACAGTAACTTCGATACTATTTATGACAAGTAACATTAACTTCGATACTAATTATGACAGGTTACTGCAACATCGTTGCTAATGATGTCAAGTAACTTTAATTTCGATACAAATTATGGCAGGTAACTGTAACTTCCATACTAATTATGACATGTAAGAGTTACTTCGATACTAATTATGACAGGAAACTGTAACTTCGTTACTAATTATGACAAGTACCTGTAATTTCGATACAAATTATGACAGGTAACTGTAACTTCGTTATTAATTATGACAAGTAACAGTACCTTCGATACTAATTATGACAGGTAACTGTAACATCGATACTAATCATGACAAGGAACTGTAATTTCGATACCAATTATGGCAGGTAACTATAACTTCGATACTAATTATGACAGGTAACAGCAACTTCGATACTAATTATGACAAGTAACTATAACTTCGATACAAATTATGACAGGTAACTGTAACTTCGATATTAATTATGACAAGAAACTCTAACTTCGTTACTAATTATGACAAGTAACTGTAATTTTGATAAAAAATTATTGTAGGTAACTCTAACTTCAATACTAATTATGACAGGTAACAGTAACTTCGATACTAATTATGACAGGTAACTGTAACTTCGTTACTTATTATGACAAGTAACTTTAATTTCGATACTAATTATGGCAGGTTACTGTAACTTCCTTAAAAATTATGACAAGTCCCTGTAATTTCGATACAAATTATTGCAGGTAATTGTAATTTCGATACTAATTATGACAGGTAACAATAACTTCGATACTAATTATGACAGGTAACAGTAACTTCGATACTAATTATGACAAGTAACTGTAACTTCGATACTAATTATGACAGGTAACAGCAACTTCGATACTAATTATGACAAGTAAGTATAACTTCGATACAAATTATGACAGGTAACAGTAACTTCGATACTAATTATGACAGGTTACAGTAACTACGATACTAATTATGACAAGTAACTGTAACTTCGATACTAATTATGGCTGGTAACAGTAACGTCGATGCTAATTATGACAGGTAACTGTAACTTCGATACTAATTATGACAAGGAACTGTAATTTCGATACAAATTATGGCAGGTAACTGTAACTTCGATACTAATTGTGACAGGTAACAGTAACTTCAATACTAATTATGACAAGTATATATAACTTCGAATCAAATTATGACAGGTAACTGTAACTTCGATACTAATTATGACAAGAAAATCTAACTTCGTTACTAATTATGACAAGTAACTGTAATTTTGATAAAAAATTATGGTAGGTAACTGTAACTTCAATACTAATTATGACAGGTAACAGGAACTTCGATACTAATTATGACAGGTAACTGTAACTTCGTTAATAATTATCACAAGTAACTTTAATTTCGATACTAATTATGGCAGGTAATTGTAACTTCGATACAAATTATGACAGGTAACATTAACTTCGATACAAATTATGACAAGAAACTCTAACTTCGTTAATAATTATGACAAGTAACAGTAATTTTGATAAAAATTTATGGTAGGTAACTGTAACTTCAATACTAATTATGACTGTAACAGTAACTTCGTTACTAATTATGAAAAGTAACTGTGATTTCGATACAAATTATGGCAGGTAACAGTAACTTCGATACTAATTATGACAGGTAACTGTAACTTCGATACTAATTATGACAAGGAACTGTAATTTCGATACAAATTATGGCAGGTAACTGTAACTTCCATACTAATTATGACAGGTAACAGTAACTTCGATACTAATTATGACAAGAAACTGTATTTTCTTTACTAATTATGACAAGTAACTGTAATTTCGATACAAATTATGACAGGTAACTGTAACCTCGTTACTAATTATGACAAGTAACAGTACCTTCGATACTAATTATGACAGGTAACTGTAACTTCGATACTAATTATGACAAGGAACTGTAATTTCGATACAAATTATGGCAGGTAACTGTAACTTCGTTACTAATTAAGACAAGTAATTGTAATTTCGATACAAATTATGGCAGGTAACTGTAACTTCGATACTAATTATGACAGGTAACAGTAACTTCGGTGCTAATTATGACAAGTAACTATAACTTCGATAAAAATTATGACTGGTTATTGTAACTTCGATTCTAATTATGACAAGAAAGTCTAACTTCGTTACTAATTATGACAAGTAACTGTAATTTTGATACAAAATTAAGGTAGGTAACTGTAACATCAATATTAATTATGACAGGTGACAGTAACTTCGATACTAATTATGACAGGAAACTGTAACTTCGTTGCTAATTATGACAAGTAACTTTAGTTTCGATACTAATTATGGCAGGTAACTGTAACATCGTTACTAATTATGACAAGTCCCTGTAATTGCGATACAAATTATGGCAGGTAACTGTAACTTCGATACTAATTATGAAAAGTAACTGTAACTTCGATACTAATTATGACAGGTAACTGTAACTTCATTATTAATTATGACAAGTAACTGTAATTTCGATACAAATTTTGGCAGGTAACTGTAACTTCGATACTAATTATGACAGGTAACAGTAACTTCGATACTAATTATGACAAGTAACTATAACTTCGATACAAATTATGACAGCTAACTGTAATTTCGATACTAATTATGACAAGAAACTCGAACTTCGTTATTAATTATGACAAGTCCCTGTAATTTCGATACAAATTATGACAGGTAACTGTAACTTCCATACTAATTATGACAGATAACAGTAACTTCGATACTAATTATGACAGGAAACTGTAACACCGTTACTAATTATGACAAGTAACTGTAATTTCGATACAAATTATGACAGGTAACTGTAACTTTGTTACTACTTATGACAAGTAACAGTACCTTCGAGACTAATTATGACAGGTAACTGTAACTTCGATATTAATTCTGACAAGGAACAGTAATTTTGATACAAATTATGGCAGGTAATTGTAACTTTGATACTAATTATGACAGGTAACAGTAACTTCGATACTGATTATGACAAGTAACTGTAACTTCGTTACTAATTATGACAAGTAACTCTAATTTTGATAATAAATTATGGCAGGTAACTGTAACTTCGATACTAATTATGACAGGTAACATTAACTTCGATACTAATTATGACAGGTTACTGTAACTTCGTTACTAATTATGTCAAGTAACTGTAACTTCGATACTAATTAGGACAAGTAACTGTAATTTCGATACAAATTATGACAGGTTACCGTAACTTCGTTACTAATTATGACAAGTAACTGTAATTTCGATACAAATTATGGCAGGTAACTGTAACTTCGGTACTAATTATATCAGGTATCAGTAACGTCGATACTAATTATGACAAGGAACTGTAATTTCGATACAAATTATGGCAGGTAACTGTAACTTCGTTACTAATTATGACAGGTTACTGTAACTTCGTTACTAATTATGTCAAGTAATTGTAGATTCGATTGTAATTATGACAAGTAACTGTAATTTCGATACAAAATATGACAGGTAACAGTAACTTCGATACTAATTATGACAAGGAACTCTAACTTCGTTAATAAATATGACAAGTAACAGTAATTTTGATAAAAAATTATGGTAGGTAACTGTAACATCAATACTAATTATGACAGGTAACAGTAACTTCGATACTAATTATGACAGGTAAGAGTAACTACGATACTAATTATGACAAGTAACTGTAATTTCGATACAAATTATGACAGGTAACTTTAACTTCGTTACTAATTATAACAGGAAACTGTAACTTCGTTACTAATTATGACAAGTAACTTTAATTTGGATACTAGTTATGGCAGGAAACTGTAACTTCGTTACTAATGATGACACGTCCCTGTAATTTCGATACAAATTATGGCAGATAACTGTAACTTCGATACTAATTATGACATGAAACTGTAACTTCGATACTAATTATGACACGTAACTGTAACTTCGTTATTAATTATGACAAGTAACTGTAATTTTGATAAAAAATTATTGTAGGTAACTGGAACTTCAATACTAATTATGACAGGTAACATTAACTTCGATACTAATTATGACAAGAAACTCAAACTTCGTTACTAATTATGACAAGTAACTGTAATTTTGATAAAAAATTATGGTAGGTAACTGTAACTTCAATACTAATTATGACAGGTAACAGTAACTTCGATACTAATTATGACAGGAAACTGTAACTTCGTTACTAATTATGACAAGTAACTTTAATTTCGATATTAATTATGGCAGGAAACTGTAACTTCGTTACTAATTATGACAAGTCCCTGTAATTTCGATAAAAATTATGGCAGGTAACTGTAACCTCGATACTAATTATGACAAGTAACTGTTACTTCGATACTAATTATGACAGGTAACTGTAACTTCGTTATTAATTATGGCAAGTAACTGTAATTTCGATACAAATTTTGGCAGGTAACTGTATCATCGTTACTAATTATGACAGGTAACAGTAACTTCGATACTAATTATGACAAGTAACTGTAACTTCGATACTAATTATGACAGGTAACTGTAACTTCGATACTAATTATGACAGGTAACTGTAACTTCGTTATTAATTATGACAAGTAACTGTAATTTCGATTCAAAACGACAGCTAACTGTAACTTCGTTACTAATTATGACAAGTAAGTGTAATTTTGATACAAATTATGGCAGGTTACTGTAACTTCGATACTAATTATGACAGGTAACAGCAACTTCGATACTAATTATGACAAGTAACTATAACCTCGATACAAATTATGACAGGTAACTGTAACTTCGATACTAATTATGACAAGAAACTCTAACTTCGTTACTAATTATGACAAGTAACTGTAATTTTGATAAAAAATTATGGTAGGTAACTTTAACTTTAATACTAATTATGACAGGTAACAGTAACTTCGACACTAATTATGACAGGAAACTGTAACTTCGTTTCTAATTATGACAAGTAACTGTAATTTCGATACAAATTATGACAGGTAACTGTAACTTCGTTACTAATTATGACAGGTTACTCTAACTTCGTTACTAATTATGTCAAGTAACCGTAGCTTCGATGCTAATTATGACAAGTAACTGTAATTTCGATACAAATTATGACAGGTAACATTAACTTCGATACTAATTATGACAAGAAACTCTAACTTCGTCACTAATTATGACAACTAACTGTTATTTCGATACAAATTATGGCAGGTAATTGTAACTTCGATACTAATTATGACAGGTAACAGTAACTTCGATACTAATTATTACAAGTAACTATAACTTCGATACAAATTATGTCAGGTAACTGTAACTTCGATACTAATTATGACAAGAAACTCGAACTTCGTTACTAATTTTGACAAGTCCCTGTAATTTCGATACAAATTATGGCAGGTAACTGTAACATCCATACTAATTATGACAGGTAACAGTAACTTCGATACTAATTATGACAGGAAACTGTAACTTCGTTACTAATTATGACAAGTAACTCTAATTTCGATACAAATTATGACAGGTAACTGTAACTTCGTTACAAATTATGACAGGTAACAGTACCTTCGATACTAATTGTGACAGGTAACTTTAACTTCGATACTAATTATGACAAGGAACTGTAATTTCGATACAAATTATGGCAGGTAACTGTAACTTCGTTACTAATTATGACAAGTAACTGTAATTTCGATACAAATTTTGGCAACTAACTGTAACTTCGATACTTATTATGACAGGTAACAGTAACTTCGATACTAATTATGACAAGTAACTGTAACTTCGATACTAATTATGACAGGTAACTGTAACTTCGTTATTATTTATGACAAGTACCAGTAATTTCGAAACAAAATATGGCAGGTAACAGTAACTTCGATACTAATTATGACAGGTAACAGTAACTTCGATACTATTTATGACAAGTAACATTAACTTCGATACTAATTATGACAGGTTACTGCAACATCGTTGCTAATGATGTCAAGTAACTTTAATTTCGATACAAATTATGGCAGGTAACTGTAACTTCCATACTAATTATGACATGTAAGAGTTACTTCGATACTAATTATGACAGGAAACTGTAACTTCGTTACTAATTATGACAAGTACCTGTAATTTCGATACAAATTATGACAGGTAACTGTAACTTCGTTATTAATTATGACAAGTAACAGTACCTTCGATACTAATTATGACAGGTAACTGTAACATCGATACTAATTATGACATGGAACTGTAATTTCGATACCAATTATGGCAGGTAACTATAACTTCGATACTAATTATGACAGGTAACAGCAACTTCGATACTAATTATGACAAGTAACTATAACTTCGATACAAATTATGACAGGTAACTGTAACTTCGATATTAATTATGACAAGAAACTCTAACTTCGTTACTAATTATGACAAGTAACTGTAATTTTGATAAAAAATTATTGTAGGTAACTCTAACTTCAATACTAATTATGACAGGTAACAGTAACTTCGATACTAATTATGACAGGTAACTGTAACTTCGTTACTTATTATGACAAGTAACTTTAATTTCGATACTAATTATGGCAGGTTACTGTAACTTCCTTACAAATTATGACAAGTCCCTGTAATTTCGATACAAATTATTGCAGGTAATTGTAATTTCGATACTAATTATGACAGGTAACAATAACTTCGATACTAATTATGACAGGTAACAGTAACTTCGATACTAATTATGACAAGTAACTGTAACTTCGATACTAATTATGACAGGTAACAGCAACTTCGATACTAATTATGACAAGTAACTGTAACTTCGATACAAATTATGACAGGTAACAGTAACTTCGATACTAATTATGACAGGTTACAGTAACTACGATACTAATTATGACAAGTAACTGTAACTTCGATACTAATTATGGCTGGTAACAGTAACGTCGATGCTAATTATGACAGGTAACTGTAACTTCGATACTAATTATGACAAGGAACTGTAATTTCGATACAAATTATGGCAGGTAACTGTAACTTCGATACTAATTGTGACAGGTAACAGTAACTTCAATACTAATTATGACAAGTATATATAACTTCGAATCAAATTATGACAGGTAACTGTAACTTCGATACTAATTATGACAAGAAAATCTAACTTCGTTACTAATTATGACAAGTAACTGTAATTTTGATAAAAAATTATGGTAGGTAACTGTAACTTCAATACTAATTATGACAGGTAACAGGAACTTCGATACTAATTATGACAGGTAACTGTAACTTCGTTAATAATTATCACAAGTAACTTTAATTTCGATACTAATTATGACAAGTCCCTGTAATTTCGATACAAATTATGGCAGGTAACGGTAACTTCGATACTAATTATTACAAGTAACTGTAACTTCGATACTAATTATGACAGGTAACTGTAACTTCGTCACTAATTATGACAAGTAACTGTAATTTCGATACAAATTTTGGCAGGTAACTGTAACTTCGATTCTAATTATGACAGGTAACAGTAACTTCGATACTAATTATGACAAGTAACAGTAACATCGATACTAATTATGACAGGTAACTGTAACTTCGTTACTAATTACGACAAGTAACGGTAATTTCGATACAAATTATGGCAGGTAACTGTATCTTCGATACTAATTATGACAGGTAACAATAACTTCGATACTAATTATGACAAGTAACATTAACTTCGATACTAATTATGGCAGGTTACTGTAACATCGCTACTAATTATGACAAGTAACTTTAATTTCGATACAAATTATGGCAGGTAACTGTAACTTCCATACTAATTATGACAGGTAACAGTAACTTCGATACTAATTATGACAGGAAACTGTAACTTCGTTACTAATTATGACAAGTAACTGTAATTTCGATACAAATTATGACAGGTAACTGTAACTTCGTTACTAATTATGACAAGTAACAGTACCTTCGATACTAATTGTTGTTGTTGTTTGAGTCTTCAGTCTTTTGACTGGTTTGATGCAGCTCTCCATGCCTCCCTGTCCTGAGCTAATCGTTTCATCTCTACATAGCTCCGACACCCTACATCGGAGGCAATCTGTTTAACATATTCTAACCTTGGTCTACCCCTACAGTTTTTGTCCTCGACCCTTCCTTCCATAACTAAGCTTGCTATTCCTGGGTGTCTCAGTATGTGTCCTACCAACCTATCTCTTCTCTTCATTAGCAGTCGCCAGAAACATCTCTCCTCTCCCACTCGTCTTAATACCTCTTTGTTTGTAACCCTATCTACCCATCTGATCTTCATCATTCTCCTGTAACACCACATTTCAAATGCTTCAATTCTCCTCTTTTCTGCTGCACCAATAGTCCAAGTTTCACTTCCATAGAGCGCCACGCTCCAGACAAAGGCTTTCAAAAATGACTTCCTAATACCTAAATCTATATTAGATGTCAGCAGATTCCTTTTTTGTAGAAATGCTTTCTTTGCCTGAGCCAACCTACTTTTAATATCCTCTTTGCTTCGTCCATCACTGGTTATTCTGCTTCCTAAGTAACAGAAGTCTCCTACTTCCTTCAGCTTTTCACCTGCCAATTTGATCTCCATAGAGGTTTCCGATTTATTTCGGCTGCATTCCAGTATTTTTGTTTTACATTTATTTATTTATTTTCATCATGAATTCTTTCCGTAAGACGGAGTCCATACCATTCAAAAACTCATTCAAATCCTCAGGCTTGTCGGCCAAGATGACGATGTCATCAGCAAATCTCAGAGTTGAAATTATTTCTCCTTGAATCTTCACTCCCACTTTAAATTTTTCTCTAATTTCCTTCATTGCTTGTTCAATGTAAAGATTGAAAAGTATGGGTGATAAGTTGCAGCCTTGCCTTACACCTTTCTGAATACCAGCTTCTCTCTCATGTCCTTCAACTCGAATGACTGCTGTCTGGTTTCTGTACAGATTGTATATCACCCTCCTATCCCTATACTTTAGTCCAATTGATTTCAAAATGTCAAACAATTTAGTCCAATCAACGTTATCAAAAGCCTTTTCTAAGTCTACAAAAGCCATGAACATTCTCTTCTCTTTCCTTATTCTACCTTCTAAAATCAGCCTAAGACTTAGTACAGCTTCCCTTGTTCCTACATTTCTCCTGAAACCAAACTGGTCTTCACCCAACTCCGTTTCTATCTGGCTTTCAATCCTCTTATAAATTATTCTAGACAGGATCTTTGAAGCATGAGTAATCAAGCTGATTGTACGGTAATCTTCACATCTGTCAGCTCCCACTTTCTTTGGTATAGGGATGATTACATTCTTCTTGAAATCAGGGGGTACCTCACCTGTCTCATAAATCCTACACACCAAGTGAAACAACCTGATCAGACCTTCATCTCCTATGCAGCGTAGCAACTCAATCGGTATATCATCTATGCCTGGTGCTTTGTTCCTGCTTAAGTCTTCCAAAGCTCTATCAAATTCTGATCTCAATATTAAATCTCCTTTCGCATCCTCATCAATTTCCTCCTCCCTTTCCATTACATGACTCTCAATCTCCTTTCCCTTATACAAACTCTCTATGTAAGCTTTCCATCTCTCAACCTTTTCTTCCCTATCTGTTAGAGGCTTTCCATTTGTGTCCTTAATATTACAGCACTTTGTCTTCTTTTCCCCAAAAGTATTCTTAATCCTTCGATAAGCTGTGTCTACTTTTCCTAATTTCAGACAATTTTCTATACCTGCACATTTCTCTTTCAACCATTCTTCTTTCGCTTCCTTGCACTTCTTGTTAACCTCATTTCTCAGACGTCTGTATTCTGCTTTCCCCTTTTCATCTCTTAGATTCTTGTGTTTCCGCCTTTCATCCATCAATTCTAGTATATCCTGAGTGATCCACGGTTTTCTACCTATTCTTTCTTTACTACCAATGTTTTCTTCTGCGGATTTTGTTATTTCATTCTTCAAAAGTGCCCATTCGTCTGCAATTGAAGTTTGTTTAGGGTTTTTCATTAGTCCTTCCTTTATACTCTTCTTGAATCTTTCGTTTACATCCTTCTCTTTCAGTCTGTCTATTGCCCACCTTTTTGGCTTTTGACTTTTCTTCAGTTTCTTCAACTTTAATCTGCATTTCATTACAACCAGATTGTGATCAGAGTTTATGTCAGCACCAGGATATGTTTTACAATCCAAAATCTGGTTTCGAAACCTCTGCTTGACCATAATGAAGTCGATTTGGTAACGCCCTGTATCTCCTGGTCTCATCCATGTGTATATTCTTCTATTGTGGTTATTGAATAAGGTGTTAGCTATGACCAATTCATGCTCGGTGCAGAATTCTACCAGCCTGCTTCCTCGATCATTCCTTTCACCTAATCCGAAATCTCCTACTATCTTCCCTTCTCTCCCTTGTCCTACCACAGCATTCCAATCTCCCATTACTATAACATTTTCATCACCCTTGATATACCTCAGAATTTCGTCTAATTCTTCGTAGACCTTTTCAACATCCTCATCATCAGCTTGACTGGTAGGCATATAGACTTGTACCACTGTAGTGCAGGTAGGTTTTGTATTGATTTTTGCTACAATAATCCGTTCACTATATTGCTCATAATATTCCACCCGCTGTCCAAGTTTCCTACTCAATATGAGGCCAACCCCTGCTTGGCCATTGTTTGATTTAGTGCTAATGACCCTATAGTCTCCTGACCAAAAGTCCTGTTCTTCCTGCCAGCGCATTTCACTAATCCCAACCAAATCCAACCTCAACCTATCCATCTCCCTTTCTAAGTTTTCTAACCTTCCACTTCCTAGCAGACTTCTAACATTCCACGCTCCGATCCGTAGAATGTCAGATTTCCTCTTTGTCACTTCTGTGATGTTAACCCCCTCTCGAGTAGTCCCCACCCGGAGATCCGAACGGGGGACTAGTTTACCTCCGGATTGAAATTTTACAAGGGAGGAGGCCATCATCACATGTAATTATGCATAGAGAGGTGCATATCCTCGGGAATAGCATACGGCTGTAGTTTCCCGTTGATTTCAGCCGTACAGCAGGACGCAGTGTAGCCATTATTGGCTTATATTATCAATATCTTAACCGTCTATAAGACTAGTAAAGAATTGATTTATTCTGAAAGGCTGCTACTCCCTTTCAGAATAAGTAAAGAGCAATTCTACTAACAAAAATACTAACTTTCTACCGTACTAACAATTAAATACCAAAACTCTACTAACAAAAAACTTAAGTTCCACCAACAACAAATACTACCACTAAAACAGTCTGTCAACAGGCACACTCACATGCACCCTCACACATCACTGTCTACTGAAACAATGAACTATAACTAATAAACAATGCAACTGCTACCAGACACACTCACACACCACAGTCTAATAGAACAATGAGATATATCTAATAGACAAACTAACTACCTACTTACAACTAAAACTAACTACATACGTACTGTACTTTTATTTGAATTGACAATATTTACAAAATGCAATTTAGATAGAAAATACTTACAAAATGTAATTTAGATTCAAAATTGTCACAAAATGCAATTTAAGGGGGACGTATGCAAAATTGCACTAAGTGAGAAATGGTTTCATTTCGGCTGTATTAAGGTAAATAAGGAGGATTGTGTAGTCGGGAATTGGTTTTTGACGTTTGTAACAGTGTTTTATATGAGTGTATTCATAAGAGAATCTGCGTCTGATACTAGATCGTTCAGTCCATAACATTTCGTATACTGGCGAGGCGAGCAGCAAATTTATGTGAAGAATAGCTAGAACATGCATAAATAAAAAATATCATATAGATGGACAGTGGCGGATAGTACCAAATGAAGTGGTATACTCTGACTTCCAATTTTCACAGTGGCCTTTCCTTGTCTTTCCCCTCTTGCCATCACCATGGTCTTGCTTTTCTTTATACTGATTTTCATGCCTTTAAAAATTTAATCGGTATTCTGCCCGAAGGCAGGTCCGAGTCCCCATCTAGCGGCGAGGATATGAGCTGTGCCGGCTGCCGAGGCCTGACGCACTCCCCTGGGGCCAATGAATGATAGATGAAATGAAATGATAGTGGAGAGTGTTGCTGGAATGAAATGTTGACATGCTGTACGACTGGGAAATGAAGAGAAGTGTCAGAGATATAAAGGTAATACCATCAAAGGCCTTAGATAGCGACCACAGAATACTTGTAATGAACCTGGGAGTTGTTCAGGATAGCAAGAGGACAGAGTACCAGGAAAGGAGAATCAAAGTATGGAAACTCAAGGAAAAGGAAGTCAAGGAAGAATACCAGAAGATAATAAGGGAAAGGATGCCAACAGACAATCCTAAAACAGGGGAAGAGGAATGGAAGCAATTCAAAAACACTGCAGTGGCAGTATGTGGAAGAACAAGCAACAGAAAGCGGTGTAAAGAGACACCATGGTGGAATGAGAGAGTAAAAGAAGCTGTGGGAAGGAAGAACAAGGCTTTCAGAAGGATTAGGTCAGCTATTGTCCGTCCAGAGTTAAGAGTGTACTACGGTCTCTTATGGGCTTTTACATTTAGCGGACTCCCCAAGAATTGATGACTTCGAAGTCTTTAAAACTGGATTTTCGCTGTTATTTAATAGGTTAATGATCATGGGTGGAGAGTACATGATCCTCAGCATTCATTTAATGATATGTAATTCTTACATTCTTGATATGCAACATGATTTTGTAATGTATGTGACAGCAGTGTCTGCGCGCTGGATGAAACAGCGCGCGCCCTGTAGTACGTGCCTAAGCTCTCCACTGAACGCACGTGTCCAGATTGAATTAAGCAGTGAAAAATAATTTTTATTCTTACCTCAAATAGCTTTATTTTCGGATTACATACATACTCAAGACCACTGAAAAATACTATTATGACATACATATTTCTAGTGGGTGCATATAAACTGCAAAAAAGGCAAAACAAAAATGAAAAAATGGAAAATGTATGTATATGACTATTTCATTTTTTCCCTTCTAATTGATGACTTCAATCATAATCACCTTTTTTCCTTCTAATTGGTTGCAATTTTTAGCCAATTTTTATATATATATATATAAAAAAAGGCTTATGAGATCACCTTTTGTCCGAGTGTGTGTCGCCTCCTCCCATTAATACAATCGGCTGGAGCGACCCCGACTGTGCCCTTGAAATTTTATTTCATCGCACCAATCCAACATGGTGCCTGTGCGAAATATTTCACAGGCATTCTATATCACCATAACTATTACCGATACCACCCTGAAATTTTGGCAAGGTGATAAAGGGCACTACTAGAAGTTCACCTATTCGACTTTCAAAAACATGTTAAGTGCAAACCGAACATGGCGGCCAAGCGTAGTTAAAACATTTAAATAGACTTTTCTCGCGATTTAATCATCCGAGCGCAGTGAAATTGGTACAGCAAATATTTATACATATTGTAATGCACTGATATCTAATTTAGTTAAATTGTTTACACAACCTCCAGATGGCAGTTGTGCAAAATTTTAAAATTAAGTTTTTATTTCTTGTGTCCTAATCATGCGATTGAAGTCAACGTTTGAATAATGAACCTACGCAATATTCGCCATCTATAGTACATAACTCTATGGCCTACGTATATAAAAATCCAACAAGGCGACCATCCGAAATACTTAGACGGTTCGGAATATCTACGAATCTATTACAGCAATCAAACTGAAATATCTTATGTTGATAGAGGCAATTATTAACGTAAGTAGGATATATGAAAATGGGCTATTTAGTTCTTCACGGAACTACTTGTTATTTATTAATATAAACTTAATCTACAACGCTGTAAGGGAATATTTTCACAATTATTTGTAACATGTTTACATTATGTAACATTAGGTTACATTAGGTAACTGTAACTTCGATACTAATTATGACAAGGAACTGTAATTTCGATAAAAATTTTGGCAGGTAACTGTAACTTCGATACTAATTATGACAGGTAACAGTAACTTCGATACTAATTATGACAAGTAACTGTAACTTCGATACTAATTATGACAGGTAACTGTAACTTCGTTACTAATAATGACAAGTAACTCTAATTTCGGTACTAATTATGGCAGGTAACTGTAACTTCGATACTAATTATGACAGGTAACAGTAACTTCGATACTAATTATGACAAGTAACTATAACTTCGATAAAAATTATGACTGGTTACTGTAACTTCGATTCTAATTATGACAAGAAACTCAAACTTCGTTACTAATTATGACAAGTAAATGTAATTTTGATAAAAAATTATGGTAGGTAACTGTAACTTCATTACTAATTATGACAGGTAACAGTAACTGCGATACTAATTATGACAGGAAACTGTAACTTCGTTACTAATTATGACAAGTAACTTTAATTTCGATACTAGTTATGGCAGAAAACTGTAACTTCGTTACTAATTATGACAAGTCCCTGTAATTTCGATACAAATTATGGCAGGTAACTGTAACTTCGATACTAATTATGACAAGAAACTGTAACTTCGATACTAATTATGACAGGTAACTGAAACTTCGTTATTAATTGTGACAAGTAACTGTAATTTTGATAAACAATTATTGTAGGTAACTGTAACTTCAATACTAATCATGACAGGTAACAGTTACTTCGATACTAATTATGACAAGAAACTCAAACTTCGTTACTAATTATGACAAGTAACTGTAATTTTGATAAAAAATTATGGTAGGTAACTGTAACTTCAATACTAATTATGTCAGGTAACAGTAACTTCGATACTAATTATGACAGGAAACTGTAACTTCGTTACTAATTATGACAAGTAACTTTAATTTCGATATTAATTATGGCAGGAAACTGTAACTTCGTTACTAATTATGACAAGTCCCTGTAATTTCGATACAAATTATGGCAGGTAACTGTAACCTCGATACTAATTATGACAAGTATTGTGGTGTTTGAAGCCATATTTTCAGTGTTGCCTTAGTAAACAAGAGTTTAGTGCTTTTCAGTCGGTCAACACGAATGTACCCAAAAGAGATGGGTTATGCCCTAATCCTGAAATAAATTACATGAGATTAATAAAACACTAGGATGACCAGTTTCGATCGTCAAGCGATCATCATCAGATCCAATACACTTAGGCTATAAAATCTATGTTTGAAATACAGGTGAAAATATTTACAATATGTACAATTATTTAGTTGCAGTATTGGTACTGCAACTGTCAGTGTATGCTAAATGCAGTATATATGTTAGGTGAAATGCTAAATGGTGATGGCTATCCGGAGATTGTACTTTAGAGAGATTATATGGTTGTAAACTATGGTTAAACTATGCAATTTTAGGCTAACTACTTATCTGATTGTCTTCCGTACTACAGCTATTCGCAGTTTCCGTGCTCACTTGAACTCGCTGTGCGGCCGACTGCGGTGGTTATCTTAACGACTGGTTTTTCCCTGCCTTCCCCCCCTGTCCCTACGTGCTGTGGGGAGTGATCGCGATGTGTTTATGTGAGGTGTTGCCAACCTAGATAAGATGTATGTTATTGAATGAGGTGGATCTACAACTATTAAAGACCGTGGATTAGTCCTCGCCACGCGTGGAGCATAACCCATTCGAACTAAGCGTTGACGGTCTTATGAGGACGTCCCGGCACCTTTAATACTGCCTCTAATATGGGCCTTGGTTTATTGCAGAAGAAAAAGTACATCGTACACCTGATCCAGATAACATTTACCTATTAAAAACCCCCTAATTTCCCCCCTTTTTTTTATCTAGCTTGGCTGTGTCGCTAAATTGAGTTTTGTTTCCGACAGGGTGTGTTTTTTAGTAGCGTGAAGAGGGGTGAGCTCTCCATGAACGTGTGTTCATTTAGATTGTTGGGATTGTTTCGTTTGGCTAGGTGTATCTCGATTGCTTCCTTTATGTCAAGAGCTCTGCCTTTCGATTCGTGATGGATTATTTTAAGGTCCGACTCTATGTTGGTAAAGCTATGCCCTGCGTCACACATATGTTCGCACACGGCTGAATGTGTTCCGTATCTTATCGCATTTCTATGTTCATTATAACGTGTGTCTACTCGCCTTCCACTCTGCCCGATGTAATTAGCTTGACAATCGGTGTCTTGGCACGTTATAGAATATACCCCTGACCTTGAATACGGGTCACGTTTATTTAGATTACTATTTAGGAGGTGCCTAGCGGTTGTGTTTTTCGTTGTGAAAGCTATCTTTATGCCTTGCTTTTTGAATAGGTTAGTGATTTTATATGTATTCGCATTCACATAGTTGAAACGCGCAAATTTTTTCTCATTACTGTCCGGTTTGGGAATCGTTTTATCTTTATTTTTATGTTTGGCTATAATTTGATTTATGTTGCTTGGCGAGAAGTTGTTTTCCCTTGCTATTTGCATAATAGTTCTTATTTCCTTATTATAGTTGTCTTTTGACATGGGTATGTTTAAAGCCCTGTGCACCATTGAATTGAAACCCGCTAGTTTGTGCGTACTGGGGTGATTAGACTGATTGTCGATTGCATGCGAGGTTTGTGTTGCTTTCCGGAATATGGAATATGAAAGGTCGTTGTCTTTACGTTCAATAGTTATATCGAGATAATTTATTTTCCGGTCTATTTCGGATTCCTTAGTGAATTTGATAGAATGGTGAAGGCTATTAATGGATTGGAGAATTGTTTCTTCGCTAGTTAGTTCAGTATCGTAGATGCAAATTACATCATCTACGTATCTTTTCCATATTACTATTCCCTTTGTTGAAGTCTTTTCTAAGAACGCATTTTCTAGTGCATTGATGAAGATGTCAGCGATTAACCCACTTAGTGGCGATCCCATTGCTAGGCCTTCTCTCTGTGTGTATATTTTATTGTCGAATTGAAACACGTTTTGGGTGAGAACGACCCTCAGTAATCTCACAATCTCTTCAATTTCTTTTGCCGAATTGTTGGATTTTAAGTTGTTTTCGATAGTGTTGATTGCTTCAATAATCGGAATATTGGTGTACATGTTAGTTACGTCGAAGGATACTAGCCTGAAGCTAGGTTTCATTTGTAGGGTGTTCAATGCTGTTACTAGTTCTGTTGTGTTCTTTACAGAGTTGTTTTTGTCGTTGGAAAGACGGCATTTTAAGATTTTTAGTAACTCTTTGCTGATTTTGTAATTAGGGGCATTCCTACAATTGACTATTGGTCTCATTGGGCATTCCTTTTTGTGTATTTTTGGTTGTCCCCTCAATGACGGTATTTTCGGGTTCATGTTTATTAGTTTTGATTTTTCGGCTTTGGTCAGTATGTATTCTGTTTCTTTTAGCGCACTTTTTATTTGTTTTTGGAATTTGTTGGTGGGGTCTTTTGTTAATTCCTTGATTTCGTTGTTGTTTAGGAATTCGACTGTTTTTTCAATGTATTCTGTTTTGTTCAAAATTACTGTAGTGTTTCCCTTATCTGCTTTTGTGATGATTAAGTCATGTTCTTTTATTTTTTGTTTAAACGACTTTATTTCTTTGATTTGTTTGTTGTTTTGAATGTTATTGCTATCGCCCTCTCGTTTGAGGATTTTTTTGGCTTCGTTGGTGGCGAGATTTTTGGTTAATTCCCTGTCTTCTGCTGGGAGCTTTTGACTGGCTATCTCAATATCTGTGATTAACTGTTTTATATTGTGGTTCGTGTGTGCGTCTGTGCAGTTGTATTTCAAACCTTTGTCTAACATATTCATTTCACCTTGAGAAAAGGTTACGTTCGTTCTGTTGTTTACTCTGCTGTGGAAATTGAATTCATTGTTATTCGTGTGTTGTTCGTTAGATTGGTGGTTCTGTGTTTCTCCTAGTTTTCTTAATTTATTTTCTAGCGTTTCATGCTTCCTCGTTGCTCTGATTTTGATGGTGTCATGTAGGTGTTCGGTGAAGCTGTCCCATTGGGCTGCGTGCAAGAAATTACTTAGTTGCAATTGAATGTCGTATAATTGTTGGTTAATTTTTTGCTTTCTTATGTATGCAAATCTTAATTCGTTTTTTATCCAAAGCGCTTTGGCTTGTTTAGTTGAAATGATCGAGGCTGGTGTGTTCGGTACGGTTTTAATTGGTACGTATTTAGGGGTGAGGTTTAGTTCTATACATTTTTTGTTGAACCAAATTGACTTGTCTAAATTCATGAGTTTAAGCCTGAGTGATTTGAATTTCTTGGCTTCACGATTTGCCTGACTAGCCGTGAACATTGTGGTGTTTGAAGCCATATTTTCAGTGTTGCCTTAGTAAACAAGAGTTTAGTGCTTTTCAGTCGGTCAACACGAATGTACCCAAAAGAGATGGGTTATGCCCTAATCCTGAAATAAATTACATGAGATTAATAAAACACTAGGATGACCAGTTTCGATCGTCAAGCGATCATCATCAGATCCAATACACTTAGGCTATAAAATCTATGTTTGAAATACAGGTGAAAATATTTACAATATGTACAATTATTTAGTTGCAGTATTGGTACTGCAACTGTCAGTGTATGCTAAATGCAGTATATATGTTAGGTGAAATGCTAAATGGTGATGGCTATCCGGAGATTGTACTTTAGAGAGATTATATGGTTGTAAACTATGGTTAAACTATGCAATTTTAGGCTAACTACTTATCTGATTGTCTTCCGTACTACAGCTATTCGCAGTTTCCGTGCTCACTTGAACTCGCTGTGCGGCCGACTGCGGTGGTTATCTTAACGACTGGTTTTTCCCTGCCTTCCCCCCCCCTGTCCCTACGTGCTGTGGGGAGTGATCGCGATGTGTTTATGTGAGGTGTTGCCAACCTAGATAAGATGTATGTTATTGAATGAGGTGGATCTACAACTATTAAAGACCGTGGATTAGTCCTCGCCACGCGTGGAGCATAACCCATTCGAACTAAGCGTTGACGGTCTTATGAGGACGTCCCGGCACCTTTAATACTGCCTCTAATATGGGCCTTGGTTTATTGCAGAAGAAAAAGTACATCGTACACCTGATCCAGATAACATTTACCTATTAAAAACCCCCTAATTTCCCCCCTTTTTTTTATCTAGCTTGGCTGTGTCGCTAAATTGAGTTTTGTTTCCGACAGGGTGTGTTTTTTAGTAGCGTGAAGAGGGGTGAGCTCTCCATGAACGTGTGTTCATTTAGATTGTTGGGATTGTTTCGTTTGGCTAGGTGTATCTCGATTGCTTCCTTTATGTCAAGAGCTCTGCCTTTCGATTCGTGATGGATTATTTTAAGGTCCGACTCTATGTTGGTAAAGCTATGCCCTGCGTCACACATATGTTCGCACACGGCTGAATGTGTTCCGTATCTTATCGCATTTCTATGTTCATTATAACGTGTGTCTACTCGCCTTCCACTCTGCCCGATGTAATTAGCTTGACAATCGGTGTCTTGGCACGTTATAGAATATACCCCTGACCTTGAATACGGGTCACGTTTATTTAGATTACTATTTAGGAGGTGCCTAGCGGTTGTGTTTTTCGTTGTGAAAGCTATCTTTATGCCTTGCTTTTTGAATAGGTTAGTGATTTTATATGTATTCGCATTCACATAGTTGAAACGCGCAAATTTTTTCTCATTACTGTCCGGTTTGGGAATCGTTTTATCTTTATTTTTATGTTTGGCTATAATTTGATTTATTTTGCTTGGCGAGAAGTTGTTTTCCCTTGCTATTTGCATAATAGTTCTTATTTCCTTATTATAGTTGTCTTTTGACATGGGTATGTTTAAAGCCCTGTGCACCATTGAATTGAAACCCGCTAGTTTGTGCGTACTGGGGTGATTAGACTGATTGTCGATTGCATGCGAGGTTTGTGTTGCTTTCCGGAATATGGAATATGAAAGGTCGTTGTCTTTACGTTCAATATTTATATCGAGATAATTTATTTTCCGGTCTATTTCGGATTCCTTAGTGAATTTGATAGAATGGTGAAGGCTATTAATGGATTGGAGAATTGTTTCTTCGCTAGTTAGTTCAGTATCGTAGATGCAAATTACATCATCTACGTATCTTTTCCATATTACTATTCCCTTTGTTGAAGTCTTTTCTAAGAACGCATTTTCTAGTGCATTGATGAAGATGTCAGCGATTAACCCACTTAGTGGCGATCCCATTGCTAGGCCTTCTCTCTGTGTGTATATTTTATTGTCGAATTGAAACACGTTTTGGGTGAGAACGACCCTCAGTAATCTCACAATCTCTTCAATTTCTTTTGCCGAATTGTTGGATTTTAAGTTGTTTTCGATAGTGTTGATTGCTTCAATAATCGGAATATTGGTGTACATGTTAGTTACGTCGAAGGATACTAGCCTGAAGCTAGGTTTCATTTGTAGGGTGTTCAATGCTGTTACTAGTTCTGTTGTGTTCTTTACAGAGTTGTTTTTGTCGTTGGAAAGACGGCATTTTAAGATTTTTAGTAACTCTTTGCTGATTTTGTAATTAGGGGCATTCCTACAATTGACTATTGGTCTCATTGGGCATTCCTTTTTGTGTATTTTTGGTTGTCCCCTCAATGACGGTATTTTCGGGTTCATGTTTATTAGTTTTGATTTTTCGGCTTTGGTCAGTATGTATTCTGTTTCTTTTAGCGCACTTTTTATTTGTTTTTGGAATTTGTTGGTGGGGTCTTTTGTTAATTCCTTGATTTCGTTGTTGTTTAGGAATTCGACTGTTTTTTCAATGTATTCTGTTTTGTTCAAAATTACTGTAGTGTTTCCCTTATCTGCTTTTGTGATGATTAAGTCATGTTCTTTTATTTTTTGTTTCAACGACTTTATTTCTTTGATTTGTTTGTTGTTTTGAATGTTATTGCTATCGCCCTCTCGTTTGAGGATTTTTTTGGCTTCGTTGGTGGCGAGATTTTTGGTTAATTCCCTGTCTTCTGCTGGGAGCTTTTGACTGGCTATCTCAATATCTGTGATTAACTGTTTTATATTGTGGTTCGTGTGTGCGTCTGTGCAGTTGTATTTCAAACCTTTGTCTAACATATTCATTTCACCTTGAGAAAAGGTTACGTTCGTTCTGTTGTTTACTCTGCTGTGGAAATTGAATTCATTGTTATTCGTGTGTTGTTCGTTAGATTGGTGGTTCTGTGTTTCTCCTAGTTTTCTTAATTTACTTTCTAGCGTTTCATGCTTCCTCGTTGCTCTGATTTTGATGGTGTCATGTAGGTGTTCGGTGAAGCTGTCCCATTGGGCTGCGTGCAAGAAATTACTTAGTTGCAATTGAATGTCGTATAATTGTTGGTTAATTTTTTGCTTTCTTATGTATGCAAATCTTAATTCGTTTTTTATCCAAAGCGCTTTGGCTTGTTTAGTTGAAATGATCGAGGCTGGTGTGTTCGGTACGGTTTTAATTGGTACGTATTTAGGGGTGAGGTTTAGTTCTATACATTTTTTGTTGAACCAAATTGACTTGTCTAAATTCATGAGTTTAAGCCTGAGTGATTTGAATTTCTTGGCTTCACGATTTGCCTGACTAGCCGTGAACATTGTGGTGTTTGAAGCCATATTTTCAGTGTTGCCTTAGTAAACAAGAGTTTAGTGCTTTTCAGTCGGTCAACACGAATGTACCCAAAAGAGATGGGTTATGCCCTAATCCTGAAATAAATTACATGAGATTAATAAAACACTAGGATGACCAGTTTCGATCGTCAAGCGATCATCATCAGATCCAATACACTTAGGCTATAAAATCTATGTTTGAAATACAGGTGAAAATATTTACAATATGTACAATTATTTAGTTGCAGTATTGGTACTGCAACTGTCAGTGTATGCTAAATGCAGTATATATGTTAGGTGAAATGCTAAATGGTGATGGCTATCCGGAGATTGTACTTTAGAGAGATTATATGGTTGTAAACTATGGTTAAACTATGCAATTTTAGGCTAACTACTTATCTGATTGTCTTCCGTACTACAGCTAATCGCAGTTTCCGTGCTCACTTGAACTCGCTGTGCGGCCGACTGCGGTGGTTATCTTAACGACTGGTTTTTCCCTGCCTTCCCCCCCTGTCCCTACGTGCTGTGGGGAGTGATCGCGATGTGTTTATGTGAGGTGTTGCCAACCTAGATAAGATGTATGTTATTGAATGAGGTGGATCTACAACTATAATAATCCATCACGAATCGAAAGGCAGAGCTCTTGACATAAAGGAAGCAATCGAGATACACCTAGCCAAACGAAACAATCCCAACAATCTAAATGAACACACGTTCATGGAGAGCTCACCCCTCTTCACGCTACTAAAAAACACACCCTGTCGGAAACAAAACTCAATTTAGCGACACAGCCAAGCTAGATAAAAAAAGGGGGGAAATTAGGGGGTTTTTAATAGGTAAATGTTATCTGGATCAGGTGTACGATGTACTTTTTCTTCTGCAATAAACCAAGGCCCATATTAGAGGCAGTATTAAAGGTGCCGGGACGTCCTCATAAGACCGTCAACGCTTAGTTCGAATGGGTTATGCTCCACGCGTGGCGAGGACTAATCCACGGTCTTTAATAGTTGTAGATCCACCTCATTCAATAACATACATCTTATCTAGGTTGGCAACACCTCACATAAACACATCGCGATCACTCCCCACAGCACGTAGGGACAGGGGGGGGAAGGCAGGGAAAAACCAGTCGTTAAGATAACCACCGCAGTCGGCCGCACAGCGAGTTCAAGTGAGCACGGAAACTGCGAATAGCTGTAGTACGGAAGACAATCAGATAAGTAGTTAGCCTAAAATTGCATAGTTTAACCATAGTTTACAACCATATAATCTCTCTAAAGTACAATCTCCGGATAGCCATCACCATTTAGCATTTCACCTAACATATATACTGCATTTAGCATACACTGACAGTTGCAGTACCAATACTGCAACTAAATAATTGTACATATTGTAAATATTTTCACCTGTATTTCAAACATAGATTTTATAGCCTAAGTGTATTGGATCTGATGATGATCGCTTGACGATCGAAACTGGTCATCCTAGTGTTTTATTAATCTCATGTAATTTATTTCAGGATTAGGGCATAACCCATCTCTTTTGGGTACATTCGTGTTGACCGACTGAAAAGCACTAAACTCTTGTTTACTAAGGCAACACTGAAAATATGGCTTCAAACACCACAATGTTCACGGCTAGTCAGGCAAATCGTGAAGCCAAGAAATTCAAATCACTCAGGCTTAAACTCATGAATTTAGACAAGTCAATTTGGTTCAACAAAAAATGTATAGAACTAAACCTCACCCCTAAATACGTACCAATTAAAACCGTACCGAACACACCAGCCTCGATCATTTCAACTAAACAAGCCAAAGCGCTTTGGATAAAAAACGAATTAAGATTTGCATACATAAGAAAGCAAAAAATTAACCAACAATTATACGACATTCAATTGCAACTAAGTAATTTCTTGCACGCAGCCCAATGGGACAGCTTCACCGAACACCTACATGACACCATCAAAATCAGAGCAACGAGGAAGCATGAAACGCTAGAAAATAAATTAAGAAAACTAGGAGAAACACAGAACCACCAATCTAACGAACAACACACGAATAACAATGAATTCAATTTCCACAGCAGAGTAAACAACAGAACGAACGTAACCTTTTCTCAAGGTGAAATGAATATGTTAGACAAAGGTTTGAAATACAACTGCACAGACGCACACACGAACCACAATATAAAACAGTTAATCACAGATATTGAGATAGCCAGTCAAAAGCTCCCAGCAGAAGACAGGGAATTAACCAAAAATCTCGCCACCAACGAAGCCAAAAAAATCCTCAAACGAGAGGGCGATAGCAATAACATTCAAAACAACAAACAAATCAAAGAAATAAAGTCGTTGAAACAAAAAATAAAAGAACATGACTTAATCATCACAAAAGCAGATAAGGGAAACACTACAGTAATTTTGAACAAAACAGAATACATTGAAAAAACAGTCGAATTCCTAAACAACAACGAAATCAAGGAATTAACAAAAGACCCCACCAACAAATTCCAAAAACAAATAAAAAGTGCGCTAAAAGAAACAGAATACATACTGACCAAAGCCGAAAAATCAAAACTAATAAACATGAACCCGAAAATACCGTCATTGAGGGGACAACCAAAAATACACAAAAAGGAATGCCCAATGAGACCAATAGTCAATTGTAGGAATGCCCCTAATTACAAAATCAGCAAAGAGTTACTAAAAATCTTAAAATGCCGTCTTTCCAACGACAAAAACAACTCTGTAAAGAACACCACAGAACTAGTAACAGCATTGAACACCCTACAAATGAAACCTAGCTTCAGGATAGTATCCTTCGACGTAACTAACATGTACACCAATATTCCGATTATTGAAGCAATCAACACTATCGAAAACAACTTAAAATCCAACAATTCGGCAAAAGAAATTGAAGAGATTGTGAGATTACTGAGGGTCGTTCTCACCCAAAACGTGTTTCAATTCGACAATAAAATATACACACAGAGAGAAGGCCTAGCAATGGGATCGCCACTAAGTGGGTTAATCGCTGACATCTTCATCAATGCACTAGAAAATGCGTTCTTAGAAAAGACTTCAACAAAGGGAATAGTAATATGGAAAAGATACGTAGATGATGTAATTTGCATCTACGATACTGAACTAACTAGCGAAGAAACAATTCTCCAATCCATTAATAGCCTTCACCATTCTATCAAATTCACTAAGGAATCCGAAATAGACCGGAAAATAAATTATCTCGATATAACTATTGAACGTAAAGACAACGACCTTTCATATTCCATATTCCGGAAAGCAACACAAACCTCGCATGCAATCGACAATCAGTCTAATCACCCCAGTACGCACAAACTAGCGGGTTTCAATTCAATGGTGCACAGGGCTTTAAACATACCCATGTCAAAAGACAACTATAATAAGGAAATAAGAACTATTATGCAAATAGCAAGGGAAAACAACTTCTCGCCAAGCAAAATAAATCAAATTATAGCCAAACATAAAAATAAAGATAAAACGATTCCCAAACCGGACAGTAATGAGAAAAAATTTGCGCGTTTCAACTATGTGAATGCGAATACATATAAAATCACTAACCTATTCAAAAAGCAAGGCATAAAGATAGCTTTCACAACGAAAAACACAACCGCTAGGCACCTCCTAAATAGTAATCTAAATAAACGTGACCCGTATTCAAGGTCAGGGGTATATTCTATAACGTGCCAAGACACCGATTGTCAAGCTAATTACATCGGGCAGAGTGGAAGGCGAGTAGACACACGTTATAATGAACATAGAAATGCGATAAGATACGGAACACATTCAGCCGTGTGCGAACATATGTGTGACGCAGGGCATAGCTTTACCAACATAGAGTCGGACCTTAAAATAATCCATCACGAATCGAAAGGCAGAGCTCTTGACATAAAGGAAGCAATCGAGATACACCTAGCCAAACGAAACAATCCCAACAATCTAAATGAACACACGTTCATGGAGAGCTCACCCCTCTTCACGCTACTAAAAAACACACCCTGTCGGAAACAAAACTCAATTTAGCGACACAGCCAAGCTAGATAAAAAAAAGGGGGGAAATTAGGGGGTTTTTAATAGGTAAATGTTATCTGGATCAGGTGTACGATGTACTTTTTCTTCTGCAATAAACCAAGGCCCATATTAGAGGCAGTATTAAAGGTGCCGGGACGTCCTCATAAGACCGTCAACGCTTAGTTCGAATGGGTTATGCTCCACGCGTGGCGAGGACTAATCCACGGTCTTTAATAGTTGTAGATCCACCTCATTCAATAACATACATCTTATCTAGGTTGGCAACACCTCACATAAACACATCGCGATCACTCCCCACAGCACGTAGGGACAGGGGGGGAAGGCAGGGAAAAACCAGTCGTTAAGATAACCACCGCAGTCGGCCGCACAGCGAGTTCAAGTGAGCACGGAAACTGCGAATAGCTGTAGTACGGAAGACAATCAGATAAGTAGTTAGCCTAAAATTGCATAGTTTAACCATAGTTTACAACCATATAATCTCTCTAAAGTACAATCTCCGGATAGCCATCACCATTTAGCATTTCACCTAACATATATACTGCATTTAGCATACACTGACAGTTGCAGTACCAATACTGCAACTAAATAATTGTACATATTGTAAATATTTTCACCTGTATTTCAAACATAGATTTTATAGCCTAAGTGTATTGGATCTGATGATGATCGCTTGACGATCGAAACTGGTCATCCTAGTGTTTTATTAATCTCATGTAATTTATTTCAGGATTAGGGCATAACCCATCTCTTTTGGGTACATTCGTGTTGACCGACTGAAAAGCACTAAACTCTTGTTTACTAAGGCAACACTGAAAATATGGCTTCAAACACCACAATGTTCACGGCTAGTCAGGCAAATCGTGAAGCCAAGAAATTCAAATCACTCAGGCTTAAACTCATGAATTTAGACAAGTCAATTTGGTTCAACAAAAAATGTATAGAACTAAACCTCACCCCTAAATACGTACCAATTAAAACCGTACCGAACACACCAGCCTCGATCATTTCAACTAAACAAGCCAAAGCGCTTTGGATAAAAAACGAATTAAGATTTGCATACATAAGAAAGCAAAAAATTAACCAACAATTATACGACATTCAATTGCAACTAAGTAATTTCTTGCACGCAGCCCAATGGGACAGCTTCACCGAACACCTACATGACACCATCAAAATCAGAGCAACGAGGAAGCATGAAACGCTAGAAAATAAATTAAGAAAACTAGGAGAAACACAGAACCACCAATCTAACGAACAACACACGAATAACAATGAATTCAATTTCCACAGCAGAGTAAACAACAGAACGAACGTAACCTTTTCTCAAGGTGAAATGAATATGTTAGACAAAGGTTTGAAATACAACTGCACAGACGCACACACGAACCACAATATAAAACAGTTAATCACAGATATTGAGATAGCCAGTCAAAAGCTCCCAGCAGAAGACAGGGAATTAACCAAAAATCTCGCCACCAACGAAGCCAAAAAAATCCTCAAACGAGAGGGCGATAGCAATAACATTCAAAACAACAAACAAATCAAAGAAATAAAGTCGTTGAAACAAAAAATAAAAGAACATGACTTAATCATCACAAAAGCAGATAAGGGAAACACTACAGTAATTTTGAACAAAACAGAATACATTGAAAAAACAGTCGAATTCCTAAACAACAACGAAATCAAGGAATTAACAAAAGACCCCACCAACAAATTCCAAAAACAAATAAAAAGTGCGCTAAAAGAAACAGAATACATACTGACCAAAGCCGAAAAATCAAAACTAATAAACATGAACCCGAAAATACCGTCATTGAGGGGACAACCAAAAATACACAAAAAGGAATGCCCAATGAGACCAATAGTCAATTGTAGGAATGCCCCTAATTACAAAATCAGCAAAGAGTTACTAAAAATCTTAAAATGCCGTCTTTCCAACGACAAAAACAACTCTGTAAAGAACACCACAGAACTAGTAACAGCATTGAACACCCTACAAATGAAACCTAGCTTCAGGATAGTATCCTTCGACGTAACTAACATGTACACCAATATTCCGATTATTGAAGCAATCAACACTATCGAAAACAACTTAAAATCCAACAATTCGGCAAAAGAAATTGAAGAGATTGTGAGATTACTGAGGGTCGTTCTCACCCAAAACGTGTTTCAATTCGACAATAAAATATACACACAGAGAGAAGGCCTAGCAATGGGATCGCCACTAAGTGGGTTAATCGCTGACATCTTCATCAATGCACTAGAAAATGCGTTCTTAGAAAAGACTTCAACAAAGGGAATAGTAATATGGAAAAGATACGTAGATGATGTAATTTGCATCTACGATACTGAACTAACTAGCGAAGAAACAATTCTCCAATCCATTAATAGCCTTCACCATTCTATCAAATTCACTAAGGAATCCGAAATAGACCGGAAAATAAATTATCTCGATATAACTATTGAACGTAAAGACAACGACCTTTCATATTCCATATTCCGGAAAGCAACACAAACCTCGCATGCAATCGACAATCAGTCTAATCACCCCAGTACGCACAAACTAGCGGGTTTCAATTCAATGGTGCACAGGGCTTTAAACATACCCATGTCAAAAGACAACTATAATAAGGAAATAAGAACTATTATGCAAATAGCAAGGGAAAACAACTTCTCGCCAAGCAAAATAAATCAAATTATAGCCAAACATAAAAATAAAGATAAAACGATTCCCAAACCGGACAGTAATGAGAAAAAATTTGCGCGTTTCAACTATGTGAATGCGAATACATATAAAATCACTAACCTATTCAAAAAGCAAGGCATAAAGATAGCTTTCACAACGAAAAACACAACCGCTAGGCACCTCCTAAATAGTAATCTAAATAAACGTGACCCGTATTCAAGGTCAGGGGTATATTCTATAACGTGCCAAGACACCGATTGTCAAGCTAATTACATCGGGCAGAGTGGAAGGCGAGTAGACACACGTTATAATGAACATAGAAATGCGATAAGATACGGAACACATTCAGCCGTGTGCGAACATATGTGTGACGCAGGGCATAGCTTTACCAACATAGAGTCGGACCTTAAAATAATCCATCACGAATCGAAAGGCAGAGCTCTTGACATAAAGGAAGCAATCGAGATACACCTAGCCAAACGAAACAATCCCAACAATCTAAATGAACACACGTTCATGGAGAGCTCACCCCTCTTCACGCTACTAAAAAACACACCCTGTCGGAAACAAAACTCAATTTAGCGACACAGCCAAGCTAGATAAAAAAAAGGGGGGAAATTAGGGGGTTTTTAATAGGTAAATGTTATCTGGATCAGGTGTACGATGTACTTTTTCTTCTGCAATAAACCAAGGCCCATATTAGAGGCAGTATTAAAGGTGCCGGGACGTCCTCATAAGACCGTCAACGCTTAGTTCGAATGGGTTATGCTCCACGCGTGGCGAGGACTAATCCACGGTCTTTAATAGTTGTAGATCCACCTCATTCAATAACATACATCTTATCTAGGTTGGCAACACCTCACATAAACACATCGCGATCACTCCCCACAGCACGTAGGGACAGGGGGGGAAGGCAGGGAAAAACCAGTCGTTAAGATAACCACCGCAGTCGGCCGCACAGCGAGTTCAAGTGAGCACGGAAACTGCGAATAGCTGTAGTACGGAAGACAATCAGATAAGTAGTTAGCCTAAAATTGCATAGTTTAACCATAGTTTACAACCATATAATCTCTCTAAAGTACAATCTCCGGATAGCCATCACCATTTAGCATTTCACCTAACATATATACTGCATTTAGCATACACTGACAGTTGCAGTACCAATACTGCAACTAAATAATTGTACATATTGTAAATATTTTCACCTGTATTTCAAACATAGATTTTATAGCCTAAGTGTATTGGATCTGATGATGATCGCTTGACGATCGAAACTGGTCATCCTAGTGTTTTATTAATCTCATGTAATTTATTTCAGGATTAGGGCATAACCCATCTCTTTTGGGTACATTCGTGTTGACCGACTGAAAAGCACTAAACTCTTGTTTACTAAGGCAACACGGAAAATATGGCTTCAAACACCACAATGTTCACGGCTAGTCAGGCAAATCGTGAAGCCGAGAAATTCAAATCACTCAGGCTTAAACTCATGAATTTAGACAAGTCAATTTGGTTCAACAAAAAATGTATAGAACTAAACCTCACCCCTAAATACGTACCAATTAAAACCGTACCGAACACACCAGCCTCGATCATTTCAACTAAACAAGCCAAAGCGCTTTGGATAAAAAACGAATTAAGATTTGCATACATAAGAAAGCAAAAAATTAACCAACAATTATACGACATTCAATTGCAACTAAGTAATTTCTTGCACGCAGCCCAATGGGACAGCTTCACCGAACACCTACATGACACCATCAAAATCAGAGCAACGAGGAAGCATGAAACGCTAGAAAATAAATTAAGAAAACTAGGAGAAACACAGAACCACCAATCTAACGAACAACACACGAATAACAATGAATTCAATTTCCACAGCAGAGTAAACAACAGAACGAACGTAACCTTTTCTCAAGGTGAAATGAATATGTTAGACAAAGGTTTGAAATACAACTGCACAGACGCACACACGAACCACAATATAAAACAGTTAATCACAGATATTGAGATAGCCAGTCAAAAGCTCCCAGCAGAAGACAGGGAATTAACCAAAATTCTCGCCACCAACGAAGCCAAAAAAATCCTCAAACGAGAGGGCGATAGCAATAACATTCAAAACAACAAACAAATCAAAGAAATAAAGTCGTTGAAACAAAAAATAAAAGAACATGACTTAATCATCACAAAAGCAGATAAGGGAAACACTACAGTAATTTTGAACAAAACAGAATACATTGAAAAAACAGTCGAATTCCTAAACAACAACGAAATCAAGGAATTAACAAAAGACCCCACCAACAAATTCCAAAAACAAATAAAAAGTGCGCTAAAAGAAACAGAATACATACTGACCAAAGCCGAAAAATCAAAACTAATAAACATGAACCCGAAAATACCGTCATTGAGGGGACAACCAAAAATACACAAAAAGGAATGCCCAATGAGACCAATAGTCAATTGTAGGAATGCCCCTAATTACAAAATCAGCAAAGAGTTACTAAAAATCTTAAAATGCCGTCTTTCCAACGACAAAAACAACTCTGTAAAGAACACAACAGAACTAGTAACAGCATTGAACACCCTACAAATGAAACCTAGCTTCAGGCTAGTATCCTTCGACGTAACTAACATGTACACCAATATTCCGATTATTGAAGCAATCAACACTATCGAAAACAACTTAAAATCCAACAATTCGGCAAAAGAAATTGAAGAGATTGTGAGATTACTGAGGGTCGTTCTCACCCAAAACGTGTTTCAATTCGACAATAAAATATACACACAGAGAGAAGGCCTAGCAATGGGATCGCCACTAAGTGGGTTAATCGCTGACATCTTCATCAATGCACTAGAAAATGCGTTCTTAGAAAAGACTTCAACAAAGGGAATAGTAATATGGAAAAGATACGTAGATGATGTAATTTGCATCTACGATACTGAACTAACTAGCGAAGAAACAATTCTCCAATCCATTAATAGCCTTCACCATTCTATCAAATTCACTAAGGAATCCGAAATAGACCGGAAAATAAATTATCTCGATATAACTATTGAACGTAAAGACAACGACCTTTCATATTCCATATTCCGGAAAGCAACACAAACCTCGCATGCAATCGACAATCAGTCTAATCACCCCAGTACGCACAAACTAGCGGGTTTCAATTCAATGGTGCACAGGGCTTTAAACATACCCATGTCAAAAGACAACTATAATAAGGAAATAAGAACTATTATGCAAATAGCAAGGGAAAACAACTTCTCGCCAAGCAAAATAAATCAAATTATAGCCAAACATAAAAATAAAGATAAAACGATTCCCAAACCGGACAGTAATGAGAAAAAATTTGCGCGTTTCAACTATGTGAATGCGAATACATATAAAATCACTAACCTATTCAAAAAGCAAGGCATAAAGATAGCTTTCACAACGAAAAACACAACCGCTAGGCACCTCCTAAATAGTAATCTAAATAAACGTGACCCGTATTCAAGGTCAGGGGTATATTCTATAACGTGCCAAGACACCGATTGTCAAGCTAATTACATCGGGCAGAGTGGAAGGCGAGTAGACACACGTTATAATGAACATAGAAATGCGATAAGATACGGAACACATTCAGCCGTGTGCGAACATATGTGTGACGCAGGGCATAGCTTTACCAACATAGAGTCGGACCTTAAAATAATCCATCACGAATCGAAAGGCAGAGCTCTTGACATAAAGGAAGCAATCGAGATACACCTAGCCAAACGAAACAATCCCAACAATCTAAATGAACACACGTTCATGGAGAGCTCACCCCTCTTCACGCTACTAAAAAACACACCCTGTCGGAAACAAAACTCAATTTAGCGACACAGCCAAGCTAGATAAAAAAAAGGGGGGAAATTAGGGGTTTTTTAATAGGTAAATGTTATCTGGATCAGGTGTACGATGTACTTTTTCTTCTGCAATAAACCAAGGCCCATATTAGAGGCAGTATTAAAGGTGCCGGGACGTCCTCATAAGACCGTCAACGCTTAGTTCGAATGGGTTATGCTCCACGCGTGGCGAGGACTAATCCACGGTCTTTAATAGTTGTAGATCCACCTCATTCAATAACATACATCTTATCTAGGTTGGCAACACCTCACATAAACACATCGCGATCACTCCCCACAGCACGTAGGGACAGGGGGGGAAGGCAGGGAAAAACCAGTCGTTAAGATAACCACCGCAGTCGGCCGCACAGCGAGTTCAAGTGAGCACGGAAACTGCGAATAGCTGTAGTACGGAAGACAATCAGATAAGTAGTTAGCCTAAAATTGCATAGTTTAACCATAGTTTACAACCATATAATCTCTCTAAAGTACAATCTCCGGATAGCCATCACCATTTAGCATTTCACCTAACATATATACTGCATTTAGCATACACTGACAGTTGCAGTACCAATACTGCAACTAAATAATTGTACATATTGTAAATATTTTCACCTGTATTTCAAACATAGATTTTATAGCCTAAGTGTATTGGATCTGATGATGATCGCTTGACGATCGAAACTGGTCATCCTAGTGTTTTATTAATCTCATGTAATTTATTTCAGGATTAGGGCATAACCCATCTCTTTTGGGTACATTCGTGTTGACCGACTGAAAAGCACTAAACTCTTGTTATGACAAGTAACTGTAACTTCGATACTAATTATGACAGGTAACTGTAACTTCGATACTAATTATGACAAGGAACTGTAATTTCGATACAAATTATGGCAGGTAACTGTAACTTCGTTTCTAATTATGACAAGTAACTGTAATTACGATAAAAATTTTGGCAGGTAACTGTAACTTCGATACTAATTATGACAGGTAACAGTAACTTCGATACTAATTATGACAAGTAACAGTAACTTCGATACTTATTATGACAGGTAACTGTAACTTCGTTACTAATTATGACAAGAAACTCTAATTTCGATACAAATTATGGCAGGTAACTGTAACTTCTGTACTAATTATGACAGGTAACAGTAACTTCGATACTAATTATGACAAGTAACTATAACTTCGATAAAAATTATGACTGGTTACTGTAACTTCGATTCTAATTATGACGAGGAACTCAAACTTCGTTACTAAATATGACAAGTGGAAAGGGGTGATTGGATAGCACCCCAACTGGGAAAAGGGGGATTAGGATTCGGGCACACAGTGAAATTTAAATAGAGTGACGAGGAAGAGACCAAACATTGATAACCAAGGTTCAATACATTTATTTGATTTTTGAAGCAATAACAAACATTTTCATTTAGAATAATATTTAAAGGAAGGTAATAAAAAATGCAATGTTTCTCCAGGAAACTCAGAATAAATAGGAATTACAATAAAAATGCATAAAAAGGCCATATAAAAGGCGATTAATAAAGTATTTTTAAGAAAAATATCCAAAAACCAAGCAAGAAGCAAGAAAAAGGCTTAGCCTTGAAGAATGTATAAACCAAGTGAAGGAAGTTCACGTTACCAATGATTTGATACTTTTATACTTAGTATTTGGCCCGCAGGAAGCGGGTTGTAATCCAAACAAAGGCTTCCTCTAGGATGTCTCGGCATGCCTTCCGAGAAAGACAGATGGTGGCTCCATTGGCGAATTGTACCCCGCAGGAACAGACCTCTTGGTAATGATCTGTCTGGCGGATTACAAGCAATTATAGTTTCTCATCGCCGAGTTGTAGTGAGCTAGCGGGCTGACTTAGTTGCTGAGGTGAAGGTCGTTGACTCATGCCTCGCCTAGCATGACAGAGTCCGAGCGATGAAGCATGCCACTTGGCAAGGTTCCAGCCACACAATGTTTACTAACAGGGCCTTCCCCAGAAGGGCCTTGTTGTGGAACGGCAGGCAGCCGTGGTCAGACTGGTTCAGACAGGCAGATGTAGACTCAGCCGCAGGACGGCGAAGCGGAGAATTTATAGTGGAAATGACGACAGCGCGCCGAACATTCCAGAATGAAGGAGGGGTGTCAAACAGCCAATCAACGCACAGCCCCAAGCACATTGCGAAGGTTGCCGCTGAGATGAGCACAGTACCTCATGAAAAAGTGTGACAGTATGGTGCGTCTAGAAAGACACTTCAGAAAAAAGGTGAGTTGACAAGAATAATAAAGAACAGTTCAGATGAAACATAAGTTAAATAAATAAATAAATAAATAATCAGAACACCGCGTTCATACTGCAATTATAAAGGAAAAAATAATGGGGCAGAAATTGAACGTGTGTTTCAAACCGTGCGGGAAACATAGCCGACAAAAAACATTCGCAAAAGCGAACATGCTGGGAGGGGCGAGAAAAAATTGCAGTAAGAAAGCGCAGGAGTTAGGCCTCGCGTGGCAAAGGAGCAATCATGGTGATTGGCCTAAGAAAATGACCAGCAGAAGTCTGCAGCTTTACCACGCGAACCCTACCATCTCTGCCAGGAAAGCACTCAACAACCCTACCCAAATTCCAGACAAGAGGAGGACTAGGGTCTTTCAAAAGCACCAAGTCCCCCACCTGAAGGTTAGAGCAGGAAACAAGCCATTTACCACGCTGCTGAAGCAAACCGAGGTATTCCAACCTCCAGCGGCGCCAAAAATTATTGCGCAAACTTTCAATATTGCGCCAAGAAATGGCTAAAGAAGATTGAGAATTAGAATATAACAAAGGTGGAGACGCAGTCAACGGACCACCGATAAGAAAATGGCCTGGCGTTAATGGCAGAAGATCTGAAGGATCATTAGATAAAGGTGATAAAGGACGAGAATTAATTATGCCCTCAATAAAAATGATTAAGGGATTAAACTCTTCATGAGAAAGGGGGGGTTGGCCACAAACACGTCTAAGGTGCTTCTTGGTGAGTTTCACACAAGACTCCCACCTCCCACCTTGATGAGGTGCATAAGGGGGATGAAGTGCCACTTGAAATTTCTCTGGTGAGCATAATCAGTAATCCTTTCCAGCGCTGAATTTTGAGTAAGAGCTCTCTTAATTTGCTCAGAAGCTCCGATAAAATTTTTAGCATTGTCTGAGAATACTTCTGAAGGAAGACCTCTGCGAGCTGAAAATCTGGCAAAAGCTGCCAAAAAGTAAGCAGTAGAGGCGTTGGTAACTAGTTCTAAGTGAACTGCTCCGGTGACCATACATACAAACAGCGAAATATAGAGTTTTCCAAAAATACATTTTTTGGCCTCAGGAGAATTTCTTCTGTAAACAAAAGGCCCGGAATAATCCACCCCCGTAAAGGTAAAGGGTCTAGCAGGCGCGGATCTAAAGTTGGGAAGATCACCCATGAGCTGAGCGGTAACTTTAGGGTTGGATTTAAAACATGGAATGCACTTCCGGATAACAGAGGTAACTTCATGGACTCCGTTTATGGGCCAATACCTTTCACGAATGATAGAAAGTAATGTACGAGTTCCAGCATGAAGATGCTGGTAATGATACTGACGAATGATTAAGGAAGTGACATGATGCTTTGAGGGAAGAATAATTGGATGTTTTTTATCCTCAGAAAGATCAGCCAAAGATAAACGTCCTCCTACTCTTAATAAACCATCAGTATCCAAAAAGGGGGCGAGTGAGGAAAGCCTACTCGATTTCTTAAGGGATTGACCTTGGGACAACACCTGGCATTCTTCAGAGAATATTTCTTGTTGAGTAAGCCATAAGATTTTTGTAGTGGCTAAACCTAATTCAGAAAGGGTTAAATATGGCTTAGGAAAAAGAGGTTGTTCTACCACAAAATATTTCCATCGAAGGAGATAAGCCATAACCCTCACCAATTTATGGAAAGAGGAATATCGCTGCAAGAGAAGGGGAGAGTCGGAAACGAGAAGAGAAGATCCAGTAATCTTACCAGAATCCGGCAAGTCTGATAACTCCGGAAGAGGAAAATTAGGCCAAGCGGAAGGTTCTTGCAGAAGCCAACGGGGACCGTGCCAGTATAATGTCAGGTTAGCCAACATAAGAGGGGAACATCCCCGAGAAATGACATCTGCAGGGTTCTCCTTGCCAGATACATGATGCCATTGTTCAAGGTTAGACAATTGTTGAATTTTGGACACTCTATTAGCTACAAACACCTGCCAATGCGAGGGAGGTTTGGCAATCCATGCCAACGTGATGGCTGAGTCACTCCAAAAGTAAGTTTTAATAAATCGGATTTTCAAAGATTGACGGATTTTGACCGATAATTCAACCGCCAGAAGAGCAGCACAAAGTTCCAGTCGTGGCAAGGATAAAGATTTAAGAGGGGCCACCTTCGACTTAGCGCAAATTAAATTGGAAAAAAATATGACTGGACAAAATTACGGCAAACAATATACGCACAACATCCATAAGCTTTCAATGAGCTATCGGCAAAGATGTGAAGTTCATATCCTCCACAGGAGGGAAAGGGAATAATCACTCGCGGGATAATAACATTAGAGAGATCTTCCAAACTATTTCTATAAGAAATCCAATTTTTTGCAACTCTGAAGGAACTGGTTCATCCCAACCAGTTTTCAAGGACCAAAGGTCTTGCATGAAAAGCTTTGCTGTGACGATGATTGGCGCCAAAAATTGGAGAGGATCAAATATCTTTGCAATCTCAGACAAAATTTGCCGCTTAGTTTGCGGTTTGATGTCATTGAGATTAATTTTGAAAAAGAAAAAATCCTTTTGAGGACTCCAATAGATGCCTAGAGTTTTGATAGAATTATTTTCATGAAGAAGCTCTACTGAGTCGTTATAGACTGAAGTTAATGGAAATTTAGAAAGAAATTCTTCCGAATTAGAGTTCCACTTGCACAAGGAAAATCCGCCTCCCAAAAGCAAAGCTGTCAATTCCTTAGAGACTTGCAGTGCTTCAGATACTGACTCAAATGAATGAAGAAAATCGTCAACGTAGAATGATGATTTTAACACTTCAGAAGCCTTAGGAGAATACAACGGGCCATCCTGTTCAGCAAGTAATTTCAACGCACGTATGGCTAAAAAAGCAGAAGGCTTTAGTCCATAGGTTAATGTTTTTAGCCGAAAAATCTTGACGGGTTTAGTAGGCTCGTCGCGCCAAAGAATTCTCTGAAGGTCGCGCTGTTGTTGATCGACCAAAATCTGTCTATACATCTGCTTGATATCAGATATCACTGCGATAGGGAACAAGCGAAAATTCATTAAAACAGAAGAAATGTCAGATTGAATAGGAGGGCCTGATAATAATGTGTCATTCAGAGAAGTTCCATTGGCATCCAATGCAGAGCCATTAAAGACCACTCTTATGTTTTCCATTAAAATTTCATTCTTCCAAACAGGATGATGATTGAGGTAAATGACTTCAGATGGGGTGTAAGAAGCATCATCTTTCTTGGTAACAACCTCCATGTGATCGAGTGCCTCATATTCCTCCATAAATGTGGAGTATTGAGTTTTAACAACAGGGTCACGTTTAAATTTGCTTTCCACAGCATAGAGTGCTCTAAGAGCCCTAGGGTGTGTTTCAAATAAAAGAGGTGGATTATCCACTCGGGGCATTGTTACGACAAATCTACCCTCTGAATTGCGTTTGGTTGTTTCGCGAAACAGTTTTTCACACATTTCATTTTCAACTGAGGAAGGTGAAACCGAATCTATAGTTTCGATTTTCCAAAATCTTTCTAAGTTGTAATCGAGACTTGTATTGACAAAATGACATTGTGAGAAATTTTGAAACGACTTACGAGGGACCTGACCCGTTACTAACCAACCTAGCTTGGTATGATGAACAAACACTCCTGGTGATATTTTAACCTTAGAGCTAAAGAGACATTGCCAAAATACTTGGGCACTGAGAAGTATGTCTACTGGAGCGCTCGTATTAAATGTTGGATCTGCCAACTGAATGTTATGAGGAAATTGCCAATTTCTAATTTCAAAAGAAGTACTAGGGGTATTACTGCCAATAGTATCAATGGCAAGACAATTCAACTGAAATGTTGTGTTACAATTAACAGCATCTTTGATGTGAACACGAACAAAATGCAAAGATTTAACATTGCTATTGTTAATACCGGTAACCTGAATTAATGTAGGTTGCTTGGGAAGACCAAGTTTCTTAATGAGACGCTCACTTATGAAGTCATGGGTGGCGGCATTATCCAATAAGGCACGTGCTTCAAGCCATCTACCAGAGGAATCTTGAACTTTTAATAACACGGTTGATAGTAGCACCTGGGAACTACGAATAGAGCTAGAGCTCTGAGTATAAGATTGCGCATTGGCTCCTGGGGATGTATCTTTAGAACATCCAGGGGAAGGAGCCTGACGTGGCTTTTCAAACCTATGAAGCAAGGTATGATGTTGAGCCTTGCAATGGGAGCAAGTATTTTTAGATACGCAATCAGGCACCATATGCCTAGTTGACAGACAGTTGTAGCAATATCTTTTATGAGCTATTAATTTGCGTCTTTCGTCGGTAGAAAGGGCTTTAAAGGCAACGCAGGAATATAACCTGAGAGGCGCTTTACAGAGAATACAATCTGTTGAATTATGTTGAACAGTAAAGACAGCAGATTTGTTTATTTTAGTACCGACTGGCTTCACAACATTAGATTTGTTATCTGCACTTCCTGACATATGACAGGCTACGGCTGATAAAACCTGACATCTATTATTTATAAACGTAAGCAATGAGCCATAGGTATATGAAGCGTCATTTGTTAGTTCCCTCTCCCATGCCTTTAAGGTTGATGAATCAAATTTAGAAGTAACCAAGTGAACTAAGAATAGATCCCAATGCTCGACCGGTTGATTCAACCGTGCCAATGCTCTGACGTGTAGTTGGACCGTGTCACTTAAGGCTCGCAGTGTTGACAAGCTGTCAGCTCGCAATGCGGGCAGGTTAAATAAGGCTTGAATATGCCTCTGTAGGCATAATTTTTCGTTGCCATAACGGCCTTTAAGAAGCTCTATAGCAATGTTATAGTTTTCTCCTGTTAAGGGGAGTTCTCTTATAAGTTGAAGGATTTTAAGTAATGAAATTTCTGAATTTCTGGAAGTGTGGCATTATCATGTACTAATGAACTGAACAATTCAAAGAATGATTGCCACATCTCTTCCTTTCCTGAAAAATGCGGAATTTCAATTTTAGGTAGCAATGGTTTGATACCATTCCCAAGGTCGCTAATTCTTCCTTGAGTTTCCTCTACCTTCAACGCCAGGGTCAAAGTTCTAACTAATGCCACAGCCTGAGCGTGTGTATCAAAGTAATTACTCTCTACTTCTTCCCTATCTGATTGATGTTCTGGACTTTTGATTTCAATTTCAAGTTGCACGAGATCATATTTCTCGTACGCCTGTTCAAAAGCTTTTAAACGCTGAGATATAATATCAAGGTTTTGTTCCTCTTTCGGTAGAGTAGCTAAATATTTTTGAAAACGGGTGAGTTGACCTTTGTAGGCCGCCCGAGAGTTTAACAGTTTATCATCTATTATTACTGGCATGGCTAGCTTGCCACGGTGGGTGAGTGGTTCTAGTGTCAGACTACCAACCCCAAGCTTGCAGGTTCGCCCCTGGCCATGGTAAGTGATTTTTGAAGGCGACAAAAATCACGACACTCATGTCATACGTTGTTGGCATGTTAAAGAACCCATTTGAATTCAGTAGGCCGTGTTCAATGGCAAAATTAATCTCGGGATTTTCCGCCAACACAATGTTCCTCCATTCTCTACTTGAAAGCGCTGTAGTGTCAAGGAGTTTAGAAATCTAACCTCCTTGACTTTCATAGCGTTCAAAGGAACGACGAAATTCGACATGCAAGCTACCCTCTGGGTGTCAATTAACAAAGCTTGCACCAGGCACCCGAGGCCATACGAAAAAAAAACTGGCATGGCTGGGAAGTTGGAATAACTCACTTACCAAAGCTGCTTGCGGCACCAGACAGACCTGCTTTCCAGAAAGAAACCAGTTGTGTAATATGCTGGGATTGTTTCCGCTTTCCCGCAGACCTCCCGCGCTAGCCACGATATACTGAAATGTATAAGACAAATATTAGATTGCACAAGTTTTTTTTTTTTAGAATGGAATTTGTGGTCTCAGAATGAAGGTTCTGGGTTCGATCCGGGGTTGAGGTACCATGGAAAGGGGTGATTGGATAGCACCCCAACTGGGAAAAGGGGGATTAGGATTCGGGCACACAGTGAAATTTAAATAGAGTGACGAGGAAGAGACCAAACATTGATAACCAAGGTTCAATACATTTATTTGATTTTTGAAGCAATAACAAACATTTTCATTTAGAATAATAATTAAAGGAAGGTAATAAAAAATGCAATGTTTCTCCAGGAAACTCAGAATAAATAGGAATTACAATAAAAATGCATAAAAAGGCCATATAAAAGGCGATTAATAAAGTATTTTTAAGAAAAATATCCAAAAAACAAGCAAGAAGCAAGAAAAAGGCTTAGCCTTGAAGAATGTATAAACCAAGTGAAGGAAGTTCACATTACCAATGATTTGATACTTTTATACTTAATATTTGGCCCGCAGGAAGCGGGTTGTAATCCAAACAAAGGCTTCCTCTAGGATGTCTCGGCATGCCTTCCGAGAAAGATAGATGGTGGCTCCATTGGCGAATTGTACCCCGCAGGAACAGACCTCTTGGTAATGATCTGTCTGGCGGATTACAAGCAATTATAGTTTCTCATCGCCGAGTTGTAGTGAGCAAGCGGGATGACTTAGTTGCTGAGGTGAAGGTCGTTGACTCATGCCTCGCCTAGCATGACAGAGTCCGAGCGATGAAGCATGCCACTTGGCAAGGTTCCAGCCACACAATGTTTACTAACAGGGCCTTCCCCAGAAGGGCCTTGTTGTGGAACGGCAGGCAGCCGTGGTCAGACTGGTTCAGACAGGCAGATGTAGACTCAGCCGCAGGACGGCGAAGCGGAGAATTTATAGTGGAAATGACGACAGCGCGCCGAACATTCCAGAATGAAGGAGGGGTGTCAAACAGCCAATCAACGCACAGCCCCAAGCATATTGCGAAGTTTGCCGCTGAGATGAGCACAGTACCTCATAAAAAAGTGTGACAGTATGGTGCGTCTAGAAAGACACTTCAGAAAAAAGGTGAGTTGACTAGAATAATAAAGAACAGTTCAGATGAAACATAAGTTAAATAAATAAATAAATAAATAATCAGAACACCGCGTTCATACTGCAATTATAAAGGAAAAAATAATGGGGCAGAAATTGAACGTGTGTTTCAAACCATGCGGGACACATAGCCGACAAAAAACATTCGCAAAAGCGAACAACAAGTAACTGTAATTTTGATAAAAAATTATGGTAGGTAACTGTAACTTCAATACTAATTATGACAGGTAACAGTAACTTCGATACTAATTATGACAGGAAACTGTAACTTCGTTACTAATTATGACAAGTAACTTTAATTTCGATACTAATTATGGCAGGAAACTGTAACTTCGTTACTAATTATGACAAGTCCCTTTAATTTCGATACAAATTATGGCAGGTAACTGTAACTTCGATACTAATTATGACAAGTAACTGTAACTTCGATACTAATTATGACAGGTAACTGTAACTTCGTCACTAATTATAACAAGTAACTGTAATTTCGTTACAAATTATGGCAGGTAACAGTAACTTCGATACTAATTATGACAGGTAACAGTAATTCGATACTAATTATGACAAGTAACTATAACTTCGATACAAATTATGACAGGTAACTGTAACTTCGATACTAATTATGACAAGAAACTCGAACTTCGTTACTAATTATGACAAGTCCCTGTAATTTCGATACAAATTATGGCAGGTAACTGTAACTTCGTTACTAATTAAGACAAGTAACTGTAATTTCGATACAAATTATGGCAGGTAACTGTAACTTCGATACTAATTATGACAGGTAACAGTAACTTCGGTGCTAATTATGACAAGTAACTATAACTTCGATAAAAATTATGACTGGTTACTGTAACTTCGATTCTAATTATGACAAGAAACTCTAACTTCGTTACTAATTATGACAAGTAACTGTAATTTTGATACAAAATTAAGGTAGGTAACTGTAACTTCAATATTAATTATGACAGGTAACAGTAACTTCGATACTAATTATGACAGGAAACTGAAACTTCGTTACTAATTATGACAAGTAACTTTAATTTCGATACTAATTATGGCAGGTAACTGTAACATCGTTACTAATTATGACAAGTCCCTGTAATTGCGATACAAATTATGGCAGGTAACTGTAACTTCGATACTAATTATGACAAGTAACTGTAACTTCGATACTAATTATGACAGGTAACTGTAACTTCGTCACTAATTATAACAAGTAACTGTAATTTCGTTACAAATTATGGCAGGTAACAGTAACTTCGATACTAATTATGACAGGTAACAGTAATTCGATACTAATTATGACAAGTAACTATAACTTCGATACAAATTATGACAGGAAACTGTAACTTCGTTACTAATTATGGCAAGTAACTGTAATTTCGATACAAATTATGACAGGTAACTGTAACTTCGTTACTAATTATGACAGGTTACTGTAACTTCGTTACTAATTATGTCAAGTAAATGTAGCTTCGATGCTAATTATGACAAGTAACTGTAATTTCGATACAAATTATGACAGGTAACATTAACTTCGATACAAATTATGACAAGAAACTCTAACTTCGTTAATAATTATGACAAGTAACAGTAATTTTGATAAAAATTTATGGTAGGTAACTGTAACTTCAATACTAATTATGACTGTAACAGTAACTTCGTTACTAATTATGACAAGTAACTGTAATTTCGATACAAATTATGGCAGGTAACAGTAACTTCGATACTAATTATGACAGGTAACTGTAACTTCGATACTAATTATGACAAGGAACTGTAATTTCGATACAAATTATGGCAGGTAACTGTAACTTCCATACTAATTATGACAGGTAACAGTAACTTCGATACTAATTATGACAAGAAACTGTAATTTCTTTACTAATTATGACAAGTAACTGTAATTTCGATACAAATTATGACAGGTAACTGTAACTTCGTTACTAATTATGACAAATAACAGTACCTTCGATACTAATTATGACAGGTAACTGTAACTTCGATACTAATTATGACAAGGAACTGTAATTTCGATACAAATTATGGCAGGTAACTGTAACTTCGTTACTAATTAAGACAAGTAACTGTAATTTCGATGCAAATTATGGCAGGTAACTGTAACTTCGATACTAATTATGACAGGTAACAGTAACTTCGGTGCTAATTATGACAAGTAACTATAAATTCGATAAAAATTATGACTGGTTACTGTAACTTCGATTCTAATTATGACAAGAAACTCTAACTTCGTTACTAATTATGACAAGTAACTGTAATTTTGATACAAAATTAAGGTAGGTAACTGTAACTTCAATATTAATTATGACAGGTAACAGTAACTTCGATACTAATTATGACAGGAAACTGTAACTTCGTTGCTAATTATGACAAGTAACTTTAATTTCGATACTAATTATGGCAGGTAACTGTAACATCGTTACTAATTATGACAAGTCCCTGTAATTGCGATACAAATTATGGCAGGTAACTGTAACTTCGATACTAATTATGACAAGTAACTGTAACTTCGATACTAATTATGACAGGTAACTGTAACTTCATTATTAATTATGACAAGTAACTGTAATTTCGATACAAATTTTGGCAGGTAACTGTAACTTCGATACTAATTATGACAGGTAACAGTAACTTCGATACTAATTATGACAAGTAACTATAACTTCGATACAAATTATGACAGCTAACTGTAATTTCGATACTAATTATGACAAGAAACTCGAACTTCATTATTAATTATGACAAGTCCCTGTAATTTCGATACAAATTATGGCAGGTAACTGTAACGTCCATACTAATTATGACAGATAACAGTAACTTCGATACTAATTATGACAGGAAACTGTAACTTCGTTACTAATTATGACAAGTAACTGTAATTTCGATACAAATTATGACAGGTAACTGTAACTTTGTTACTACTTATGACAAGTAACAGTACCTTCGAGACTAATTATGACAGGTAACTGTAACTTCGATATTAATTCTGACAAGGAACAGTAATTTTGATACAAATTATGGCAGGTAACTGTAACATTGATACTAATTATGACAGGTAACAGTAACTTCGATACTGATTATGACAAGTAACTGTAACTTCGTTACAAATTATGACAAGTAACTCTAATTTTGATAAAAAATTATGGCAGGTAACTGTAACTTCGATACTAATTATGACAGGTAACATTAACTTCGATACTAATTATGACAGGTTACTGTAACTTCGTGACTAATTATGTCAAGTAACTGTAACTTCGATACTAATTAGGACAAGTAACTGTAATTTCGATACAAATTATGACAGGTTACCGTAACTTCGTTACTAATTATGACAAGTAACTGTAATTTCGATACAAATTATGGCAGGTAACTGTAACTTCGGTACTAATTATATCAGGTATCAGTAACTTCGATACTAATTATGACAAGGAACTGTAATTTCGATACAAATTATGGCAGGTAACTGTAACTTCGTTACAAATTATGACAGGTTACTGTAACTTCTTTACTAATTATGTCAAGTAATTGTAGCTTCGATTCTAATTATGACAAGTAACTGTAATTTCGATACAAAATATGACAGGTAACAGTAACTTCGATACTAATTATGACAAGGAACTCTAACTTCGTTAATAATTATGACAAGTAACAGTAATTTTGATAAAAAATTATGGTAGGTAACTGTAACATCAATACTAATTATGACAGGTAACAGTAACTTCGATACTAATTATGACAGGTAAGAGTAACTACGATACTAATTATGACAAGTAACTGTAACATCGATACTAATTATGACAGGTAACATTTACTTCGATATTAATTATGACAGGAAACTGTAACTTCGTTACTTATTATGACAAGTAACTGTAATTTCGATACAAATTATGACAGGTAACTTTAACTTCGTTACTAATTATCACAGGAAACTGTAACTTCGTTACTAATTATGACAAGTAACTTTAATTTGGATACTAGTTATGGCAGGAAACTGTAACTTCGTTACTAATTATGACAAGTCCCTGTAGTTTCGATACAAATTATGGCAGATAACTGTAACTTCGATACTAATTATGACATGTAACTGTAACTTCGATACTAATTATGACACGTAACTGTAACTTCGTTATTAATTATGACAAGTAACTGTAATTTTGATAAAAAATTATTGTAGGTAACTGTAACTTCAATACTAATTATGACAGGTAACATTAACTTCGAAACTAATTATGACAAGAAACTCAAACTACGTTACTAATTATGACAAGTAACTGTAATTTTGATAAAAAATTATGGTAGGTAACTGTAACTTCAATACTAATTATGACAGGTAACAGTAACTTCGATACTAATTATGACAGGAAACTGTAACTTCGTTACTAATTATGACAAGTAACTTTAATTTCGATATTAATTATGGCAGGAAACTGTAACTTCGTTACTAATTATGACAAGTCCCTGTAATTTCGATAAAAATTATGGCAGGTAACTGTAACCTCGATACTAATTATGACAAGTAACTGTAACTTCGATACTAATTATGACAGGTAACTGTAACTTCGTTATTAATTATGACAAGTAACTGTAATTTCGATACAAATTTTGGCAGGTAACTGTATCATCGTTACTAATTATGACAGGTAACAGTAACTTCGATACTAATTATGACAAGTAACTGTAACTTCGATACTAATTATGACAGGTAACTGTAACTTCGATACTAATTATGACAGGTAACTGTAACTTCGTTACTAATTATGACAAGTAACTGTAATTTCGATTCAAATTTTGGCAGGTAACTGTAACTTCGATACTTATTATGACAGGTAACAGTAACTACGATACTAATTATGACAAGTAACTGTAACATCGATACTAATAATGACAGGTAACTGAAACTTCGTTACTCATTATGACAAGTAAGTGTAATTTTGATACAAATTATGGCAGGTTACTGTAACATCGATACTAATTATGACAGGTAACAGCAACTTCGATACTAATTATGACAAGTAACTATAACCTCGATACAAATTATGACAGGTAACTGTAACTTCGATACTAATTATGACAAGAAACTCTAACTTCGTTACTAATTATGACAAGTAACTGTAATTTTGATAAAATATTATGGTAGGTAACTTTAACTTTAATACTAATTATGACAGGTAACAGTAACTTCGACACTAATTATGACAGGAAACTGTAACTTCGTTACTAATTATGACAAGTAACTGTAATTTCGATACAAATTATGACAGGTAACTGTAACTTCGTTACTAATTATGACAGGTTACTGTAACTTCGTTACTAATTATGTCAAGTAACTGTAGCTTCGATGCTAATTATGACAAGTAACTGTAATTTCGATACAAATTATGACAGGTAACATTAACTTCGATACTAATTATGACAAGAAACTCTAACTTCGTCACTAATTATGACAAGTAACTGTTATTTCGATACAAATTATGGCAGGTAATTGTAACTTCGATACTAATTATGACAGGTAATAGTAACTTCGATACTAATTATGACAAGTAACTATAACTTCGATACAAATTATGTCAGGTAACTGTAACTTCGATACTAATTATGACAAGAAACTCGAACTTCGTTACTAATTTTGACAAGTCCCTGTAATTTCGATACAAATTATGGCAGGTAACTGTAACATCCACACTAATTATGACAGGTAACAGTAACTTCGATACTCATTATGACAGGAAACTGTAACTTCGTTACTAATTATGACAAGTAACTCTAATTTCGATACAAATTATGACAGGTAACTGTAACTTCGTTACTAATTATGACAAGTAACAGTACCTTCGATACTAATTGTGACAGGTAACTTTAACTTCGATACTAATTATGACAAGGAACTGTAATTTCGATACAAATTATGGCAGGTAACTGTAACTTCGTTACTAATTATGACAAGTAACTGTAATTTCGAAACAAATTTTGGCAGGTAACTGTAACTTCGATACTAATTATGACAGGTAACAGTAACTTCGATACTAATTATGACAAGTAACTGTAACTTCGATACTAATTATGACAGGTAACTGTAACTTCGTTACTATTTATGACAAGTAACAGTAATTTCGAAACAAAATATGGCAGGTAACAGTAACTTCGATACTAATTATGACAGGTAACAGTAACTTCGATACTATTTATGAAAAGTAACATTCACTTCGATACTAATTATGACAGGTTACTGTAACATCGTTGCTAATGATGTCAAGTAACTTAAATTTCGATACAAATTATGGCAGGTAACTGTAACTTCCATACTAATTATGACATGTAAAAGTTACTTCGATACTAATTATGACAGGAAACTGTAACTTCGTTACTAATTATGACAAGTACCTGTAATTTCGATACAAATTATGACAGGTAACTGTAACTTCGTTACTAATTATGACAAGTAACAGTACCTTCGATACTAATTATGACAGGTAACTGTAACATCGATACTAATTATGACAAGGAACTGTTATTTCGATACAAATTATGGCAGGTAACTATAACTTCGATACTAATTATGACAGGTAACAGCAACTTCGATACTTATTATGACAAGTAACTATAACTTCGATACAAATTATGACAGGTAACTGTAACTTCGATACTAATTATGACAAGAAACTCTAACTTCGTTACTAATTATGACAAGTAACTGTAATTTTGATAAAAAATTATTGTAGGTAACTCTAACTTCAATACTAATTATGACAGGTAACAGTAACTTCGATACTAATTATGACAGGTAACTGTAACTTCGTTACTTATTATGACAAGTAACTGTAATTTCGATACAAATTATGGCAGGTAACTGTATCTTCGATACTAATTATGACAGGTAACAATAACTTCGATACTAATTATGACAAGTAACATTAACTTCGATACTAATTATGACAAGTAAATATAGCTTCGAATCAAATTATGACAGGTAACTGTAACTTCGATACTAATTATGACAAGAAAATCTAACTTCGTTACTAATTATGACAAGTAACTGTAATTTTGATAAAAAATTATGGTAGGTAACTGTAACATCAATACTAATTATGACAGGTAACAGGAACTTCGATACTAATTATGACAGGTAACTGTAACTTCGTTAATAATTATCACAAGTAACTTTAATTTCGATACTAATTATGGCAGGTAACTGTAACTTCGTTACTAATTATGACAAGTAACTGTAACTTCGATACTAATTATGACAGGTAACTGTATCTTCGTTACTAATTATGACAAGTAACTGTAATTTCGATACAAATTTTGGCAGGTAACTGTAACTTCGATTCTAATTATGACAGGTAACAGTAACTTCAATACTAATTATGACAAGTAACAGTAACTTCGATACTAATTATGACAGGTAACAGTAACTTCGTTACTAATTACGACAAGTAACTGTAATTTCGATACAAATTATGGCAGGTAACTGTATCTTCGATACTAATTATGACAGGTAACAATAACTTCGATACTAATTATGACAAGTAACATTAACTTCGATACTAATTATGGCAGGTTACTGTAACATCGCTACTAATTATGACAAGTAACTTTAATTTCGATACAAATTATGGCAGGTAACTGTAACTTCCATACTAATTATGACAGGTAACAGTAACTTCGATACTAATTATGACAGGAAACTGTAACTTCGTTACTAATTATGACAAGTAACTGTAATTTCGATACAAATTATGACAGGTAACTGTAACTTCGTTACTAATTATGACAAGTAACAGTACCTTCGATACTAATTATGACAGGTAACTGTAACTTCGATACTAATTATGACAAGGAACTATAATTTCGATACAAATTTTGGCAGGTAACTGTAACTTCGATACTAATTATGACAGGTAACAGTAACTTCGATACTAATTATGACAAGTAACTGTAACTTCGATACTAATTATGACAGGTAACTGTAACTTCGTTACTAATAATGACAAGTATCTCTAATTTCGATACTAATTATGGCAGGTAACTGTAACTTCGATACTAATTATGACAGGTAACAGTAACTTCGATACTTATTATGACAAGTAACTATAACTTCGATAAAAATTATGACTGGTTACTGTAACTTCAATTCTAATTATGACAAGAAACTCAAACTTCGTTACTAATTATGACAAGTAATTGTAATTTTGATAAAAAATTATGGTAGGTAACTGTAACTTCATTACTAATTATGACAGGTAACAGTAACTTCGATACTAATTATGACAGGAAACTGTAACTTCGTTACTAATTATGACAAGTAACTTTAATTTCGATACTAGTTATGGCAGAAAACTGTAACTTCGTTACTAATTATGACAAGTCCCTGTAATTTCGATACAAATTATGGCAGGTAACTGTAACTTCGATACTAATTATGACAAGAAACTGTAACTTCGATACTAATTATGACAGGTAACTGAAACTTCGTTATTAATTGTGACAAGTAACTGTAATTTTGATAAAAAATTATTGTAGGTAACTGTAACTTCAATACTAATCATGACAGGTAACAGTTACTTCGATACTAATTATGACAAGAAACTCAAACTTCTTTACTAATTATGACAAGTAACTGTAATTTTGATAAAAAATTATGGTAGGTAACTGTAACTTCAATACTAATTATGACAGGTAACAGTAACTTCGATACTAATTTTGACAGGAAACTGTAACTTCGTTACTAATTATGACAAGTAACTTTAATTTCGATATTAATTATGGCAGGAAACTGTAACTTCGTTACTAATTATGACAAGTCCCTGTAATTTCGATACAAATTATGGCAGGTAACTGTAACCTCGATACTAATTATGACAAGTAACTGTAATTTCGATACTAATTATGACAGGTAACTGTAACTTCGTTATTAATTATGACAAGTAACTGTAATTTCGATACAAATTTTGGCAGGTAACTGTATCATCGTTACTAATTTTGACAGGTAATAGTAACTTCGATACTAATTATGACAAGTAACTGTGACTTCGATACTAATTATGACAGGTAACTGTAACTTCGATACTAATTATGACAGGTAACTGTAACTTCGTTACTAATTATGACATGTAACTGTAATTTCGATTCAAATTTTGGCAGGTAACTGTAACTTCGATACTTATTATGACAGGTAACAGTAACTTCGATACTAATTATGACAAGCAACTGTAACATCCATACTAATTATGACAGGTAACTGTAACTTCGTTACTAATTATGACAAGTAACTGTAATTTCGATACAAATTATGGCAGGTTACTGTAACTTCGATACTAATTATGACAGGTAACAGCAACTTCGATACTATTTATGACAAGTAACTATAACTTCGATACAAATTATGACAGGTAACTGTAACTTCGATACTAATTATGACAAGTAACTGTAACTCCGATACTAATTATGACAGGTAACTGTAACTTCGTTATTAATTATGACAAGTAACTGAATTTCGATACAAATTTTTGCAGGTAACTGTATCATCGTTACTAATTATGACAGGTAACAGTAACTTCGATACTAATTATGACAAGTAACTGTAACTTCGATACTAATTATGACAGGTAACTGTAACTTCGATACTAATTATGACAGGTAACTGTAACTTCGTTACTAATTATGACAAGTAACTGTAATTTCGATTCAAATTTTGGCAGGTAACTATAACTTCGATACTTATTATGACAGGTAACAGTAACTAAGATACTAATTATGACAAGTAACTGTAACATCGATACTAATAATGACAGGTAACTGTAACTTCGTTACTAATTATGACAAGTAAGTGTAATTTTGATACAAATAATGGCAGGTTACTGTAACTTCGATACTAATTATGACAGGTAACAGCAACTTCGATACTAATTATGACAAGTAACTATAACCTCGATACAAATTATGACAGGTAACTGTAACTTCGATACTAATTATGACAAGAAACTCTAACTTCGTTACTAATTATGACAAGTAACTGTAATTATGATAAAAAATTATGGTAGGTAACTTTAACTTTAATACTAATTATGACAGGTAACAGTAACTTCGACACTAATTATGACAGGAAACTGTAACTTCGTTACTAATTATGACAAGTAACTGTTATTTCGATACAAATTATGACAGGTAACTGTAACTTCGTTACTAATTATGACAGGTTACTGTAACTTCGTTACTAATTATGTCAAGTAACTGTAGCTTCGATGCTAATTATGACAAGTAACTGTAATTTCGATACAAATTATGGCAGGTAACATTAACTTCGATACTAATTATGACAAGAAACTCTAACTTCGTCACTAATTATGACAAGTAACTGTTATTTCGATACAAATTATGGCAGGTAATTGTAACTTCGATACTAATTATGACAGGTAACAGTAACTTCGATACTAATTATGACAAGTAACAATAACTTCGATACAAATTATGTCAGGTAACTGTAACGTCGATACTAATTATGACAAGAAACTCGAACTTCGTTACTAATTTTGACAAGTCCCTGTAATTTCGATAAAAATTATGGCAGGTAACTGTAACATCCATACTAATTATGACAGGTAACAGTAACTTCGATACTCATTATGACAGGAAACTGTAACTTCGTTACTAATTATGACAAGTAACTCTAATTTCGATACAAATTATGACAGGTAACTGTAACTTCGTTACTAATTATGACAAGTAACAGTACCTTCGATACTAATTGTGACAGGTAACTTTAACTTCGATACTAATTATGACAAGGAACTGTAATTTCGATACAAATTATGGCAGGTAACTGTAACTTCGTTACTAATTATGACAAGTAACTGTAATTTCGAAACAAATTTTGGCAGGTAACTGTAACTTCGATACTAATTATGACAGGTAACAGTAACTTCGATACTAATTATGACAAGTAACTGTAACTTCGATACTAATTATGACAGGTAACTGTAACTTCGTTACTATTTATGACAAGTAACAGTAATTTCGAAACAAAATATGGCAGGTAACAGTAACTTCGATACTAATTATGACAGGTAACAGTAACTTCGATACTATTTATGACAAGTAACATTAACTTCGATACTAATTATGACAGGTTACTGTAACATCGTTGCTAATGATGTCAAGTAACTTTAATTTCGATACAAATTATGGCAGGTAACTGTAACTTCCATACTAATTATGACATGTAAGAGTTACTTCGATACTAATTATGACAGGAAACTGTAACTTCGTTACTAATTATGACAAGTACCTGTAATTTCGATACAAATTATGACAGGTAACTGTAACTTCGTTACTAATTATGACAAGTAACAGTACCTTCGATACTAATTATGACAGGTAACTGTAACATCGATACTAATTATGACAAGGAACTGTAATTTCGATACAAATTATGGCAGGTAACTATAACTTCGATACTAATTATGACAGGTAACAGCAACTTCGATACTTATTATGACAAGTAACTATAACTTCGATACAAATTATGACAGGTAACTGTAACTTCGATACTAATTATGACAAGAAACTCTAACTTCGTTACTAATTATGACAAGTAACTGTAATTTTGATAAAAAATTATTGTAGGTAACTCTAACTTCAATACTAATTATGACAGGTAACAGTAACTTCGATACTAATTATGACAGGTAACTGTAACTTCGTTACTTATTATGACAAGTAACTTTAATTTCGATACTAATTATGGCAGGTTACTGTAACTTCGTTACTAATTATGACAAGTCCCTGTAATTTCGATACAAATTATTGCAGGTAATTGTAATTTCGATACTAATTATGACAGGTAACAGTAACTTCGATACTAATTATGACAGGTAACAGTAACTTCGATACTAATTATGACAAGTAACTGTAACTTCGATACTAATTATGACAGGTAACAGCAACTTCGATACTAATTATGACAAGTAACTATAACTTCGATACAAATTATGACAGGTAACAGTAACTTCGATACAAATTATGACAGGTTACAGTAACTACGATACTAATTATGACAAGTAACTGTAACTTCGATACTAATTATGGCTGGTAACAGTAACTTCGATGCTAATTATGACAGGTAACTGTAACTTCGATACTAATTATGACAAGGAACTGTAATTTCGATACAAATTATGGCAGGTAACTGTAACTTCGATACTAATTGTGACAGGTAACAGTAACTTCAATACTAATTATGACAAGTAAATATAACTTCGAATCAAATTATGACAGGTAACTGTAACTTCGATACTAATTATGACAAGAAAATCTAACTTCGTTACTAATTATGACAAGTAACTGTAATTTTGATAAAAAATTATGGTAGGTAACTGTAACTTCAATATTAATTAAGACAGGTAACAGGAACTTCGATACTAATTATGACAGGTAACTGTAACTTCGTTAATAATTATCACAAGTAACTTTAATTTCGATACTAATTATGGCAGGTAACTGTAACTTCGTTACTAATTATGACAAGTCCCTGTAATTTCGATACAAATTATGGCAGGTAACGGTAACTTCGATACTAATTATTACAAGTAACTGTAACTTCGATACTAATTATGACAGGTAACTGTATCTTCGTTACTAATTATGACAAGTAACTGTAATTTCGATACAAATTTTGGCAGGTAACTGTAACTTCGATTCTAATTATGACAGGTAACATAACTTCAATACTAATTATGACAAGTAACAGTAACTTCGATACTAATTATGACAGGTAACTGTAACTTCGTTACTAATTACGACAAGTAACTGTAATTTCGATACAAATTATGGCAGGTAACTGTATCTTCGATACTAATTATGACAGGTAACAATAACTTCGATACTAATTATGACAAGTAACATTAACTTCGATACTAATTTTGTCAGGTTACTGTAACATCGCTACTAATTATGACAAGTAACTTTAATTTCGATACAAATTATGGCAGGTAACTGTAACTTCCATACTAATTATGACAGGTAACAGTAACTTCGATACTAATTATTACAGGAAACTGTAACTTCGTTACTAATTATGACAAGTAACTGTAATTTCGATACAAATTATGACAGGTAACTGTAACTTCGTTACTAATTATGACAAGTAACAGTACCTTCGATACTAATTATGACAGGTAACTGTAACTTCGATACTAATTATGACAAGGAACTGTAATTTCGATACAAATTTTGGCAGGTAACTGTAACTTCGATACTAATTATGACAGGTAACAGTAACTTCGATACTAATTATGACAAGTAACTGTAACTTCGATACTAATTATGACAGGTAACTGTAACTTCGTTACTAATAATGACAAGTAACTCTAATTTCGATACTAATTATGGCAGGTAACTGTAACTTCGATACTAATTATGACAGGTAACAGTAACTTCGATACTTATTATGACAAGTAACTATAACTTCGATAAAAATTAAGACTGGTTACTGTAACTTCGATTCTAATTATGACAAGAAACTCAAACTTCGTTACTAATTATGACAAGCAACTGTAATTTTGATAAAAAATTATGGTAGGTAACTGTAACTTCATTACTAATTATGACAGGTAACAGTAACTTCGATACTAATTATGACAGGTAACTGTAACTTCGTTACTAATTATGACAAGTAACTTTAATTTCTATACTAGTTATGGCAGAAAACTGTAACTTCGTTACTAATTATGACAAGTCCCTGTAATTTCGATACAAATTATGGCAGGTAACTGTAACTTCGATACTAATTATAACAAGAAACTGTAACTTCGATACTAATTATGACAGGTAACTGAAACTTCGTTATTAATTGTGACAAGTAACTGTAATTTTGATAAAAAATTATTGTAGGTAACTGTAACTTCAATACTAATCATGACAGGTAACAGTTACTTCGATACTAATTATGACAAGAAACTCAAACTTCGTTACTAATTATGACAAGTAACTGTAATTTTGATAAAAAATTATTGTAGGTAACTGTAACTTCAATAATAATTATGACAGGTAACAGTAATTTCGATACTAATTATGACAGGAAACTGTAACTTCGTTACTAATTATGACAAGTAACTTTAATTTCGATATTAATTATGGCAGGAAACTGTAACTTCGTTACTAATTATGACAAGTCCCTGTAATTTCGATACAAATTATGGCAGGTAACTGTAACCTCGATACTAATTATGACAAGTAACTGTAACTTCGATACTAATTATGACAGGTAACTGTAACTTCGTTATTAATTATGACAAGTAACTGTAATTTCGATACAAATTTTGGCAGGTAACTGTATCATCGTTACTAATTTTGACAGGTAATAGTAACTTCGATACTAATTATGGCAAGTAACTGTGACTTCGATACTAATTATGACAGGTAACTGTAACTTCGATACTAATTATGACAGGTAACTGTAACTTCGTTACTAATTATGACATGTAACTGTAATTTCGATTCAAATTTTGGCAGGTAACTGTAACTTCGATACTTATTATGACAGGTAACAGTAACTTCGATACTAATTATGACAAGTAACTGTAACATCCATACTAATTATGACAGGTAACTGTAACTTCGTTACTAATTATGACAAGTAACTGTAATTTCGATACAAATTATGGCAGGTTACTGTAACTTCGATACTAATTATGACAGGTAACAGCAACTTCGCTGTACCACGTTACCTTGTGGCTTTCTTTCTTCCGGAACCAGGAGTTGCCTACCACTAAACCGTTTCTCTTGCAAAAATCCAGCAACTTTCTCCCTTCTTCATTCCTGCTACCCCATCCTTCTGCTCCCAATACATTTTCATATCCTTGCCTTTCACTTCCTACATGTGCATTCAAATCTCCCATGACAATGATGCTCTGCCCATTCAACTGCTGTTGTAGCTCCTCCACAAAGTCTTCCTTCTCTTGAGCTGTACATCCAACTTGAGGGGCATACACCTGGGCTATCTCCAGGCTTCTTCCCTTTACATTTACTCTGATCTTCATGATCCTGTCACTTATTCCCTTTACCTCTTCCTTCATTCCATCTCTCACAACTACTCCTACTCCGCTGCTCCTTCCTTCACTGTTCCCACTCCAGTACAACCGGTACCCTTTCCTCAGTTCTCTGCGACCTTCTCCTTTCCATCTTGTTTCTGCCAAGCCCAGTACATCCAGTTTTCTTCTCTCCATCACATCTACAATCTCCTCCACTTTTCCTGTCAGTGTCTGTATGTTTAATGTCCCAACTCGTAGTCCATTAGCATATCCGGGTCGTCGTCGTTTGCATCCGTCCTTTCCGAGGCCTCTTCCTGGTTTGAAAGCAAATATGATATCCACTACTGGCTTGCTAGGCCTATCGTAGCTTCACCAGAGCCCCGTCAGCCGTCACTTTTCAGGGTTCCCATAGAGCCTTCACAGCTACCGTAGCGGTCCCGGGGCACACAAAGTCCCCACTGTACTTCACCCCTACAGGCAATCCCCTACTTCATGCCGTTGCCCGTCTCCCACCACGTGGAGGAGGGGTTGGACTTGTGGGAGCAAGGATAGCAAGAGAACAGAGTACCAGGAAAGGAGAATCAAAGTATGGAAACTCAAGGAAAAGGAAGTCAAGGAAGAATTCCAGAAGATAATAAGGGAAAGGATGCCAACAGACAATCCTAAGACAGGGGAAGAGGAATGGAAGCAATTCAAAAACACAATGGTGGAAGCTGCAGTGGCAGTATGTGGAAGAACAAGCAAGAGAAAGCGGTGTAAAGAGACACCATGGTGGAATGAGAGAGTAAAAGAAGCTGTGGGAAGGAAGAACAAGGCTTTCAGAGTGTGGTTCCAGGAAAGAACTGATCTGACAAGGGAAGATTATAAGATAAAGAAGAAAGAAGCAAACAAGATTGTCGCAGAGGAGAGGAAGAAGTGGATGGTAAAGTGGACAGAGATGATGGAGGAAGACAGCAGAGGAAATAAGAAAGTACTTTATGGGATGGTCAAAAGTAAGAGAAGAGGTCTGCGAGAGGATGTGGTAATGATGGACAAAAGCGGAACTGAGGTACACAACAAAGTGGCACTCAAGACAGTGTGGAAAGAGTACTTTGAGGATTTGCTGAATCCAAATGGTCATAGGGAGGAAGACAATGTATTGGAAGATGGAGAAGACAACACAGGAATGGAAAAGGACCTGACTTGGAGAGAACTGGAAATGGCTATAGACAAGATGAAAGGAGGAAGGGCACCAGGTGTGGATGAAGTGAGTGTTGAAATGGTGAAGGCAGCAGGGGAGGTTGGGAAACAGTGGCTGTACCGTGTGATGAGGGTGATATGGAAGGAGAAAAAGACCCCAGAAGATTGGAAGACAGGATTAATTGTCCCAATATTTAAGAAAGGAAGCAGAAAGGAGTGCAGAAATTACAGGGGAGTCACACTCATACCTCACTGTGCCAAGATATATGAAAAGATATTAGAAAGTAGAATACGAGCCAAAGTGGAGAGAAAATTGAGAGAGGAGCAGTATGGATTCAGACCTTGGAGATCAACAGTGGATCTCATATTTTCAGTGAGACAGCTTCAGGAACACCACTAAGAATTTGGAGAGGATCTGCTGATGGCCTTCCTGGACATCGAAAAGGCCTATGATAGTGTGTGTAGGGAGAAGGTTGGGAAAGCAATGGAAAACATGGGAGTGGAAAAAGAGACTGTAGGCAGAGTGAAGGAGATGTATTGTGGAAGTGTGAGTTGTGTGAAAGTTGGAGGGGAAAGAACAGACTGGTTCAGACAAATGAGTGGCCTGAAACAGGGTAGTGCACTGTCACCCCTTCTCTTTATTGTGGTTATGGACGAGGTAATGACACGGATAGCAGGAAAGATAGGAGAAGATAAGATGAAAGCAATGGTGTTTGCAGATGATCTCATGGTCTGGGGAAACAAGGAGGAGGAAATTCAGGAGCAACTGAAGGCTTGGGAAGAAACAGTGGGAGAGTACGGATGGAAGTTCAACATCAGTAAATGTGAGATCCTGTTAACGACCAGGAAAAAGGACAGACCAATGAGTGGGATAACACTTGGAGGTGGACAGCTGAAGAAGGCGGAAAGTCTCAAGTACTTGGGAAGTATAGTGGAGGAAAATGGGAGAAATGACAAAGAGATTACGGAACGTGGCAAACAGGCAGAAGCATTTCTGAGAAGCATTAGGAGCTTAGTGTGGAATAAAGATGTCCCACAAAAAAGCAAGGAAGTGTTATACAGAAGCTACTATATCCCGATACTGACCTATGCTTCAGAAACGTGGACAATGAAGAAAAGAGACATAAGCAGAATACAGGCAGGTGAGATGAAGTTCCTGCGAAGTAGGATCGGAGTAACAAGAAGGGACAGGGTGAGGAATGAAAAGGTCAGGGAAACGTTGAAAGAGGAGCCCTTGCACGGTAGGATTGAGACATCAAGACTGAGGTGGTATGGACACTTAAAGAGAATGGATGAGAAGAAGATTCCCAAGAGGATACATGAGATGCAGATACAGAAGAAACGACCAAGGGGAAGACCAAGAGATAGATGGCTGAAAGGAGTGGAGGAATGTGTCGAGAAGAGAGGCGAGGACTGGACGAGAGTGACAGCGGAGAGGTGGTGGGAAGAAAGAACTAAGTGGCGAGGCTTATGTTCCAAACAGACCCAGCCTGGGGCTGGAAACTGTACAAGATGATGATGATGAACAGCAACTTCGATACTAATTATGACAAGTAACTATAACTTCGATACAAATTATGACAGGTAACTGTAACTTCGATACTAATTATGACAAGAAACTCTAACTTCGTTACTAATTATGACAAGTAACTGTAATTTTGATAAAAAATTATTGTAGGTAACTGTAACTTCAATACTAATTATGACAGGTAACAGTAACTTCGATACTAATTATGACAGGTAACTGTAACTTCGTTACTTATTATGACAAGTAACTTTAATTTCTATACTAATTATGGCAGGTTACTGTAACTTCAATACTAATTATGACAAGTCCCTGTAATTTCGATACAAATTATGGCAGGTTATTGTAATTTCGATGCTAATTATGACAGGTAACAGTAACTTCGATACTAATTATGACAAGTAACAGTAACTTCGATACTAATTATGACAGGTAACTGTAACATCGATACTAATTATGACAGGTAACTGTAACTTCGCTACTAATTAGGACAAGTAACTGTAATTTCGATTCAAATTTTGGCAGGTAACTGTAACTTCGATACTTATTATGACAGGTAACAGTAACTTCGATACTAATTATGACAAGTAACTGTAACTTCGATACTAATTATGACAGGTAACTGTAACTTTGTTACTAATTATGACAAGTAACTGTAATTTCGATACAAATTATGACAGGTAACTGTAACTTCGATACTAATTATCACAGTTAACAGCAACTTCGATTCTAATTATGACAAGTAACTATAACTTCGATACAAATTATGACAGGTAACTGTAACTTCGATACTAATTATGACAAGAAACTCTAACTTGGTTACTAATTATGACAAGTAACTGTAATTTTGATAAAAAATTATTGTAGGTAACTGTAACATCAATACTAATTATGACAGGTAACAGTAACTTCGATACTTATTATGACAGGAAACTGTAACTTCGTTACTAATTATGACAAGTAACTTTAATTTCGATACTAATTATGGCAGGTAACTGTAACATCGTTACTAATTATGACAAGTCCCTGTAATTGCGATACAAATTATGGCAGGTAACTGTAACTTCGATACTAATTATGACAAGTAACTGTAACTTCGATACTAATTATGACAGGTAACTGTAACTTCATTATTAATTATGACAAGTAACTGTAATTTCGATACAAATTTTGGCAGGTAACTGTAACTTCGATACTAATTATGACAGGTAACAGTAACTTCGATACTAATTATGACAAGTAACTATAACTTCGATACAAATTATGACAGCTAACTGTAATTTAGATACTAATTATGACAAGAAACTCGAACTTCGTTATTAATTATGACAAGTCCCTGTAATTTCGATACAAATTATGGCAGGTAACTGTAACTTCCATACTAATTATGACAGATAACAGTAACTTCGATACTAATTATGACAGGAAACTGTAACTTCGTTACTAATTATGACAAGTAACTGTAATTTCGATACAAATTTTGACAGGTAACTGTAACTTTGTTACTACTTATGGCAAGTAACAGTACCTTCGAGACTAATTATGACAGGTAACTGTAACTTCGATATTAATTATGACAAGGAACAGTAATTTTGATACAAATTATGGCAGGTAACTGTAACTTTGATACTAATTATGACAGGTCACAGTAACTTCGATACTGATTATGACAAGTAACTGTAACTTCGTTACTAATTATGACAAGTAACTCTAATTTTGATAAAAAATTATGGCAGGTAACTGTAACTTCGATACTAATTATGACAGGTAACATTAACTTCGATACTAATTATGACAGGTTACTGTAACTTCGTTACTAATTATGTCAAGTAACTGTAACTTCGAAACTAATTAGGACAAGTAACTGTAATTTCGATACAAATTATGACAGGTTACCGTAACTTCGTTACTAATTATGACAAGTAACTGTAATTTCGATACAAATTATGGCATTTAACTGTAACTTCGGTACTAATTATATCAGGTATCAGTAACTTCGATACTAATTATGACAAGGAACTGTAATTTCGATACAATTTATGGCAGGTAACTGTAACTTCGTTACTAATTATGACAGGTTACTGTAACTTCGTTACTAATTATGTCAAGTTATTGTAGCTTCGATTCTAATTATGACAAGTAACTGTAATTCCGATACAAAATATGACAGGTAACAGTAACTTCGATACTAATTATGACAAGGAACTCTAACTTCGTTAATAATTATGACAAGTAACAGTAATTTTGATAAAAAATTATGGTAGGTAACTGTAACATCAATACTATTTATGACAGGTAACAGTAACTTCGATACTAATTATGACAGGTAAGAGTAACTACGATACTAATTATGACAAGTAACTGTAACTTCGATACTAATTATGACAGGTAACATTTACTTCGATACTAATTATGACAGGAAACTGTAACTTCGTTACTAATTATGACAAGTAACTGTAATTTCGATACAAATTATGACAGGTAACTTTAACTTCGTTACTAATTATGACAGGAAACTGTAACTTCGTTACTAATTATGACAAGTAACTTTAATTTGGATACTAGTTATGGCAGGAAACTGTAACTTCGATACTAATTATGACACGTAACTGTAACTTCGTTATTAATTATGACAAGTAACTGTAATTTTGATAAAAAATTATTGTAGGTAACTGTAACTTCAATACTAATTATGACAGGTAACATTAACTTCGATACTAATTATGACAAGAAACTCAAACTTCGTTACTAATTATGACAAGTAACTGTAATTTTGATAAAAAATTATGGTAGGTAACTGTAACTTCAATACTAATTATGACAGGTAACAGTAACATCGATACTAATTATGACAGGAAACTGTAACTTCGTTACTAATTATGACAAGTAACTTTAATTTCGATATTGATTATGGCAGGAAACTGTAACTTCGTTACTAATTATGACAAGTCCCTGTAATTTCGATACAAATTATGGCAGGTAACTGTAACCTCGATACTAATTATGACAAGTAACTGTAACTTCGATACTAATTATGACAGGGAACTGTAACTTCGTTATTAATTATGACAAGTAACTGTAATTTCGATACAAATTTTGGCAGGTAACTGTATCATCATTACTAATTATGACAGGTAACAGTAACTTCGATACTAATTATGACAAGTAACTGTAACTTCGATACTAATTATGACAGGTAACTGTAACTTCGATACTAATTATGACAGGTAACTGTAACTTCGTTACTAATTATGACAAGTAACTGTAATTTCGATTCAAATTTTGGCAGGTAACTGTAACTTCGATACTTATTATGACAGGTAACAGTAACTACGATACTAATTATGACAAGGAACTGTAACATCGATACTAATAATGACAGGTAACTGTAACTTCGTTACTAATTATGACAAGTAACTGTAATTTTGATACAAATTATGGCAGATTACTGTAACATCGATACTAATTATGACAGGTAACAGCAACTTCGATACTAATTATGACAAGTAACTATAACCTCGATACAAATTATGACAGGTAACTGTAACTTCGATACTAATTATGACAAGAAACTCTAACTTCGTTACTAATTATGACAAGTAACTGTAATTTTGATAAAAAATTATGGTAGGTAACTTTAACTTCAATACTAATTATGACAGGTAACAGTAACTTCGATACTAATTATGACAGGAAACTGTAACTTCGTTACTAATTATGACAAGTAACTGTAATTTCGATACAAATGTTGACAGGTAACTGTAACTTCGTTACTAATTATGACAGGTTACTGTAACTTCGTTACTAATTATGTCAGGTAACTGTAGCTTCGATGCTAATTATGACAAGTAACTGTAATTTCGATACAAATTATGACAGGTAACATTAACTTCGATACTAATTATGACCAGAAACTCTAACTTCGTCATTAATTATGACAAGTAACTGTTATTTCGATACAAATTATGGCAGGTAATTGTAACTTCGATACTAATTATGACAGGTAACAGTAACTTCGATACTAATTATGACAAGTAACTATAACTTCGATACAAATTATGTCAGGTAACTGTAACTTCGATACTAATTATGACAAGAAACTCGAACTTCGTTACTAATTATGACAAGTCCCTGTAATTTCGATACAAATTATGGCAGGTAACTGTAACATCCATACTAATTATGACAGGTAACAGTAACTTCGATACTAATTATGACAGGAAACTGTAACTTCGTCACTAATTATGACAAGTAACAGTACCTTCGATACTAATTATGACAGGTAACTGTAACTTCGATACTAATTATGACAGGTAACTGTAACTTCGTTACTAATTATGACATGTAACTGTAATTTAGATTCAAATTTTGGCAGGTAACTGTAACTTCGATACTTATTATGACAGGTAACAGTAACTTCGATACTAATTATGACAAGTAACTGTAACATCCATACTAATTATGACAGGTAACTGTAACTTCGTTACTAATTATGACAAGTAACTGTAATTTCGATACAAATTATGGCAGGTTACTGTAACTTCGATACTAATTATGACAGGTAACAGCAACTTCGATACCAATTATGACAAGTAACTATAACTTCGATACAAATTATGACAGGTAACTGTAACTTCGATACTAATTATGACAAGAAACTCTAACTTCATTACTAATTATGACAAGTAACTGTAATTTTGATAAAAAATTATTGTAGGTAACTGTAACTTCAATACTAATTATGACAGGTAACAGTAACTTCGATACTAATTATGACAGGTAACTGTAACTTCGTTACTTATTATGACAAGTAACTTTAATTTCGATACTAATTATGGCAGGTTACTGTAACTTAATTACTAATTATGACAAGTCCCTGTAATTTCGATACAAATTATGGCAGGTAATTGTAATTTCGATACTAATTATGACAGGTAACAGTAACTTCGATACTAATTATGACAAGTAACAGTAACTTCGATACTAATTATGACAAGTAATTGTAACTTCGATACTAAAAATGACAGGTAACTGTAACTTCGTTACTAATTATGACAAGTAACTCTAATTTCGATACAAATTTTGGCAGGTAACTGTAACTTCGATACTAATTATGACAGGTAACAGTAACTTCGATACTAATTATGACAAGTAACTGTAGCTTCGATACTAATTATGACAGGTAACTGTAACTTCGTTACTAATTATGACAAGTAACTGTAATTTTGATACAAATTATGGCAGGTAACTGTAACTTCGATACTAACTATGACAGGTTACAGTATCTTCGATACTAATTATGACAAGTAACTCTAATTTCGATACAAATTTTGGCAGGTAACTGTAACTTCGATACTAATTATGACAGGTAACAGTAACTTCGATACTTATTATGACAGGTAACAGTAACTTCGATACTAATTATGGCAGGTAACTGTAACTTCGATACTAATTATGACAGGTAACAGTAACTTCGATACTTATTATGACAAGTAACTGTAACTTCGATACAAATTATGACAGGTAACTGTAACTTCGATACTAATTATGACAAGAAACTCTAACTTCGTTACTAATTATGACAAGTAACTGTAATTTTGATAAAAAATTATGGTAGGTAACTGTAACTTCAATACTAATTATGACAGGTAACAGTAACTTCGATACTTATTATGACAGGTAACAGTAACTTCGATACTTATTATGACAGGTAACAGTAACTTCGTTACTAATTATGACAAGTAACTGTAATTTTGATAAAAAATTATGGTAGGTAACTGTAACTTCAATACTAGTTATGACAGGTAACAGTAACTTCGATACTAATTATGACAGGTAACTGTAACTTCGTTACTAATTATGACAAGTAACTTTAATTTCGATACTAATTATGGCAGGTAACTGCAACTTCGTTACTAATTAAGACAAGTCCCTGTAATTTCGATACAAATTATGGCAGGTAACTGTAACTTCGATACTTATTATGACAGGTAACAGTAACTTCGATACTTATTATGACAGGTAACAGTAACTTCGATACTAATTATGGCAGGTAACTGTATCTTCGTTACTAATTATGACAAGTCCCTGTAATTTCGATACAAATTATGACAGGTAACTGTAACTTCGATACTTATTATGACAGGTAACAGTAACTTCGATACTAATTATTGCAGGTAACTGTAACTTCGATACTAATTATGACAGGTAACAGTAACTTCGATACTAATTATGACAAGTAACTGTAACTTCGATACAAATAATGACAGGTAACAGTAACTTCGATACTAATTACGACAGGTAACTGTAACTTCGTTACTAATTATGACAAGTAACTTTTATTTCGATACAAATTATGACAGGTAACTGTAACTTCGTAACTAATTATGACAAGTAACTGTTATTTCGATACAAATTATGGCAGGTAAAAGTACCTTCGATACTAATTATGACAGGTAACTGTAACTTCGATACTAATTATGGCAAGGAACTGTAATTTCGATACAAATTAAGGCAGGTAACTGTAACTTCGATACTAATTATGACAGGTGACAGTAACTTCGATACTTATTATGACAAGCAACTATAACTTCGATACAAATTATGACAGGTAACAGTAACTTCGATACTAATTACGACAAGAAACTCTACCTTCGTTTCTAATTATGACAAGTAACTGTAATTTTGATAGAAATTATGGTAGGTAACTGTAAATTCAATACTAGTTATGACAGGTAACAGTAACTTCGATATTAATTATGACAGGTAACTGTAACTTCGTTACTAATTATGACAAGTAACTTTAATTTCGATACTAATTATGGCAGGTTACTGCAACTTCGTTACTAATTATGACAAGTCCCTGTAATTTCGATACAAATTATGGCAGGTAACTGTAACTTCAATACTAATTATGACAGGTAACAGTAACTTCGATACAAATTATGACAAGTAACTGTAACTTCGATACTAATTATGACAGGTAACTGTAGCTTCGATACTAATTATGACGAGTAACTCTAACTTCGTTACTAATTATGACAAGTAACTGTAATTATGATAAAAAATTATGGCAGGTAACTGTAACTTCGATACTAATTATGAGAGGTAACAGTAACTTCGATACTAATTATGACAGGTAACAGCAACTTCGTTATTAATTATGACATGTTACTGTAATTTCGATACTAATTATGGCAGGTAACTGTAACTTCGTTACTAATTATGAGAAGTAACTTTAATTTCGATACAAATTGTGGCAGGTAACTGTAATTTCCATACTAATTATGACAAGTAACTGTAACTTCGATACTAAATATGACAGGTAACTGTAACTTCGTTACTAATTATGACAAGTAACTGTAATTTCGATACAAATTATGGGAGGTAACAGTAACTTCGATACTAATTATGACAGGTAACAGTAACTTCGATAATAATTATGATAGGTAACAGTAACTTCCATACGAATTATGACAAGTAACTGTAACTTCCTTGCTAATTATGGCAAGTAACCGTAATTTCGATACAAATTATGGCAGGTAACTGTAACTTCGATAGTAATTATGACAGGTAACAGTAACTTCGAAACTAATTTTGACAAATTACTGTAATTTGGATACAAATTATGACAGGTAACTGTAAATTCGTTACTAATTATGACAAGTAACTGTAATTTCGATACAAATGATGGCAGGTATATGTAACCTCGATACTAATTATGACAGGTAACAGTAACTTCGATACTAATTATGACAGAAAACAGTAACTTCGATACTAAATATGACAGGTAACATTCACTTCGATACTAATTATGACAGGTAACTCTAACTTCGATACTAATGATGACAGGTAACTGTAACTACGTTACTAATTATGACAAGTAACTGTAATTTCGATACAAACTATGGCAGGTAACTGTAACTTCGATACTAATTATGACAAGTAACTGTAACTTCGATACCAATTATGACAGGGAACTGTTACTTCGATATTAATTATGACAATTAACTCTAACTTCGTTACTAATTATGACACGTTACTGTAATTTTCATAAAAAATTATGGCAGGTAACTGTAACTTCGATACTAATTATGACAGGTAACTGAAACTTCGTTACTAATTATGTCAAGTAACTGTAATTTCTATACTAATTATGGCAAGTAACTGTAACTTCGTTACTAATTATGACAAGTAACTGTAATTTCGATACAAATTATGGCAGGTAACTGTAATTTCAATACAAATTATGGCAGGTAACTGTAACTTCGATACTAATTATGACAGGTAACAGTAACCTCGATACTAATTATGACAAGTAACAGTAACATCATTCCAATTATGACCAGTAACTGTAATTTCGATACAAATTATGGCAGGTAAGTGTAACTGCGATACTAATTATGACAGGTAACAGTAACTTCGACACTAATTATGACAGGTAACAGTAACTTCGATACTAATTATGACAAGTAACTATATCGTCGATACAAATTATGACAGGTAACTGTAACTTCGATACTAATTATGACAAGAAAATCTAACTTCGTTACTAACTATGACAAGTAAGTGTAATTTTGATAAAAAAATTTGGTAGGTAACTGTAACTTCAATACTAATTATGACAGGTAACAGTAACTTCGATACTAATTATGACAGGTAACTGTAACGTCGTTACTAATTATGACAAGTAACTTTAATTTCAATACTAATTATGGCAGGTAACTGTAACTTCGTTACTAATTATGTCAAGTCCCTGTAATTTCGATACAAATTATGACAGGTAACTGTAACTTCGATACTTATTATGACAGGTAACAGTAACTTCGATACTAATTATTGCAGGTAACTGTAACTTCGATACTAATTATGACAGGTAACAGTAACTTCGATACTAATTATGACAAGTAACTGTAACTTCGATACAAATAATGACAGGTAACAGTAACTTCGATACTAATTACGACAGGTAACTGTAACTTCGTTACTAATTATGACAAGTAACTTTTATTTCGATACAAATTATGACAGGTAACTGTAACTTCGTAACTAATTATGACAAGTAACTGTTATTTCGATACAAATTATGGCAGGTAAAAGTACCTTCGATACTAATTATGACAGGTAACTGTAACTTCGATACTAATTATGGCAAGGAACTGTAATTTCGATACAAATTAAGGCAGGTAACTGTAACTTCGATACTAATTATGACAGGTGACAGTAACTTCGATACTTATTATGACAAGCAACTATAACTTCGATACAAATTATGACAGGTAACAGTAACTTCGATACTAATTACGACAAGAAACTCTACCTTCGTTTCTAATTATGACAAGTAACTGTAATTTTGATAGAAATTATGGTAGGTAACTGTAAATTCAATACTAGTTATGACAGGTAACAGTAACTTCGATATTAATTATGACAGGTAACTGTAACTTCGTTACTAATTATGACAAGTAACTTTAATTTCGATACTAATTATGGCAGGTTACTGCAACTTCGTTACTAATTATGACAAGTCCCTGTAATTTCGATACAAATTATGGCAGGTAACTGTAACTTCAATACTAATTATGACAGGTAACAGTAACTTCGATACAAATTATGACAAGTAACTGTAACTTCGATACTAATTATGACAGGTAACTGTAGCTTCGATACTAATTATGACGAGTAACTCTAACTTCGTTACTAATTATGACAAGTAACTGTAATTATGATAAAAAATTATGGCAGGTAACTGTAACTTCGATACTAATTATGAGAGGTAACAGTAACTTCGATACTAATTATGACAGGTAACAGCAACTTCGTTATTAATTATGACATGTTACTGTAATTTCGATACTAATTATGGCAGGTAACTGTAACTTCGTTACTAATTATGAGAAGTAACTTTAATTTCGATACAAATTGTGGCAGGTAACTGTAATTTCCATACTAATTATGACAAGTAACTGTAACTTCGATACTAAATATGACAGGTAACTGTAACTTCGTTACTAATTATGACAAGTAACTGTAATTTCGATACAAATTATGGGAGGTAACAGTAACTTCGATACTAATTATGACAGGTAACAGTAACTTCGATAATAATTATGATAGGTAACAGTAACTTCCATACGAATTATGACAAGTAACTGTAACTTCCTTGCTAATTATGGCAAGTAACCGTAATTTCGATACAAATTATGGCAGGTAACTGTAACTTCGATAGTAATTATGACAGGTAACAGTAACTTCGAAACTAATTTTGACAAATTACTGTAATTTGGATACAAATTATGACAGGTAACTGTAAATTCGTTACTAATTATGACAAGTAACTGTAATTTCGATACAAATGATGGCAGGTATATGTAACCTCGATACTAATTATGACAGGTAACAGTAACTTCGATACTAATTATGACAGAAAACAGTAACTTCGATACTAAATATGACAGGTAACATTCACTTCGATACTAATTATGACAGGTAACTCTAACTTCGATACTAATGATGACAGGTAACTGTAACTACGTTACTAATTATGACAAGTAACTGTAATTTCGATACAAACTATGGCAGGTAACTGTAACTTCGATACTAATTATGACAAGTAACTGTAACTTCGATACCAATTATGACAGGGAACTGTTACTTCGATATTAATTATGACAATTAACTCTAACTTCGTTACTAATTATGACACGTTACTGTAATTTTCATAAAAAATTATGGCAGGTAACTGTAACTTCGATACTAATTATGACAGGTAACTGAAACTTCGTTACTAATTATGTCAAGTAACTGTAATTTCTATACTAATTATGGCAAGTAACTGTAACTTCGTTACTAATTATGACAAGTAACTGTAATTTCGATACAAATTATGGCAGGTAACTGTAATTTCAATACAAATTATGGCAGGTAACTGTAACTTCGATACTAATTATGACAGGTAACAGTAACCTCGATACTAATTATGACAAGTAACAGTAACATCATTCCAATTATGACCAGTAACTGTAATTTCGATACAAATTATGGCAGGTAAGTGTAACTGCGATACTAATTATGACAGGTAACAGTAACTTCGACACTAATTATGACAGGTAACAGTAACTTCGATACTAATTATGACAAGTAACTATATCGTCGATACAAATTATGACAGGTAACTGTAACTTCGATACTAATTATGACAAGAAAATCTAACTTCGTTACTAACTATGACAAGTAAGTGTAATTTTGATAAAAAAATTTGGTAGGTAACTGTAACTTCAATACTAATTATGACAGGTAACAGTAACTTCGATACTAATTATGACAGGTAACTGTAACGTCGTTACTAATTATGACAAGTAACTTTAATTTCAATACTAATTATGGCAGGTAACTGTAACTTCGTTACTAATTATGTCAAGTCCCTGTAATTTCGATACAAATTATGACAGGTAACTGTAACTTCGATACTTATTATGACAGGTAACAGTAACTTCGATACTAATTATGGCAGGTAACTGTAACTTCGATACTAATTATGACAGTTAACAGTAACTTCGATACTAATTATGACATGTAACTGTAACTTCGATACTAATTATGACAGGTAACTGAAACTTCGTTACTAATTATGACAAGTAACTGTAATTTCGCTACAAATTATGGCAGGTAATTGTAATTTCGATACTAATTATGACAGGTAACAGTAACTTCGATACTAATTATGACAAGTAACAGTAACTTCGATACTAATTTTGACAAGTAATTGTAACTTCGATACTAAAAATATCAGGTAACTGTAACTTCGTTACTAATTATGACAAGTAACTCTAATTTCGATACAAATTTGGCAGGTAACTGTAACTTCGATACTAATTATGACAGGTAACAGTAACTTCGATACTAATTATGACAAGTAACTGTAGCTTCGATACTAATTATGACAGGTAACTGTAACTTCGTTACTAATTATGACAAGTAACTGTAATTTTGATACAAATTATGGCAGGTAACTGTAACTTCGATACTAACTATGACAGGTAACAGTATCTTCGATACTAATTATGACAAGTAACTATAACTTCGATACAAATTATGACAGGTAACTGTAACTTCGATACTAATTATGACAAGAAACTCTAACTTCGTTACTAATTATGACAAGTAACTGTAATTTCGATACAAATTATGGCAGGTAACAGTACCTTCGATACTAATTATGAAAGTTAACTGTAACTTCGATACTAATTATGGCAAGGAACTGTAATTTCGATACAAATTATGGCAGGTAACTGTAACTTCGATACTAATTATGACAGGTAACAGTAACTTCGATACTAATTATGACAAGTAACTGTAGCTTCGATACTAATTATGACAGGTAACTGTAACTTCGTTACTAATTATGACAAGTAACTGTAATTTTGATACAAATTATGGCAGGTAACTGTAACTTCGATACTAACTATGACAGGTAACAGTAACTTCGATACTAATTATGACAGGTAACTTTAATTTCGATACAAATTATGACATGTAACTGTAACTTCGTTACTAATTATGACAAGTAACTGTAATTTCGATACAAATTATGGCAGGTAAGAGTACCTTCGATACTAATTATGAAAGTTAACTGTAACTTCGATACTAATTATGGCAAGGAACTGTAATTTCGATACAAATTATGGCAGGTAACTGTAACTTCGATACTAATTATGACAGGTAACAGTAACTTCGATACTAATTATGACAAGTTACTGTAACTTCGATACTAATTATGACAGGTAACTGTAGCTTCGATACTAATTATGACAAGTAACTCTAACTTCGTTACTAATTATGACAAGTAACTGTAATTATGATAAAAAATTATGGCAGGTAACTGTAACTTCGATACTAATTATGAGAGGTAACAGTAACTTCGATACTAATTATGACAGGTAACAGCAACTTCGTTACTAATTATGACATGTCACTGTAATTTCGATACTAATTATGGCAGGTAACTGTAACTTCGTTACTAATTATGAGAAGTAACTTTAATTTCGATACAAATTATGGCAGGTAACTGTAATTTCCATACTAATTATGACAGGTAACAGTAACTTCGATACTAATTATGACAAGTAACTGTAACTTCGATACAAATTATGACAGGTAACTGTAACTTCGTTACTAATTATGACAAGTAACTGTAATTTCGATACAAATTATGGGAGGTAACAGTAACTTCGACACTAATTATGACAGGTAACAGTAACTTCGATACTAATTATGATAGGTAACAGTAACTTCGATACGAATTATGACAAGAAACTGTAACTTCCTTGCTAATTATGGCAAGTAACTGTAATTTCGATACAAATTATGGCAGGTAACTGTAACTTCGATAGTAATTATGACAGCTAACAGTAACTTCGATACTAATTTTGACAAATTACTGTAATTTGAATACAAATTATGACAGGTAACTGTAAATTCGTTACTAATTATGACAAGTAACTGTAATTTCGATACAAATGATGGCAGGTAACTGTAACTTCGATACTAATTATGACAGGTAACAGTAACTTCGATACTAATTATGACAGAAAACAGTAACTTCGATACTAAATATGACAGGTAACAGTAACTTCGATACAAATTATGACAGGTAACTCAAACTTCGATACTAATGATGACAGGTAACTGTAACTACGTTACTAATTATGACAAGTAACTGTAATTTCGATACAAATTATGGCAGGTAACTGTAACTTCGATACTAATTATGACAGGTAACAGTAACTTCGATACTAATTATGACAAGTAACTGTAACTTCGATACCAATTATGACAGGGAACTGTTACTTCGATATTAATAATGACAATTAACTCTAACTTCGTTACTAATTATGACACGTAACTGTAATTTTCATAAAAAAATATGGCAGGTAACTGTAACTTCGATACTAATTATGACAGGTAACAGTTACTTTGATACTAATTATGACAGGTAACTGCAACTTCGTTACTAATTACGACAAGTAACTGTAATTTCTATACTAATTATGGCAAGTAACTGTAACTTCGTTACTAATTATGACAAGTAACTGTAATTTCGATACAAATTATGGCAGGTAACTGTAATTTTGATACAAATTATGGCAGGTAACTGTAACTTCGATACTAATTATGAAAGGTAACAGTAACCTCGATATTAATTATGACAAGTAACAGTAACATCATTCTAATTATGACCAGTAACTGTAATTTCGATACAAATTATGGCAGGTAACTGTAACTGCGATACTAATTATGACAGGTAACAGTAACTTCGATACTAATTATGACAGGTAACAGTAACTTCGATAATAATTGTGGCAGGTAACTGTAACTTCGATACTAATTATGACAAGAAACTGTAACTTCGATACCAATTACGACAGGTAACTGTAAATTCGTTATTAATTATGACAAGTAACTGTAATTTCGATACAAATTATGGCAGGTAACTGTAACATCGATACTAATTATGACAGGTAACAGTAACTTCGATACTAATTATGACAAGTAACTATATCTTCGATACAAATTATGACATGTAACTGTAACTTCGATACTAATTATGACAAGTAACTGTAATTTCGTTACAAATTATGGCAGGTAATTGTAATTTCGATACTAATTATGACAGGTAACAGTAACTTCGATACTAATTATGACAAGTAACAGTAACTTCGATACTATATATGACAAGTAATTGTAACTTCGATACAAATAATGACAGGTAACTGTAACTTCGTTACTAATTATGACAAGTAGCTGTAATTTCGATACAAATTTTGGCAGGTAACTGTAACTTCGATACTAATTATGACAGGTAACAGTAACTTCGATACTAATTATGACAGGTAACTGTAATTTCGTTACTAATTATGACAAGTCCCTGTAGTTTCGATACAAATTATGACAGGTAACTGTAACTTCGATACTTATTATGACAGGTAACAGTAACTTCGATACTAATTATGGCAGGTAACTGTAACTTCGATACTTATTATGACAGGTAACAGTAACTTCGATACTAATTATGGCAGGTAACTGTAACTTCGATACTAATTATGACAGGTAACAGTAACTTCGATACTAATTATGACAAGTAACTGTAACTTCGATATTAATTATGACAGGTAACTGTAACTTCGTTACTAATTATGACAAGTAACTGTAATTTCGTTACAAATTATGGCAGGTAATTGTAATTTCGATACTAATTATGACAGGTAACAGTAACTTCGATACTAATTATGACAAGTAACAGTAACTTCGATACTATATATGACAAGTAATTGTAACTTCGATACTAATAATGACAGGTAACTGTAACTTCGTTACTAATTATGACAAGTAACTGTAATTTCGATACAAATTTTGGCAGGTAACTGTAACTTCGATACTAATTATGACAGGTAACAGTAACTTCGATACTAATAATGACAAGTAACTGTAACTTCGATACTAATTATGACAGGTAACTGTAACTTCGTTACTAATTATGACAAGTTACTGTAATTTCAATACTAATTATGGCAGGTAACTGTAACTTCGTTACTAATTATGACAAGTCCCTGTAATTTCGATACAAATTATGACAGGTAACTGTAACTTCGATACTTATTATGACAGGTAACAGTAACTTCGATACTTATTATGGCAGGTAACTGTAAATTCGATACTAATTATGACAGGTAACAGTAACATCGATACTAACTATGACAGGTAACAGTATCTTCGATACTAATTATGACAAGTAACTATAACATCGATACAAATTATGACAGGTAACTGTAACTTCGATACTAATTATGACAAGAAACTCTAACTTCGTTACTAATTATGACAAGTAACTGTAATTTTGATTAAAAATTATGGTAGGTAACTGTAACTTCAATACTAATTATGACAGGTAACAGTAACATCGATACTAATTATGACAGGTAACTGTAACTTCGTTACTAATTATGACAAGTAACTTTAATTTCGATACAAATTACGACAGGTAACTGTAACTTCGTAACTAATTATGACAAGTAACTGTAATTTCGATACAAATTATGGCAGGTAACAGTACCTTCGATACTAATTATGACAGGTAACTGTAACTTCGATACTAATTATGGCAAGGAACTGTAATTTCGAAACAAATTATGGCAGGTAACTGTAACTTCGATACTAATTATGACAAGCAACTATAACTTCGATACAAATTATGACAGGTAACAGTAACTTCGATACTAATTACGACAAGAAACTCTACCTTCGTTTCTAATTATGACAAGTAACTGTAATTTTGATAAAAAATTATGGTTGGTAACTGTAATTTCAATACTAGTTATGACAGGTAACAGTTACTTCGATACTAATTATGACAGGTAACTGTAACTTCGATACCAATTATGACAGGGAACTGTTACTTCGATATTAATTATGACAATTAACTCTAACTTCGTTACTAATTATGACACGTTACTGTAATTTTCATAAAAAATTATGGCAGGTAACTGTAATTTCGATACTAATTATGACAGGTAACTGAAACTTCGTTACTAATTATGACAAGTAACTGTAATTTCTATACTAATTATGGCAAGTAACTGTAACTTCGTTACTAATTATGACAAGTAACTGTAATTTCGATACAAATTATGGCAGGTAACTGTAATTTCAATACAAATTATGGCAGGTAACTGTAACTTCGATACTAATTATGACAGGTAACAGTAACCTCGATACTAATTATGACAAGTAACAGTAACATCATTCCAATTATGACCAGTAACTGTAATTTCGATACAAATTATGGCAGGTAACTGTAACTGCGATACTAATTATGACAGGTAACAGTAACTTCGACACTAATTATGACAGGTAACAGTAACTTCGATACTAATTATGACAGGTAACTATATCTTCGATACAAATTATGACAGGTAACTGTAACTTCGATACTAATTATGACAAGAAACTCTAACTTCGTTACTAACTATGACAAGTAAGTGTAATTTTGATTAAAAAAATTGGTAGGTAACTGTAACTTCAATACTAATTATGACAGGTAACAGTAACTTCGATACTAATTATGACAGGTAACTGTAACGTCGTTACTAATTATGACAAGTAACTTTAATTTCAATACTAATTATGGCAGGTAACTGTAACTTCGTTACTAATTATGTCAAGTCCCTGTAATTTCGATACAAATTATGACAGGTAACTGTAACTTCGATACTTATTATGACAGGTAACAGTAACTTCGATACTAATTATGGCAGGTAACTGTAACTTCGATACTAATTATGACAGTTAACAGTAACTTCGATACTAATTATGACATGTAACTGTAACTTCGATACTAATTATGACAGGTAACTGAAACTTCGTTACTAATTATGACAAGTAACTGTAATTTCGTTACAAATTATGGCAGGTAATTGTAATTTCGATACTAATTATGACAGGTAACAGTAACTTCGATACTAATTATGACAAGTAACAGTAACTTCGATACTAATTATGACAAGTAATTGTAACTTCGATACTAAAAATATCAGGTAACTGTAACTTTGTTAATAATTATGACAAGTAACTCTAATTTCGATACAAATTTGGCAGGTAACTGTAACTTCGATACTAATTATGACAGGTAACAGTAACTTCGATACTAATTATGACAAGTAACTGTAGCTTCGATACTAATTATGACAGGTAACTGTAACTTCGTTACTAATTATGACAAGTAACTGTAATTTTGATACAAATTATGGCAGGTAACTGTAACTTCGGTACTAACTATGACAGGTAACAGTATCTTCGATACTAATTATGACAAGTAACTATAACTTCGATACAAATTATGACAGGTAACTGTAACTTCGATACTAATTATGACAAGAAACTCTAACTTCGTTACTAATTATGACAAGTAACTGTAATTTTGATAAAAAATTATGGTAGGTAACTGTAACTTCAATACTAATTATGACAGGTAACAGTAACATCGATACTAATTATGACAGGTAACTGTAACTTCGTTACTAATTATGACATGTAACTTTAATTTCGATACAAATTATGACAAGTAACTGTAACTTCATTACTAATTATGACAAGTAACTGTAATTTCGATACAAATTATGGCAGGTAACAGTACCTTCGATACTAATTATGAAAGGTAACTCTAACTTCGATACTAATTATGGCAAGGAACTGTAATTTCGATACAAATTATGGCAGGTAACTGTAACTTCGATACTAATTATGACAGGTAACAGTAACTTCGATACTAATTACGACAAGTAACTGTAACTTCGATACTAATTATGACAGGTAACTGTAACTTCGATACTAATTATGACAAGTAACTCTAACTTCGTTACTAATTATGACAAGTAACAGTAATTATGATAAAAAATTATGGCCGGTAACTGTAACTTCGATACTAATTATGAGAGGTAACAGTAACTTCGATACTAATTATGACAGGTAACAGCAACTTCGTAACTAATTATGACATGTTACTGTAATTTCGATACTAATTATGGCAGGTAACTGTAACTCCGTTACTAATTATGAGAAGTAACTTTAATTTCGATACAAATTATGGCAGGTAACTGTAATTTCCATACTAATTATGACAGGTAACAGTAACTTCGATACTAATTATGACAAGTAACTGTAACTTCGATACAAATTATGACAGGTAACTGTAACTTCGTTACTAATTATGACAAGTAACTGTAATTTCGATACAAATTATGGGAGGTAACAGTAACTTCGATACTAATTATGACAGGTAACAGTAACTTCGATACTAATTATGATAGGTAACAGTAACTTCGATACGAATTATGACAAGAAACTGTAACTTCCTTGCTAATTATGGCAAGTAACTGTAATTTCGATACAAATTATGGCAGGTAACTGTAACTTCGATAGTAATTATGACAGCTAACAGTAACTTCGATACTAATTTTGACAAATTACTGTAATTTGAATACAAATTATGACAGGTAACTGTAAATTCGTTACTAATTATGACAAGTAACTGTAATTTCGATACAAATGATGGCAGGTAACTGTAACTTCGATACTAATTATGACAGGTAACAGTAACTTCGATACTAATTATGACAGAAAACAGTAACTTCGATACTAAATATGACAGGTAACAGTAACTTCGATACAAATTATGACAGGTAACTCAAACTTCGATACTAATGATGACAGGTAACTGTAACTACATTACTAACTATGACAAGTAACTGTAATTTCGATACAAATTATGGCAGGTAACTGTAACTTCGATACTAATTATGACAGGTAACAGTAACTTCGATACTAATTATGACAAGTAACTGTAACTTCGATACTAATTATGACAAGTAACTGTAATTTCGATACAAATTATGGGAGGTAACAGTAACTTCGATACTAATTATGACAGGTAACAGTAACTTCGATACTAATTATGATAGGTAACAGTAACTTCGATACGAATTATGACAAGAAACTGTAACTTCCTTGCTAATTATGGCAAGTAACTGTAATTTCGATACAAATTATGGCAGGTAACTGTAACTTCGATAGTAATTATGACAGCTAACAGTAACTTCGATACTAATTTTGACAAATTACTGTAATTTGAATACAAATTATGACAGGTAACTGTAAATTCGTTACTAATTATGACAAGTAACTGTAATTTCGATACAAATGATGGCAGGTAACTGTAACTTCGATACTAATTATGACAGGTAACAGTTACTTTGATACTAATTATGACAGGTAACTGCAACTTCGTTACTAATTACGACAAGTAACTGTAATTTCTATACTAATTATGGCAAGTAACTGTAACTTCGTTACTAATTATGACAAGTAACTGTAATTTCGATACAAATTATGGAAGGTAACTGTAATTTCGATACAAATTATGGCAGGTAACTGTAACTTCGATACTAATTATGACAGGTAACAGTAACCTCGATACTAATTATGACAAGTAACAGTAACATCATTCTAATTATGACCAGTAAATGTAATTTCGATACAAATTATGGCAGGTAACTGTAACTGCGATACTAATTATGACAGGTAACAGTAACTTCGATACTAATTATGACAGGTAACAGTAACTTCGATAATAATTGTGGCAGGTAACTGTAACTTCGATACTAATTATGACAAGAAACTGTAACTTCGATACCAATTACGACAGGTAACTGTAAATTCGTTACTAATTATGACAAGTAACTGTAATTTCGATACAAATTATGGCAGGTAACTGTAACATCGATACTAATTATGACAGGTAACAGTAACTTCGATACTAATTATGACAAGTAACTATATCTTCGATACAAATTATGACATGTAACTGTAACTTCGATACTAATTATGACAAGTAACTGTAATTTCGTTACAAATTATGGCAGGTAATTGTAATTTCGATACTAATTATGACAGGTAACAGTAACTTCGATACTAATTATGACAAGTAACAGTAACTTCGATAATATATATGACAAGTAATTGTAACTTCGATACAAATAATCACAGGTAACTGTAACTTCGTTACTAATTATGACAAGTAACTGTAATTTCGATACAAATTTTGGCAGGTAACTGTAACTTCGATACTAATTATGACAGATAACAGTAACTTCGATACTAATTATAACAGGTAACTGTAATTTCGATACTAATTATGACAAGTCCCTGTAGTTTCGATACAAATTATGACAGGTAACTGTAACTTCGATACTTATTATGACAGGTAACAGTAACTTCGATACTAATTTTGGCAGGTAACTGTAACTTCGATACTTATTATGACAGGTAACAGTAACTTCGATACTAATTATGGCAGGTAACTGTAACTTGGATACTAATTATGACAGGTAACAGTAACTTCGATACTAATTATGACAAGTAACTGTAACTTCGATATTAATTATGACAGGTAACTGTAACTTCGTTACTAATTATGACAAGTAACTGTAATTTCGTTACAAATTATGGCAGGTAATTGTAATTTCGATACTAATTATGACAGGTAACAGTAACTTCGATACTAATTATGACAAGTAACAGTAACTTCGATAATATATATGACAAGTAATTGTAACATCGATACAAATAATCACAGGTAACTGTAACTTCGTTACTAATTATGACAAGTAACTGTAATTTCGATACAAATTTTGGCAGGTAACTGTAACTTCGATACTAATTATGACAGGTAACAGTAACTTCGATACTAATAATGACAAGTAACTGTAACTTCGATACTAATTATGACAGGTAACTGTAACTTCGTTACTAATTATGACAAGTTACTGTAATTTCAATACTAATTATGGCAGGTAACTGTAACTTCGTTACTAATTATGACAAGTCCCTGTAATTTCGATACAAATTATGACAGGTAACTGTAACTTCGATACTTATTATGACAGGTAACAGTAACTTCGATACTTATTATGGCAGGTAACTGTAAATTCGATACTAATTATGACAGGTAACAGTAACTTCGATACTAACTATGACAGGTAACAGTATCTTCGATACTAATTATGACAAGTAACTATAACTTCGATACAAATTATGACAGGTAACTGTAACTTCGATACTAATTATGACAAGAAACTCTAACTTCGTTACTAATTATGACAAGTAACTGTAATTTTGATTAAAAATTATGGTAGGTAACTGTAACTTCAATACTAATTATGACAGGTAACAGTAACTTCGATACTAATTATGACAGGTAACTGTAACTTCGTTACTAATTATGACAAGTAACTTTAATTTCGATACAAATTACGACAGGTAACTGTAACTTCGTAACTAATTATGACAAGTAACTGTAATTTCGATACAAATTATGGCAGGTAACAGTACCTTCGATACTAATTATGACAGGTAACTGTAACTTCGATACTAATTATGGCAAGGAACTGTAATTTCGAAACAAATTATGGCAGGTAACTGTAACTTCGATACTAATTATGACAAGCAACTATAACTTCGATACAAATTATGACAGGTAACAGTAACTTCGATACTAATTACGACAAGAAACTCTACCTTCGTTTCTAATTATGACAAGTAACTGTAATTTTGATAAAAAATTATGGTTGGTAACTGTAATTTCAATAATAGTTATGACAGGTAACAGTTACTTCGATACTAATTATGACAGGTAACTGTAACTTCGGTACTAATTATGACAAGTAACTTTAATTTCGATACTAATTATGGCAGGTAACTGTAACTTCGTTACTAATTATGACAAGTCCCTGTAATTTCGATACAAATTACGGCAGGTAACTGTAACTTCGATACTAATTATGACAGGTAACAGTAACTTCGATACTAATTATGACAAGTAATTGTAACTTCGATACTAATTATGACAGGCAACTGTAGCTTCAATACTAATTATGACAAGTAACTCTAACTTCGTTACTAATTATGACAAGTAACTGTAATTATGATAAAAATTATGGCAGGTAACTGTAACTTCGATAGTAATTATGAGAGGTAACAGTAACTTCGATACTAATTATGACAGGTAACAGCAACTTCGTTACTAATTATGACATTTTACTGTAACTTCGATACTAATTATGACAGGTAACTGTAACTTCGTTACTAATTATGACAAGTAACTGTAATTTCGATACTAATTATGGCAGGTAACTGTAACTTCGTTACTAATTATGACAAGTAACTTTAATTTCGATGCAAATTATGGCAGGTAACTGTAATTTCCCTACTAATTATGACAGGTAACAGTAACTTCGATACTAATTATGACAAGTAACTGTAACTTCGATACTAATTATGACAGGTAACTGTAACTTCGTCACTAATTATGACAAGTAACTGTAATTTCGATACAAATTATGGCAGGTAACAGTAACTTCGATACTAATTATGACAGGTAACAGTAACTTCGATACTAATTATGATAGGTAACAGTAACTTCGATACGAATTATGACAAGTAACTGTAACTTCCATTCTAATTATGGCAAGTATCTGTAATTTCGATACAAATTATGGCAGGTAACTGTAACTTCGATAGTAATTATGACAGGTAACAGTAACTTCGATACTAATTTTGACAAATTACTGTAATTTGGATACAAATTATGACAGGTAACTGTAAATTCGTTACTAATTAAGACAAGTAACTGTAATTTCGATGCAAATTATGGCAGGTAACTTTAACTGCGATACTAATTATGACACGTAACAGTTACTTCGATACTAATTATGACAGAAAACAGTAACTTCGATACTAATTATGACAGGTAACAGTAACTTCGATAATAATTATGGCAGCTAACTGTAACTTCGATACTAATTATGATAAGAAACTGTAACTTCGATACTAATTATGACAGGTAACTGTAAATTCGTTACTAATTATGACAAGTAACTGTAATTTCGATGCAAATTATGGCAGGTAACTGTGACTTCGATACTAATTATGACAGGTAACTGTAACTTCGATACTAATTATGACAAGTAACCATATCTTCGATACAAATTATGACAGGTAACTGTAACTTCGATACTAATTATGACAAGAAACTCTAACTTCGTTACTAACTATGACAAGTAACAGTAACTTCGATACTAATTATGGCAGGTAACTGTAACTTGGATACTAATTATGACAGGTAACAGTAACTTCGATACTAATTATGGCAGGTAACTGTAACTTGGATACTAATTATGACAGGTAACAGTAACTTCGATACTAATTATGACAAGTAACTGTAACTTCGATACTAATTATAACAAGAAACTCTAACATCGTTACTAATTATGAGAAGTAACTGTAATTTTGATAAAAAATTATGGTAGGTAACTGTAACTTCAATACAAATTATGACAGGTAACAGTAACTTCGATACTAATTATGACAGGTAACTGTAACTTCGATACTAATTATAACAAGAGACTCTAACTTCGTTACTAATTATGACAAGTAACTGTAATTTTGATAAAAAATTATGGTAGGTAACTGTAACTTCAATACTAGTTATGATAGGTAACAGTAACTTCGATACTAATTATGACAGGTAACTGTAACTTCGTTACTAATTATGACAAGTAACTTTAATTTCGATACTAATTATGGCAGGTAACTGCAACTTCGTTACTAATTATGACAAGTCCCTGTAATTTCGATACAAATTATGGCAGGTAACTGTAACTTCGATACTAATTATGACAGGTAACAGTAACTTCGATACTTATTATGACAGGTAACAGTAACATCGATACTAATTATGGCAGGTAACTGTAACTTCGTTACTAATTATGACAAGTCCCTGTAATTTCGATACAAATTATGACAGTAACTGTAACTTCGATACTTATTATTACAGGTAACAGTAACTTCGATACTAATTATGGCAGGTAACTGTAACTTCGATACTAATTATGACAGGTAACAGTAACTTCGATACTAATTATGACAAGTAACTGTAACTTAGATACAAATTATGACAGGTAACAGTAACTTCGATACTAATTATGACAGGTAAATGTAACTTCGTTACTAATTATGACAAGTAACTTTAATTTCGATACAAATTATGACAGGTAACTGTAACTTCGTAACTAATTATGACAAGTAACTGTTATTTCGATACAAATTATGGCAGGTAACAGTACCTTCGATACTAATTATGACAGGTAACCTTAACTTCGATACTAATTATGGCAAGGAACTGTAATTTCGATACAAATTATGGCAGGTAACTGTAACTTCGATACTAATTATGACAGGTGACAGTAACTTCGATACTAATTATGACAAGCAACTATAACTTCGATACTAATTATGACAGGTAACTGTAGCTTCGATACTAATTATGACGAGTAACTCTAACTTCGTTACTAATTATGACAAGTAACTGTAATTATGATAAAAAATTATGGCAGGTAACTGTAACTTCGATACTAATTATGAGAGGTAACAGTATCTTCGATACTAATTATGACAAGTAACTTTAATTTCGATACTAATTATGGCAGGTAACTGCAACTTCGTTACTAATTATGACAAGTCCCTGTAATTTCGATACAAATTATGGCAGGTAACTGTAACTTCGATACTAATTATGAAAGGTAACAGTAACTTCGATACTAATTACGACAAGAAACTCTACCTTCGTTTCTAATTATGACAAGTAGCTGTAATTTTGATAAAAATTATGGTAGGTAACTGCAAATTCAATACTAGTTATGACAGGTAACAGTAACTTCGATATTAATTATGACAGGTAACTGTAACTTCGTTACTAATTATGACAAGTAACTTTAATTTCGATACTAATTATGGCAGGTAACTGCAACTTCGTTACTAATTATGACAAGTCCCTGTAATTTCGGTACAAATTATGGCAGGTAACTGTACTTGGATACTAATTATGACAGGTAACAGTAACTTCGATACTAATTATGACAAGTAACTGTAACTTCGATACTAATTATGACAGGTAACTGTAGCTTCGATACTATTTATGACGAGTAACTCTAACTTCGTTACTAATTATGACAAGTAACTGTAATTATGATAAAAAATTATGGCAGGTAACTGTAACTTCGATACTAATTATGAGAGGTAACAGTAACTTCGATACTAATTATGACAGGTAACAGCAACTTCGTTACTAATTATGACATGTTACTGTAATTTCGATACAATTTATGGCAGGTAACTGTAACTTCGTTACTAATTATGAGAAGTAACTTTAATTTCGATACAAATTATGGCAGGTAACTGTAATTTCCATACTAATTATGACAGGTAACAGTAACGTCGATACTAATTATGACAAGTAACTGTAACTTCGATACTAATTATGACAGGTAACTGTAACTTCGTTACTAATTATGACAAGTAACTGTAATTTCGATACAAATTATGGGAGGTAACAGTAACTTCGATACTAATTATGACAGGTAACAGTAACTTCGATACTAATTATGATAGGTAACAGTAACTTCGATACGAATTATGACAAGTAACTGTAACTTCCTTGCTAATTATGGCAAGTAACTGTAATTTCGATACAAATTATGGCAGGTAACTGTAACTTCGATAGTAATTATGACAGGTAACAGTAACTTCGATACTAATTTTGACAAATTACTGTAATTTGGATACAAATTATGACTGGTAACTGTAAATTCGTTACTAATTATGACAAGTAACTGTAATTTCGATACAAATGATGGCAGGTATATGTAACTTCGTTACTAATTATGACAGGTAACAGGAACTTCGATACTAATTATGACAGAAAACAGTAACTTCGATACTAAATATGACAGGTAACATTCACTTCGATACTAATTATAACAGGTAACTCTAACTTCGATACTAATGATGACAGGTAACTGTAACTACGTAACTATTTATGACAAGTAACTGTAATTTCGATACAAATTATGGCAGGTAACTGTAACTTCGATACTAATTATGACAGGTAACAGTAACTTCGATACTAATAATGACAAGTAACTGTATCTTCGATACCAATTATGACAGGGAACTGTTACTTCGATATTAATAATGACAATTAACTCTAACTTCGTTAATAATTATGACACGTTACTGTAATTTTCATAAAAAATTATGGCAGGTAACTGTAACTTCGATACTAATTATGACAGGTAACTGTAACTTCGATACTAATTATGACAGGTAACTGAAACTTCGTTACTAATTATGACAAGTAACTGTAATTTCTATACTAATTATGGCAAGTAACTGTAACTTCGTTACTAATTAAGACAAGTAACTGTAATTTTGATACAAATTATGGCAGGTAACTGTAATTTCAATACAAATTATGGCAGGTAACTGTAAATTCGATACTAATTATGACAGGTAACAGTAACCTCGATACTAATTATGACAAGTAACAGTAACATCATTCTAATTATGACCAGTAACTGTAATTTCGATACAAATTATGGCAGGTAACTGTAACTGCGATACTAATTATGACAGGTAACAGTAACTTCGACACTAATTATGACAGGTAACAGTAACTTCGATACTAATTATGACAAGTAACTATATCTTCGATACAAATTATGACAGGTAACTGTAACTTCGATACTAATTATGACAAGAAACTCTAACTTCGTTACTAACTATGACAAGTAAGTGTAATTTTGATAAAAAAATTTGGTAGGTAACTGTAACTTCAATACTAATTATGACAGGTAACAGTAACTTCGATACTAATTATGACAGGTAACTGTAACGTCGTTACTAATTATGACAAGTAACTTTAATTTCAATACTAATTATGGCAGGGAACTGTAACTTCGTTACTAATTATGACAAGTCCCTGTAATTTCGATACAAATTATGACAGGTAACTGTAACTTCGATACTTATTATGACAGGTAACAGTAACTTCGATACTAATTATGGCAGGTATCTGTAACTTCGATACTAATTATGACAGGTAACAGTAACTTCGATACTAATTATGTAAGTAACAGTAACTTCGATACTAATTATGACAAGTAACTATATCTTCGATACAAATTATGACATGTAACTGTAACTTCGATACTAATTATGACAAGTAACTGTAATTTCGTTACAAATTATGGCAGGTAATTGTAATTTCGATACTAATTATGACAGGTAACAGTAACTTCGATACTAATTATGACAAGTAACAGTAACTTCGATAATATATATGACAAGTATTTGTAACTTCGATACAAATAATCACAGGTAACTGTAACTTCGTTACTAATTATGACAAGTAACTGTAATTTCGATACAAATTTTGGCAGGTAACTGTAACTTCGATACTAATTATGACAGGTAACAGTAACTTCGATACTAATTATGACAGGTAACTGTAATTTCGATACTAATTATGACAAGTCCCTGTAGTTTCGATACAAATTATGACAGGTAACTGTAACTTCGATACTTATTATGACAGGTAACAGTAACTTCGATACTAATTTTGGCAGGTAACTGTAACTTCGATACTTATTATGACAGGTAACAGTAACTTCGATACTAATTATGGCAGGTAACTGTAACTTGGATACTAATTATGACAGGTTACAGTAACTTCGATACTAATTATGACAAGTAACTGTAACTTCGATATTAATTATGACAGGTAACTGTAACTTCGTTACTAATTATGACAAGTAACTGTAATTTCGTTACAAATTATGGCAGGTAATTGTAATTTCGATACTAATTATGACAGGTAACAGTAACTTCGATACTAATTATGACAAGTAACAGTAACTTCGATAATATATATGACAAGTAATTGTAACATCGATACAAATAATCACAGGTAACTGTAACTTCGTTACTAATTATGACAAGTAACTGTAATTTCGATACAAATTTTGGCAGGTAACTGTAACTTCGATACTAATTATGACAGGTAACAGTAACTTCGATACTAATAATGACAAGTAACTGTAACTTCGATACTAATTATGACAGGTAACTGTAACTTCGTTACTAATTATGACAAGTTACTGTAATTTCAATACTAATTATGGCAGGTAACTGTAACTTCGTTACTAATTATGACAAGTCCCTGTAATTTCGATACAAATTATGACAGGTAACTGTAACTTCGATACTTATTATGACAGGTAACAGTAACTTCGATACTTATTATGGCAGGTAACTGTAAATTCGATACTAATTATGACAGGTAACAGTAACTTCGATACTAACTATGACAGGTAACAGTATCTTCGATACTAATTATGACAAGTAACTATAACTTCGATACAAATTATGACAGGTAACTGTAACTTCGATACTAATTATGACAAGAAACTCTAACTTCGTTACTAATTATGACAAGTAACTGTAATTTTGATTAAAAATTATGGTAGGTAACTGTAACTTCAATACTAATTATGACAGGTAACAGTAACTTCGATACTAATTATGACAGGTAACTGTAACTTCGTTACTAATTATGACAAGTAACTTTAATTTCGATACAAATTACGACAGGTAACTGTAACTTCGTAACTAATTATGACAAGTAACTGTAATTTCGATACAAATTATGGCAGGTAACAGTACCTTCGATACTAATTATGACAGGTAACTGTAACTTCGATACTAATTATGGCAAGGAACTGTAATTTCGAAACAAATTATGGCAGGTAACTGTAACTTCGATACTAATTATGACAAGCAACTATAACTTCGATACAAATTATGACAGGTAACAGTAACTTCGATACTAATTACGACAAGAAACTCTACCTTCGTTTCTAATTATGACAAGTAACTGTAATTTTGATAAAAAATTATGGTTGGTAACTGTAATTTCAATACTAGTTATGACAGGTAACAGTTACTTCGATACTAATTATGACAGGTAACTGTAACTTCGGTACTAATTACGACAAGTAACTTTAATTTCGATACTAATTATGGCAGGTAACTGTAACTTCGTTACTAATTATGACAAGTCCCTGTAATTTCGATACAAATTACGGCAGGTAACTGTAACTTCGATACTAATTATGACAGGTAACAGTAACTTCGATACTAATTATGACAAGTAATTGTAACTTCGATACTAATTATGACAGGCAACTGTAGCTTCAATACTAATTATGACAAGTAACTCTAACTTCGTTACTAATTATGACAAGTAACTGTAATTATGATAAAAATTATGGCAGGTAACTGTAACTTCGATAGTAATTATGAGAGGTAACAGTAACTTCGATACTAATTATGACAGGTAACAGCAACTTCGTTACTAATTATGACATTTTACTGTAACTTCGATACTAATTATGACAGGTAACTGTAACTTCGTTACTAATTATGACAAGTAACTGTAATTTCGATACTAATTATGGCAGGTAACTGTAACTTCGTTACTAATTATGACAAGTAACTTTAATTTCGATGCAAATTATGGCAGGTAACTGTAATTTCCCTACTAATTATGACAGGTAACAGTAACTTCGATACTAATTATGACAAGTAACTGTAACTTCGATACTAATTATGACAGGTAACTGTAACTTCGTCACTAATTATGACAAGTAACTGTAATTTCGATACAAATTATGGCAGGTAACAGTAACTTCGATACTAATTATGACAGGTAACAGTAACTTCGATACTAATTATGATAGGTAACAGTAACTTCGATACGAATTATGACAAGTAACTGTAACTTCCATTCTAATTATGGCAAGTATCTGTAATTTCGATACAAATTATGGCAGGTAACTGTAACTTCGATAGTAATTATGACAGGTAACAGTAACTTCGATACTAATTTTGACAAATTACTGTAATTTGGATACAAATTATGACAGGTAACTGTAAATTCGTTACTAATTAAGACAAGTAACTGTAATTTCGATGCAAATTATGGCAGGTAACTTTAACTGCGATACTAATTATGGCACGTAACAGTTACTTCGATACTAATTATGACAGAAAACAGTAACTTCGATACTAATTATGACAGGTAACAGTAACTTCGATAATAATTATGGCAGCTAACTGTAACTTCGATACTAATTATGATAAGAAACTGTAACTTCGATACTAATTATGACAGGTAACTGTAAATTCGTTACTAATTATGACAAGTAACTGTAATTTCGATGCAAATTATGGCAGGTAACTGTGACTTCGATACTAATTATGACAGGTAACTGTAACTTCGATACTAATTATGACAAGTAACCATATCTTCGATACAAATTATGACAGGTAACTGTAACTTCGATACTAATTATGACAAGAAACTCTAACTTCGTTACTAACTATGACAAGTAACTGTAATTTTGATTTAAAAAATTGGTAGGTTACTGTAACTTCAATACTAATTATGACAGGTAACAGTAACTTCGATACTAATTATGGCAGGTAACTGTAACTTGGATACTAATTATGACAGGTAACAGTAACTTCGATACTAATTATGACAAGTAACTGTAACTTCGATACTAATTATAACAAGAAACTCTAACATCGTTACTAATTATGACAAGTAACTGTAATTTTGATAAAAAATTATGGTAGGTAACTGTAACTTCAATACAAATTATGACAGGTAACAGTAACTTCGATACTAATTATGACAGGTAACTGTAACTTCGATACTAATTATAACAAGAGACTCTAACTTCGTTACTAATTATGACAAGTAACTGTAATTTTGATAAAAAATTATGGTAGGTAACTGTAACTTCAATACTAGTTATGATAGGTAACAGTAACTTCGATACTAATTATGACAGGTAACTGTAACTTCGTTACTAATTATGACAAGTAACTTTAATTTCGATACTAATTATGGCAGGTAATTGCAACTTCGTTACTAATTATGACAAGTCCCTGTAATTTCGATACAAATTATGGCAGGTAACTGTAACTTCGATACTAATTATGACAGGTAACAGTAACTTCGATACTTATTATGACAGGTAACAGTAACATCGATACTAATTATGGCAGGTAACTGTAACTTCGTTACTAATTATGACAAGTCCCTGTAATTTCGATACAAATTATGACAGTAACTGTAACTTCGATACTTATTATTACAGGTAACAGTAACTTCGATACTAATTATGGCAGGTAACTGTAACTTCGATACTAATTATGACAGGTAACAGTAACTTCGATACTAATTATGACAAGTAACTGTAACTTAGATACAAATTATGACAGGTAACAGTAACTTCGATACTAATTATGACAGGTAAATGTAACTTCGTTACTAATTATGACAAGTAACTTTAATTTCGATACAAATTATGACAGGTAACTGTAACTTCGCAACTAATTATGACAAGTAACTGTTATTTCGATACAAATTATGGCAGGTAACAGTACCTTCGATACTAATTATGACAGGTAACCTTAACTTCGATACTAATTATGGCAAGGAACTGTAATTTCGATACAAATTATGGCAGGTAACTGTAACTTCGATACTAATTATGACAGGTGACAGTAACTTCGATACTAATTATGACAAGCAACTATAACTTCGATACTAATTATTACAGGTAACTGTAGCTTCGATACTAATTATGACGAGTAACTCTAACTTCGTTACTAATTATGACAAGTAACTGTAATTATGATAAAAAATTATGGCAGGTAACTGTAACTTCGATACTAATTATGAGAGGTAACAGTATCTTCGATACTAATTATGACAAGTAACTTTAATTTCGATACTAATTATGGCAGGTAACTGCAACTTCGTTACTAATTATGACAAGTCCCTGTAATTTCGATACAAATTATGGCAGGTAACTGTAACTTCGATACTAATTATGAAAGGTAACAGTAACTTCGATACTAATTACGACAAGAAACTCTACCTTCGTTTCTAATTATGACAAGTAGCTGTAATTTTGATAAAAATTATGGTAGGTAACTGCAAATTCAATACTAGTTATGACAGGTAACAGTAACTTCGATATTAATTATGACAGGTAACTGTAACTTCGTTACTAATTATGACAAGTAACTTTAATTTCGATACTAATTATGGCAGGTAACTGCAACTTCGTTACTAATTATGACAAGTCCCTGTAATTTCGATACAAATTATGGCAGGTAACTGTAACTTGGATACTAATTATGACAGGTAACAGTTACTTCGATACTAATTATGACAAGTAACTGTAACTTCGATACTAATTATGACAGGTAACTGTAGCTTCGATACTATTTATGACGAGTAACTCTAACTTCGTTACTAATTATGACAAGTAACTGTAATTATGATAAAAAATTATGGCAGGTAACTGTAACTTCGATACTAATTATGAGAGGTAACAGTAACTTCGATACTAATTATGACAGGTAACAGCAACTTCGTTACTAATTATGACATGTTACTGTAATTTCGATACAATTTATGGCAGGTAACTGTAACTTCGTTACTAATTATGAGAAGTAACTTTAATTTCGATACAAATTATGGCAGGTAACTGTAATTTCCATACTAATTATGACAGGTAACAGTAACGTCGATACTAATTATGACAAGTAACTGTAACTTCGATACTAATTATGACAGGTAACTGTAACTTCGTTACTAATTATGACAAGTAACTGTAATTTCGATACAAATTATGGGAGGTAACAGTAACTTCGATACTAATTATGACAGGTAACAGTAACTTCGATACTAATTATGATAGGTAACAGTAACTTCGATACGAATTATGACAAGTAACTGTAACTTCCTTGCTAATTATGGCAAGTAACTGTAATTTCGATACAAATTATGGCAGGTAACTGTAACTTCGATAGTAATTATGACAGGTAACAGTAACTTCGATACTAATTTTGACAAATTACTGTAATTTGGATACAAATTATGACTGGTAACTGTAAATTCGTTACTAATTATGACAAGTAACTGTAATTTCGATACAAATGATGGCAGGTATATGTAACTTCGTTACTAATTATGACAGGTAACAGGAACTTCGATACTAATTATGACAGAAAACAGTAACTTCGATACTAAATATGACAGGTAACATTCACTTCGATACTAATTATAACAGGTAACTCTAACTTCGATACTAATGATGACAGGTAACTGTAACTACGTAACTATTTATGACAAGTAACTGTAATTTCGATACAAATTATGGCAGGTAACTGTAACTTCGATACTAATTATGACAGGTAACAGTAACTTCGATACTAATAATGACAAGTAACTGTATCTTCGATACCAATTATGACAGGGAACTGTTACTTCGATATTAATAATGACAATTAACTCTAACTTCGTTAATAATTATGACACGTTACTGTAATTTTCATAAAAAATTATGGCAGGTAACTGTAACTTCGATACTAATTATGACAGGTAACTGTAACTTCGATACTAATTATGACAGGTAACTGAAACTTCGTTACTAATTATGACAAGTAACTGTAATTTCTATACTAATTATGGCAAGTAACTGTAACTTCGTTACTAATTATGACAAGTAACTGTAATTTTGATACAAATTATGGCAGGTAACTGTAATTTCAATACAAATTATGGCAGATAACTGTAAATTCGATACTAATTATGACAGGTAACAGTAACCTCGATACTAATTATGACAAGTAACAGTAACATCATTCTAATTATGACCAGTAACTGTAATTTCGATACAAATTATGGCAGGTAACTGTAACTGCGATACTAATTATGACAGGTAACAGTAACTTCGACACTAATTATGACAGGTAACAGTAACTTCGATACTAATTATGACAAGTAACTATATCTTCGATACAAATTATGACAGGTAACTGTAACTTCGATACTAATTATGACAAGAAACTCTAACTTCGTTACTAACTATGACAAGTAAGTGTAATTTTGATAAAAAAAATTGGTAGGTAACTGTAACTTCAATACTAATTATGACAGGTAACAGTAACTTCGATACTAATTATGACAGGTAACTGTAACGTCGTTACTAATTATGACAAGTAACTTTAATTTCAATACTAATTATGGCAGGGAACTGTAACTTCGTTACTAATTATGACAAGTCCCTGTAATTTCGATACAAATTATGACAGGTAACTGTAACTTCGATACTTATTATGACAGGTAACAGTAACTTCGATACTAATTATGGCAGGTATCTGTAACTTCGATACTAATTATGACAGGTAACAGTAACTTCGATACTAATTATGTAAGTAACTGTAACTTCGATACTAATTAGGACAGGTAACTGTAACTTCGTTACTAATTATGACAAGTAACTGTAATTTCGTTACAAATTATGGCAGGTAATTGTAATTTCGATACTAATTATGACAGGTAACAGTAACTTCGATACTAATTATGAAAAGTAACAGTAATTTCGATACTAATTATGACAAGTAATTGTAACTTCGATACTAATAATGACAGGTAACTGTAACTTCGTTACTAATTATGACAAGTAACTGTAATTTCGATACAAATTTTGGCAGGTAACTGTAACTTCGATACTAATTATGACAGGTAACAGTAACTTCGATACTAATTATGACAAGTAACTGTAACTTCGATACTTATTACGACAGGTAACTGTAACTTCGTTACTAATTATGACAAGTAACTGTAATTTTGATACAAATTATGGCAGGTAACTGTAACTTCGATACTAACTATGGCAGGTAACAGTATCTTCGATACTAATTATGACAAGTAACTATAAATTCGATACAGATTATGACAGGTAACTGTAACTTCGATACTAATTATGACAAGAAACTCTAACTTCGTTACTAATTATGACAAGTAACTGTAATTTTGATAAAAAATTATGGTAGGTAACTGTAACTTCAATACTAATTATGACAGGTAAGAGTAACTTCGATACTAATTATGACAGGTAACTGTAACTTCGTTACTAATTATGACAAGTAACTTTAATTTCGATACAAATTATGACAGGTAACTGTAACTTCGTTACTAATTATGACAAGTAACTGTAATTTCGATACAAATTATGGCAGGGAACAGTACCTTCGATACTAATTATGAAAGGTAACTGTAACTTCGATACTAATTATGGCAAGGAACTGTAATTTCGATACAAATTATGGCAGGTAACTGTAACTTCGATACTAATTATGACAGGAGACAGTAACTTCGATACTAATTATGACAAGTAACTGTAATTATGATAAAAATTATGGCAGGTAACTGTAACTTCGATACTAATTATGAGAGGTAACAGTAACTTCGATACGAATTATGACAGGTAACAGTAACTTCATTACTAATTATGACATGTTACTGTAATTTCGATACTAATTATGGCAGGTAACTGTAACTTCGTTACTAATTATCAGAAGTAATTTTAATTTCGATACAAATTATGGCAGGTAACTGTAATTTCCATACTAATTATGACAGGTAACAGTAACTTCGATACTAATTATGACAAGTAACTGTAACTTCGATACAAATTATGACAGGTAACTGTAACTTCGTTACTAATTATGACAAGTAACAGTAATTTCGATACAAATTATGGGAGGTAACAGTAACTTCGATACTAATTATGACAGGTAACAGTAACTTCGATACTAATTATGACAAGTAACTGTAACTTCGATACGAATTATGACAAGAAACTGTAAATTCCTTGCTAATTATGGCAAGTGACTGTAATTTCGATACAAATTATGGCAGGTAACTGTAACTTCGATAGTAATTATGACAGCTAACAGTAACTTCGATACTAATTTTGACAAATTACTGTAATTTGAATACAAATTATGACAGGTAACTGTAAATTCGTTACTAATTATGACAAGTAACTGTAATTTCGATACAAATGATGGCAGGTAACTGTAACTTCGATACAAATTATGACAGGTAACAGTAACTTCGATACTAATTATGACAGAAAACAGTCACTTCGATACTAAATATGACAGGTAACAGTAACTTCGATACAAATTATGACAGGTAACTCTAACTTCGATACTAATGATGACAGGTAACTGTAACTACGTTACTAATTATGACAAGTAACTGAAATTTCGATACAAATTATGGCAGGTAACTGTAACTTCGATACTAATTATGACAGATAACAGTAACTTCGATACTAATTATGACAAGTAACTGTAACTTCGATACCAATTATGACAGGGAACTGTTACTTCGATATTAATAATGACAATTAACTCTAAATTCGTTACTAATTATGACACGTAACTGTAATTTTCATAAAAAATTATGGCAGGTAACTGTAACTTCGATACTAATTATGACAGGTAACATTAACTTCGATACTTATTATGACAGGTAACTGCAACTTCGTTACTAATTATGACAAGTAACTGTAATTTCGATACAAATTATGGCAGGTAACTGTAACTTCGATACTAATTATGGCAGGTAACTGTAACTTCGACACTAATTATGAGAGGTAACAGTTACTTCGATGCTAATTAAGACAAGTAACTGCAACTTCGTTACTAATTATGACAAGTAACTGTAATTTCGGTACTAAATATTGCAGGTAACTGTAACTTCGTTACTAATTATGGGAAGTAACTGTAATTTCGATGCAAATTGTGACAGGTAACTCTAATTTTGATAAAAAATTATGGCAGGTAACTGTAACTTCGATACTAATTAATACAGGTAACAGTAACTTCGATAATAATTATGACAGGTTACTATCGTTACTAATTATGTCAAGTAACTGTAACTTCGATACTAATTATGACAAGTAACTGTAACTTCGGTACTTACTATGACAGATAACTGTAACTTCATTACTAATTATGACAAGAAACTGTAACTTCGATACTAATTATGACAGGTAACTGTAACTTCGATACTAATTATGACAAGTAACTGTAACTTCGATACTAATTATGACAAGTAACTGTAACTTCGATAGTAATTGTGACAGGTAACAATAACTTCGATATTAATTATGACAAGTAACAGTAACTTCGATACTTATTATGACAAGTAATTGTAATTTCGATACAAATTATGGCAGGTAAATGTATTTTCCATACTAATTATGACAGGTAACAGTAACGTCGATACTAATTATGACAGGAAACTGTAACTTCATTACTAATTATGACAAGTAACTGTAATTTCGATACAAATTATGACAGGTAACTGTAACATCGTTACTAATTATGACAAGTTACAGTACCTTCGATACTAATTATGACAAGTAACTATAACATCGATACAAATTGTGACAGGTAACTGTATCTTCGATACGAATTATGACAAGAAACACTAACTTCGTTACTAATTATGACAAGTAACTGTAATTTTGATTTAAAAAATTATGGTAGGTAACTGTAACATCAATACTAATTATGACAGGTAACAGTAACGTCGATAATAATTATGAGAAGTAACAGTACCTTCGATGCTAATTATGACAGGTAACTGTAACTTCGATACTAATTATGACAAGGAACTGTAATTTCGATACAAAATTATTGCAGGTAACTGTAACTTCGTTACTAATTATGACAAGTAAATGTAATTTCGATACAAATTTTGACAGGTAACTGTAACATCGTTACTAATTATGACAAGTCCCTGTAATTTCTATACAAATTATGGCAGGTAACTGTAACTTCCATAATAATTATGACAGGTAACAGTAACTTCGATACTAATTATGACAGGAAACTGTAACTTCGTTACTAATTATGACAAGTAACTTTAATTTCGATACTAATTATGGCAGGTAACTGTAACTTCGTTACTAATTATGACAATTCCCTGTTATTTCGATACAAATTATGGCAGGTAACTGTAACTTCGATACTAATTATGACAAGGAACTGTAATTTCGATACAAATTATGGCAGGTTACTGTAACTTCGATACTAATTATGACAAGTAAATGTAACTTCGATACTAATTATGACAGGTAACTGTAACTTAGTTACTAATTATGACAAGTAACTGTAATTTCGATACAAAATTTTGGCAGGTAAATGTAACTTCGATACTAATTATGACAGGTAACAGTAACTTCGATTCTAATTATGACAAGTAACTGTAACATCGATACAAATTATGGCAGGTAACTGTAACTTCGATACCAAATATGACAGGTGACAGTAACTTCGATACTAATTATGATAAGCAACTATAACTTCGATACAAATTATGACAGGTAACAGTAACTTCGATACTAATTACGACAAGAAACTCTACCTTCGTTTCTAATTATGACAAGTAACTGTAATTTTGATAAAATTTATGGTAGGTAACTGTAACTTTAATACTAGTTATGACAGGTAACAGTAACTTCGATACTAATTATGACAGGTAACTGTAACTTCGTTACTAATTATGACAAGTAACTTTAATTTCGATACTAATTATGGCAGGTAACTGTAACTTCGTTACTAATTATGACAAGTCCCTGTTATTTCGATACAAATTATGGCAGGTAACTGTAACTTCGATACTAATTATGACAAGTAAATGTAACATCGATACTAATTATGACAGTTAACTGTAACTTCGTTACTAATTATGACAAGTAACTGTAATTTCGAAAAAAAAATTGGCAAGTAACTGTAACTTCGATACTAATTATGACAGGTAACAGTAACTTCGATTCTAATTATGACAAGTAACTGTAACTTCGATACTAATTATGACAGGTAACTGTAACTTCGTTACTAATTATGACAAGTAACTGTAATTTAGATACAAATTATGGCAGGTAACTTTAACTTCGATACTAATTATGACAGGTAACAGTAACCTCGATACTAATTATGACAAGTAACTATAACTTCGATACAAATTATGACAGGTAACTGTAACTTCGATACTAATTATGACAAGAAACTCTAATTTCGTTACTAATTATGACAAGTAACTGTAATTTTGATAAAAAACAATGGTAGGTAACTGTAACTTCAATACTAATTATGACAGGTAAGAGTAACGTCGATACTAATTATGACAAGTAACAGTACCTTCGATGCTAATTATGACAGGTAACTGTAACTCGATACTAATTATGACAAGGAACTGTAATTTCGATACAAATTATGGCAGGTAACTGTAACTTCGTTACTAATTATGACAAGTAACTGTAATTTCGATACAAATTTTGGCAGGTAACTATAACTTCGATACTAATTATGACAAGTCCCTGTAATTTCGATACAAATTATGGCAGGTAACTGTAACTTCCATACTTATTATGACAGGTAACAGTAACTTCGATACTAATTATGACAGGAAAATGTAACTTCGTTACTAATTATGACAAGTAACTGTAATTTCGATACAAATTTTGGCAGGTAACTGTAACTTCGATACCAATTATGACAGGTAACAGGAACTTCGATACTAATTATGACAAGTAACTGTAACTTCGATACTAATTATGACATGTAACTGGAACTTAGTTACTAAATATGACAAGTAACTGTAATTTGATACAATTTATGGCAGGTAATAGTACCTTCGATACTAATTATGACAGGTAACTGTAACTTCGATACTAATTATGGCAAGGAACTGTAATTTCGATACAAATTATGGCAGGTAACTGTAACTTCGATACTAATTATGACAGGTGACAGTAACTTCGATACTAATTATGACAAGCAACTATAACTTCGATACAAATTATGACAGGTAACAGTAACTTCGATACTAATTACGACAAGAAACTCTACCTTCGTTTCTAATTATGACAATTAACTGTAATTTCGATACTAATTATGGCAGGTAACTGTAACTTCGTTACTAATTATGACAAGTGAATGTAACTTCGAGAAAAATTATGACAGGTAACTGTAACTTCGTTACTAATTATGACAAGTAACTGTAATTTCGATACAAAATTTTGGCAGGAATCTGTAACTTCGATACTAATTATGACAAGTAACTGTAATTTTGATAAAAAATTATGGTAGGTAACTGTAACTTCAATACTAATTATGCCAGGTAAGAGTAACATCGATACTAATTATGACAAGTAACAGTTACTTCGATACTAATTATGACAAGTAACTGTAACTTCGATACTAATTATGACAGGTAACAGTAACTACGTTACTAATTATGACAAGTAACTATAATTTCGATACAAATTTTGGCAGGTAACTGCAACTTCGATACTTATTATGACAGGTATCAGTAACTTCGATACTAATTATGACAAGTAACTGTAACTTCGATACTAATTTTGACAGGTAACTGTAACTTCGTTACTAATTATGACAAGTAACTGTAATTTGGATACAAATTATGGCAGGAACTGTAACTTCGATACTAATTATGACAGGTAACAGTAACTTCGATACTAATTATGTCAAGTAACTGTAACTTCGATACTAATTATGACAATTAACTGTAACTTCGATACTTATTATGACAGGTAACTGTAACTTCGTTACTAATTATGACAAGTAACTGTAATTTCGATACAAATTTTGGCAGGTAACTGTAACTTCGATACTAATTATGACAGGTAACAGTAACTTCGATACTAATTATGTCAAGTAACTGTAACTTCGATACTAATTATGACAAGTAACTGTAACTTCGATACTTATTATGACAGGTAACTGTAACTTCATTACTAATTATGACAAGAAACTGTAACTTCGATACTAATTATGACAGGTAACTGTAACTTCGATACTAATTATGACAAGTAACTGTATCTTCGATACTAATTATGACAAGTAACTGTAACATCGATACTTATTATGACAGGTAACAGTAACTTCGATATTAATTATGACAAGTAACAGTAACTTCGATACTAATTATGACAAGTAACTGTAATTTCGATACAAATTTTGGCAGGTAACTGTAACTTCGATACTTATTATGACAGGTAACAGTAACTTCGATACTAATTATGTCAAGTAACTGTAACTTCGATACTTATTATGACAGGTAACTGTAACTTCATTACTAATTATGACAAGAAACTCTAACTTCGATACTAATTATAACAGGTAACTGTAACTTCGATACTAATTATGACAAGTAACTATAATTTCGATACAAATTTTGGCAGGTAACTGTAACTTCGATACTAATTATGACAGGTATCAGTAACTTCGATACTAATTATGACAAGTAACTGTAACTTCGATACTAATTTTGACAGGTAACTGTAACTACGTTACTAATTATTACAAGTAACTGTAATTTGGATACAAAATATGGCACGTAACTCTAACTTCGATACTAATTATGACAGGTAACAATAACTTCGATACTAATTTAGTCAAGTATCTGTAACTTCGATACTAATTATGACGTGTAACTGTAACTTCGATACTTATTATGACAGGTAACTGTAACTTCATTACTAATTATGACAAGAAACTGTAACTTCGATACTAATTATGACAGGTAAATGTAACTTCGATACTAATTATGACAAGTAACTGTAACTTCGATACTAATTATGACAGGTAACAGTAACCTCGATACTAATTATGTCAAGTAACTGTAACTTCGATACTAATTATGACAAGTAACTGTAACTTCGAAACTTATTATGACAGGTAACTGTAACTTCATTACTAATTATGACAAGAAACTGTAACTTCGATACTAATTATGACAGGTAACTGTAACTTCGATACTAATTATGACAAGTAACTGTAACTTCGATACTAATTATGACAAGTAACTGTAACTTCGATACTAATTATGACAGGTAACAGTAACTTCGATACAAATTATGTCAAGTAACTGTAACTTCGATACTTATTATGAGAGGTAACTGTAACTTCATTACTAATTCTGACAAGAAACTGTAACTTCGATACTAATTATGACAGGTAACTGTAACTTCGATACTAATTATGACAAGTAACTGTAACTTCGATACTAATTATGACAAGTAACTGTAACTTCGATACTAATTATGACAGGTAACAGTAACTTCGATACTAATTATGTCAAGTAACTGTAACTTCGAAACTAATTATGACAGGTAACTGTAACTTCGTTACTAATTATGACAAGTAACTGTAATTTCGATACAAATTTTGGCAGGTAACTGTAACTTTGATACTTATTATGACAGGTAACAGTAACTTCGATACTAATTATGACAAGTAACAGTTACTTCGATACTAATTATGACAAGTAACTGTAACTTCGATACTAATTATGACAGGTAACAGTAACTACGTTACTAATTATGACAAGTAACTGTAATTTCGATACAAATTTTGGCAGGTAACTGTAACTTCGATACTAATTACTACAGGAAACAGTAACTTCGATACCAATTATGACAGGTAACAGTAACTTCGATACTAATTATGACAAGTAACTGTAATTTTGTTACTAATTATGACAAGTAACTCTAATATTGATAAAAAATTATGGCAGGTAACTGTAAATTCGATACTAATTAATACAGGTAACAGTAACTTCGATACTAATTATGACAGGTAACAGTAACTTCGATACAAATTATGTCAAGTAACTGTAACTTCGATACCTATTATGAGAGGTAACTGTAACTTCATTACTAATTATGACAAGAAACTGTAACTTAGATACTAATTATGACAGGTAACTGTAAATTCGATACTAATTATGACAAGTAACTGTAACATCGATACTAATTATGACAAGTAACTGTAACTTCGATACTAACTATGACAGGTAACAGTAACTTCGATACTAATTATGTCAAGTAACTGTAACTTCGACACTTATTATGACAGGTAACTGTAACTTCGTTTCTATTTATGACAAGTAACTGTAATTTAGATACAAATTTTGGCAGGTAACTGTACCTTCGATACTTATTATGACAGGTAACAGTAACTTCGATACTAATTATGACAAGTAACACTAACTTCGATACTAATTATGACAAGTAACAGTAACTTCGATACTAATTATGACAGGTAATTGTAACTACGTTACTAATTATGACAAGTAACTGTAATTTCGATACAAATTTTGGCAGGTAACTGTAACTTCGATACTAATTACTACAGGTAACAGTAACTTCGATACCAATTATGACAGGTAACAGTAACTTCGATATTAATTATGACAAGTAACAGTAACTTCGATACTAATTATGACAAGTAACTGTAATTTCGATACAAATTTTGGCAGGTAACTGTAACTTCGATACTTATTATGACAGGTAACAGTAACTTCGATAATAATTATGTCAAGTAACTGTAACTTCGACACTTATTATGACAGGTAACTGTAACTTCATTACTAAATATGACAAGAAACTGTATCTTCGATACTAATTATGACAGGTAACTGTAACTTCGATACCAATTATGACAAGTAACTGTAACTTCGATACTAATTATGACAAGTAACTGTAACTTCGATACTAATTATGACAGGTAACAGTAACTTCGATACTAATTATGTCAAGTAACTGTAACTTCGATATTAATTATGACAAGTAACTGTTACTTCGAAACTTATTATGACAGGTAACTGTAACTTCGTTACTAATTATGACAAGTAACTCTAATTTCGATACAAATTTTGGCAGGTAACTGTAACTTCGATACTTATTATGACAGGTAACAGTAACTTCGATACTAATTATGACAAGTAACTGTAACTTCGAAACTAATTATGACAAGTAACTGTAACTTCGATACTAATTACTACAGGTAAGAGTAACTTCGATACCAATTATGACATGTAACAGTAACTTCGATATTTATTACGACAAGTAACAGTAACTTCGATACTAATTATGACAAGTAACTGTAACTTCGATACAAATTTTGGCAGGTAACTGTAACTTCGATACTTATTATGACAGGTAACAGTAACTTCGATAATAATTATGTCATGTAACTGTAACTTCGATACTTATTATGACAGGTAACTGTAACTTCATTACTAATGACAAGAAACTGTAATTTCGATACAAATTTTGGCAGGTAACTGTAACTTCGATACTTATTATGACAGGTAACAGTAACTTCGATACTAATTATGACAAGTAACTGTAACTTCGAAACTAATTATGACAGGTAACTGTAACTTCGTTACTAATTATGACAAGTAACTGTAATTTCGATACAAATTTTGGCAGGTAACTGTAACTTCGATACTTATTATGACAGGTAACAGTAACTTCGATACTAATTATTACAAGTAACTATAATTTCGATACAAATTTTGGCAGGTAACTGCAACTTCGATACTAATTATGACAGGTATCAGTAACTTCGATACTAATTATGACAAGTAACTGTAACTTCGATACTAATTTTGACAGGTAACTGTAACTTCGTTACTAGTTATGACAAGTAACTGTAATTTGGATACAAGTTATGGCAGGAACTGTAACTTCGATACTAATTATGACAGGTAACAGTAACTTCGATACTAATTATGTCAAGTAACTGTAACTTCGATACTAATTATGACAATTAACTGTACCTTCGATACTTATTATGACAGGTAACTGTAACTTCGTTACTAATTATGACAAGTAACTGTAATTTCGATACAAATTTTGGCAGGTAACTGTAACTTCGATACTAATTATGACAGGTAACAGTAACCTCGATACTAATTATGTCAAGTAACTGTAACTTCGATACTAATTATGACAAGTAACTGTAACTTCGATACTTATTATGACAGGTAACTGTAACTTCATTACTAATTATGACAATAAACTGTAACTTCGATACTAATTATGACAGGTAACTGTAACTTCGATACTAATTATGACAAGTAACTGTAACTTCGATACTAATTATGACAAGTAACTGTAACATCGATACATATTATGACAGGTAACAGTAAATTCGATATTAATTATGACAAGTAACAGTAAATTCGATACTAATTATGACAAGTAACTGTAATTTCGATACAAATTTTGGCAGGTAACTGTAACTTCGATACTTATTATGACAGGTAACAGTAACTTCGATACTAATTATGTCAAGTAACTGTAACTTCGATACTTATTATGACAGGTAACTGTAACTTCATTACTAATTATGACAAGAAACTCTAACTTCGATACTAATTATAACAGGTAACTGTAACTTCGATACTAATTATGACAAGTAACTATAATTTCGATACAAATTTTGGCAGGTAACTGTAACTTCGATACTAATTATGACAGGTATCAGTAACTTCGATACTAATTATGACAAGTAACTGTAACTTCGATACTAATTTTGACAGGTAACTGTAACTACGTTACTAATTATGACAAGTAACTGTAATTTGGATACAAAATATGGCAGGTAACTCTAACTTCGATACTAATTATGACAGGTAACAGTAACTTCGATACTAATTTAGTCAAGTATCTGTAACTTCGATACTAATTATGACAAGTAACTGTAACTTCGATACTTATTATGACAGGTAAATGTAACTTCATTACTAATTATGACAAGAAACTGTAACTTCGATACTAATTATGACAGGTAACTGTAACTTCGATACTAATTATGACAAGTTACTGTAACTTCGATACTAATTATGACAGGTAACAGTAACTTCGATACTAATTATGTCAAGTAACTGTAACTTCGATACTAATTATGACAAGTAACTGTAACTTCGAAACTTATTATGACAGGTAACTGTAACTTCATTACTAATTATGACAAGAAACTGTAACTTCGATACTAATTATGACAGGTAACTGTTACTTCGATACTAATTATGACAAGTAACTGTAACTTCGATACTAATTATGACAAGTAACTGTAACTTCGATACTAATTATGACAGGTAACAGTAACTTCGATACAAATTATGTCAAGTAACTGTAACTTCGATACTTATTATGAGAGGTAACTGTAACTTCATTACTAATTATGACAAGAAACTGTAACTTCGATACTAATTATGACAGGTAACTGTAACTTCGATACTAATTATGAAAAGTAACTGTAACTTCGATACTAATTATGATAAGTAACTGTAACTTCGATACTAATTATGACAGGTAACAGTAACTTCGATACTAATTATGTCAAGTAACTGTAACTTCGATACTAATTATGACAAGGAACTGTAATTTCGATACAAATTATGGCAGGTTACTGTAACTTCGATACTAATTATGACAAGTAAATGTAACTTCGATACTAATTATGACAGGTAACTGTAACTTCGTTACTAATTATGACAAGTAACTGTAATTGCGATACAAAATTTTGGCAGGTAAATGTAACTTCGATACTAATTATGACAGGTAACAGTAACTTCGATTCTAATTATGACAAGTAACTGTAACATCGATACAAATTATGGCAGGTAACTGTAACTTCGATACCAAATATGACAGGTGACAGTAACTTCGATACTAATTATGACAAGCAACTATAACTTCGATACAAATTATGACAGGTAACAGTAACTTCGATACTAATTACGACAAGAAACTCTACCTTCGTTTCTAATTATGACAAGTAACTGTAATTTTGATAAAATTTATGGTATGTAACTGTAACTTTAATACTAGTTATGACAGGTAACAGTAACTTCGATACTAATTATGACAGGTAACTGTAACTTCGTTACTAATTATGACAAGTAACTTTAATTTCGATACTAATTATGGCAGGTAACTGTAACTTCGTTACTAATTATGACAAGTCCCTGTTATTTCGATACAAATTATGGCAGGTAACTGTAACTTCGATACTAATTATGACAAGTAAATGTAACTTCGATACTAATTATGACAGGTAACTGTAACTTCGTTACTAATTATGACAAGTAACTGTAATTTCGAAAAAAATTTGGCAGGTAACTGTAACTTCGATACTAATTATGACAGGTAACAGTAACTTCGATTCTAATTATGACAAGTAACTGTAACTTCGATACTAATTATGACAGGTAACTGTAACTTCGTTACTAATTATGACAAGTAACTGTAATTTAGATACAAATTATGGCAGGTAACTGTAACATCCATACTTATTATGACAGGTAACTGTAACTTCGTTACTAATTATGACAAGTCCCTGTTATTTCGATACAAATTATGGCAGGTAACTGTAACTTCGATACTAATTATGACAAGTAAATGTAACTTCGATACTAATTATGACAGGTAACTGTAACTTCGTTACTAATTATGACAAGTAACTGTAATTTCGAAAAAAATTTGGCAGGTAACTGTAACTTCAATACTAATTATGACAGGTAAGAGTAACGTCGATACTAATTATGACAAGTAACAGTACCTTCGATGCTAATTATGACAGGTAACTGTAATTTCGATACTAATTATGACAAGTAACTGTAATTTCGATACAAATTATGGCAGGTAACGGTAACTTCGTTACTAATTATGACAAGTAACTGTAATTTCGATACAAATTTTGGCAGGTAACTATAACTTCGATACTAATTATGACAAGTCCCTGTAATTTCGAAACAAATTATGACAGGTACCTGTAACATCCATACTTATTATGACAGGTAACAGTAACTTCGATACTAATTATGACAGGAAACTGTAACTTCGTTACTAATTATGACAAGTAACTGTAATTTCGATACAAATTTTGACAGGTTACTGTAACTTCGTTACTAATTATGACAAGTAACAGTACCTTCGATGCTAATTATGACAGGTAACTGTAACTTCGATACTAATTATGACAAGGAACTGTAATTTCGATACAAATTATGGCAGGTAACTGTAACTTCGTTACTAATTATGACAAGTAACTGTAATTTCGATACAAATTTTGGCAGTTAACTGTAACTTCGATACTAATTATAACAGGTAACAGGAACTTCGATACTAATTATGACAAGTAACTGTAACTTCGATACTAATTATGACAGGTAACTGGAACTTAGTTACTAAATATGACAAGTAACTGTAATTTGATACAAATTATGGCAGGTAATAGTACCTTCGATATTAATTATGACAGGTAACTGTAACTTCGATACAATTATGGCAAGGAACTGTAATTTCGATACAAATTATGGCAGGTAACTGTAACTTCGATACTAATTATGACAGGTGACAGTAACTTCGATACTAATTATGACAAGCAACTATAACTTCGATACAAATTGTGACAGGTAACAGTAACTTCGATACTAATTACGACAAGAAACTCTACCTTCGTTTCTAATTATGACAAGTAACTGTAATTTCGATACTAATTATGGCAGATAACTGTAACTTCGTTACTAATTATGACAAGTGAATGTAATTTCGATACAAAATTTTGGCAGGAAACTGTAACTTCGATACTAATTATGACAAGTAACTGTAATTTTGATAAAAAATTATGGTAGTTAACTGTAACTTCAATACTAATTATGCCAGGTAAGAGTAACATCGTTACTAATTATGACAAGTAACAGTACCTTCGATGGTAATTATGACAGGTAACTGTAACTTCGATACTAATTATGACAAGGAACTGTAATTTCGATACAAATTTTGGCAGGTAACTGTAACTTCGATACTAATTATGACAGGTAACAGTAACTTCGATACTAATTATGACAAGTAACTGTAACTTCGATACTAATTATGACAGGTAACTGGAACTTCGTTACTAATTATGACAAGTAGCTGTAATTTAGATACAAATTATGGCAGGTAACTGTAACTTCGATACTAATTATGGCAGGTAACTGTAACTTCGATACTAATTATGAGAGGTAACAGTTACTTCGATGCTAATTAAGACAGGTAACTGCAACTTCGTTACTAATTATGACAAGTAACTGTAATTTCGGAACTAATTATTGCAGGTAACTGTAACTTCGTTACTAATTATGACATGTAACTGTAATTTCGTTACAAATTATGGCAGGTAACAGTACCTTCGATTATAATTATGACAGGTAACTGTAACTTCGATACTAATTATGAAAAGGAACTGTAATTTCGATACAAATTATGGCAGCTAACTGTAACTTTGATACTAATTATGACGGGTAACAGTATCTTCGATATTAATTATGACAAGTAACTGTAACTTCGTTACTAATTATGACAAGTAACTCTAATTTTGATAAAAAATTACGGCAGGTAACTGTACCTTCGATACTAATTAATACAGGTAACAGCAACTTCGATAATAATTATGACAGGTTACTATCGTTACTAATTATGTCAAGTAACTGTAACTTCGATTCTAATTATGACAAGTAACTGTAACTTCGATACTTACTATGACAGGTAACTGTAACTTCATTACTAATTATGACAAGAAACTGTAACTTCGATACTAATTATGACAGGTAACTTTAACTTCGATACTAATTATGACAAGTAACTGTAACTTCGATACTAATTATGACAAGTAACAGTAACTTCGATACTTATTATGACAAGTAATTGTAATTTCGATACAAATTTTGGCAGGTAACTGTAACTTCGATACTAATTATGACAGGAAATAGTAACTTTGATACTAATTATGTCAGGTAACTGTAACTTCGTTACTAATTATGACAAGTAACTGTAATTTCGATACAAATTATGGCAGGTAACTGTAACTTCGATACTAATTATGACAGGTAACAGTAACTTCGATACTAATTATGGCAGGTAACTGTAACTTCGATACTAATTATGACAGGTATCAGTAACTTCGGTACTAATTATGACAAGTTACTGTAACTTCGATACTAATTATGACAGGTAACTGTAACTTCGTTACTAATTATGACAAGTAACTGTAATTTCGTTACAAATTATGGCAGGTAATTGTAATTTCGATACTAATTATGACAGGTAACAGTAACTTCGATACTAATTAGGACAAGTAACAGTAACTTCGATACTAATTATGACAAGTAACTGTAACTTCGATACTAATTATGACAGGTAACTGTAACTTCGTTACTAATTATGGCAAGTAACTGTAATTTCGATACAAATTTTGGCAGGTAACGGTAACTTCGATACTAATTATGAAAGGTAACAGTAACTTCGATACTAATTATGACAAGTAACTGTAACTTCGATACTAATTATGACAGGTAACTGTAACTTCGTTACTAATTATGAAAAGTAACTGTAATTTCGATACAAATTATGGCAGGTAACTGTAACTTCGATACTAATTATGACAGATAACAGTATCTTCGATACTAATTATGACAGGAAACTGTAACTTCGTTACTAAATATGACAAGTAACTGTAATTTCGATACAAATTATGGTAGGTAACTGTAATTTCGATACTAATTATGACAGGTAACTGTTTCTTCGTTACTAATTATGACAAGTAACTTTAATTTCGATACTAATTATGGCAGGTAACTGTAACTTCGTTACTAATTATGACAAGTCCCTGTAATTTCGATACAAATTATGGTAGGTAACTGTAATTTCGATACTAATTATGACAGGTAACAGTATCTTCGATACTAATTATGACAGGAAACTGTAACTTCGTTACTAATTATGACAAGTAACTGTAATTTCGATACAAATTATGACAGGTAATTGTAACTTCGTTACTAATTATGACAAGTAACTGTAATTTCGATACAAATTATGGCAGGTAACAGTACCTTCGGTACTAATTATGGCAGGTAACTGTAACTTCGATACTAATTATGGCAAGGAACTGTAACTTCGATACAAAATTTTGGCAGGTAAATGTATCTTCGATACAAATTATGACAGGTTACAGTAACTTCGATTCCAATTATGACAAGAAACTGTAACATCGATACAAATTATGGCAGGTAACTGTAACATCGAAACCAATTATGACAGGTGACAGTAATTTCGAAACTAATTATGACAAGCAACTATAACTTCGATACAAATTATGACAGGTAACAGTAACTTCGACACTAATTACGACAAGAAACTCTACCTTCGTTTCTAATTATGACAAGTAACTGTAATTTTGATAAAAAATTATGGTAGGTAACTGTAACTTTAATACTAGTTATGACAGGTAACAGTAACTTCGATACTACTTATGACAGGTAACTGTAACTTCGTTACTAATTATGACAAGTAACTTTAATTTCGATACTAATTATGGCAGGTAACTGTAACTTCGTTACTAATTATGACAAGTAACAGTACCTTCGATGCTAATTATGACAGGTAACTGTAACTTCGATACTAATTATGACAAGGAACTGTAATTTCGATACAAATTATGGCAGGTAACTGTAACTTCGATACTAATTATGACAAGTAAATGTAACTTCGATACTAATTATGACAGGTAACTGTAACTTCGTTACTAATTATGAAAAGTAACTGTAATTTCGATACAAAATTTTGGCAGGTAACTGTAACTTCGATACTAATTATGACAGGTAACAGTAACTTCGATTCTAATTATGACAAGTAACTGTAACTTTGATACTAATTATGACAGGTAACTGTAACTTCGTTACTAATTATGACAAGTAACTGTAATTTTGATACAAATTATGGCAGGTAACTGTAACTTCGATACTAATTATGACAGGTAACAGTAACCTCGATACTAATTATGACAAGTAACTATAACTTCGAAACAAATTATGACAGGTTACTGTAACTTCGATACTAATTAGGACAAGAAACTCTAACTTCGTTACTAATTATGACAAGTAACTGTAATTTTGATAAAAAATTATGGTAGGTAACTGTAACTTCAATACTAATTATGACAGGTAAGAGTAACGTCGATACTTATTATGACAAGTAACAGTACCTTCGATGCTAATTATGACAGGTAACTGTAACTTCGATACTAATTATGACAAGGAACTGTAATTTCGATACAAATTATGGCAGGTAACTGTAACTTCGTTACTAATTATGACAAGTAACTGTAATTTCGATACAAATTTTGGCAGGTAACTATAACTTCGATACTAATTATGACAAGTCCCTGTAATTTCGGTACAAATTATGGCAGGTAACTGTAACTTCCATACTAATTATGACAGGTAACAGCAACTTCGATACTAATTATGGCAGGTAACTGTAACTTCGATACTAATTATGACAGGAAACTGTAACTTCATTACTAATTATGACAAGTAACTGTAATTTCGATACAAATTATGACAGGTAACTGAAACATCGTTACTAATTATGACAAGTAACAGTACCTTCGATACTAATTATGACAAGTAACTATAACTTCGATACAAATTATGACAGGTAACTGTAACTTCGATACGAATTATGACAAGAAACACTAACTTCGTTACTAATTATGACAAGTAACTGTAATTTTGATTTAAAAAAATATGGTAGGTAACTGTAAATTCAATACTAATTATTACAGGTAACAGTAACGTCGATAATAATTATGACAAGTAACAGTACCTTCGATGCTAATTATGACAGGTAACTGTAACTTCGATACTAATTATGACAAGGAACTGTAATTTCGATACAAATTATTGCAGGTAACTGTAACTTCGTTACTAATTATGACAAGTAAATGTAATCTCGATACAAATTTTGGCAGGTAACTGTAACATCGTTACTAATTATGGCAAGTCCCTGTAATTTCTATAGAAATTATGGCAGGTAACTGTAACTTCCATAATAATTATGACAGGTAACAGTAACTTCGATACTAATTATGACAGGAAACTGTAACTTCGTTACTAATTATGACAAGTAACTGTAATTTCAATACAAATTACAACAGGTTACTGTAACTTCGTTACTAATTATGACAAGTAACAGTACTTTCGATGCTAATTATGACAGGTAACTGTAACTTCGATACTAATTATGACAAGGAACTGTAATTTCGATACAAATTATGGCAGGTAACTGTAACTTCGTTACTAGTAATGACAAGTAACTGTAATTTCGATACAAAATTTTGGCAGGTAAATGTATCTTCGATACTTATTATGACAGGTAACAGTAACTTCGATTCTAATTATGACAAGTAACTCTAACATCGATACAAATTATGGCAGGTAACTGTAACTTCGAAACCAATTATGACAGGTGACAGTAACTTCGATACTAATTATGACAAGCAACTATAACTTCGATACAAATTATGACAGGTAACAGTAACTTCGATACTAATTACGACAGGAAACTCTACCTTCGTTTCTAATTATGACAAGTAACTGTAATTTTGATAAAAAATTATGGTAGGTAACTGTAACTTTAATACTAGTTATGACAGGTAGCAGTAACTTCGATACTAATTATGACAGGTAACTGTAACTTGGTTACTAATTATGACAAGTAACTTTAATTTCGATACTAATTATGGCAGGTAACTGTAACTTCGTTACTAATTATGACAAGTCCCTGTTATTTCGATACAAATTATGGCAGGTAACTGTAACTTCGATACTAATTATGACAAGTAAATGTAACTTCGATACTAATTATGACAGGTAACTGTAACTTCGTTACTAATTATGAAAAGTAACTGTAATTTCGATACAAAATTTTGGCAGGTAACTGTAACTTCGATACTAATTATGACAGGTAACAGTAACTTCGATTCTAATCATGACAAGTAACTGTAACTTCGATGCTAATTATGACAGGTTACTGTAACTTCGTTACTAATTATGACAAGTAACTGTAATTTCGATACAAATTATGGCAGGTAACTGTAACTTCGATACTAATTATGACAGGTAACAGTAACCTCGATACTAATTATGACAAGTAACTATAACTTCGATACAAATTATGACAGGTAACTGTAACTTCGATACTAATTAGGACAAGAAACTCTAACATCGTTACTAATTATGACAAGTAACTGTAATTTTGATAAAAAATTATGGTAGGTAACTGTAACTTCAATACTAATTATGACAGGTAAGAGTAACGTCGATACTAATTATGACAAGTAACAGTACCTTCGATGCTAATTATGACAGGTAACTGAAACTTCGATACTAATTATGACAAGGAACTGTAATTTCGATACAAATTATGGCAGGTAACTGTAACTTCGTTACTAATTATGACAAGTAACTGTAATTTCGATACAAATTTTGGCAGGTAACTATAACTTCGATACTAATTATGACATGTCCCTGTAATTTCGATACAAATTATGGCAGGTAACTGTAACTTCCATACTAATTATGACAGGTAACAGTAACTTCGATACTAATTATGACAGTAAACTGTAACTTCGTTACTAATTATGACAAGTAACTGTAATTTCGATACAAATTATGGCAGGTAACTGTAACATCGTTACTAATTATGACAAGTAACAGTACCTTCGATACTAATTATGACAAGTAACTATAACTTCGATTCAAATTATGACAGGTAACTGTAACTTCGATACGAATTATGACAAGAAACACTAACTTCGTTACTAATTATGACAAGTAACTGTAATTTTGATTTAAAAAATTATGGTAGGTAACTGTAAATTCAATACTAATTATTACAGGTAACAGTAACGTCGATACTAATTATGACAAGTAACAGTACCTTCGATGCTAATTATGACAGGTAACTGTAACTTCGATACTAATTATGACAAGGAACTGTAATTTCGATACAAATTATTGCAGGTAACTGTAACTTCGTTACTAATTATGACAAGTAAATGTAATTTCGATACAAATTTTGGCAGGTAACTGTAACATCGTTACTAATTATGACAAGTCCCTGTAATTTCTATACAAATTATGGCAGGTAACTGTAACTTCCATAATAATTATGACAGGTAACAGTAACTTCGATACTAATTATGACAGGAAACTGTAACTTCGTTACTAATTATGACAAGTAACTGTAATTTCAATACAAATTACAACAGGTTACTGTAACTTCGTTACTAATTATGACCAGTAACAGTACCTTCGATGCTAATTATGACAGGTAACTGTAACTTCGATACCAATTATGACAAGGAACTGTAATTTCGATACAAATTATGGCAGGTAACTGTAACTTCGTTACTAGTTATGACAAGTAACTGTAATTTCGATACAAAATTTTGGCAGGTAAATGTATCTTCGATACAAATTATGACAGGTTACAGTAACTTCGATTCCAATTATGACAAGAAACTGTAACATCGATACAAATTATGGCAGGTAACTGTAACATCGAAACCAATTATGACAGGTGACAGTAATTTCGATACTAATTATGACAAGCAACTATAACTTCGATACAAATTATGACAGGTAACAGTAACTTCGACACTAATTACGACAAGAAACTCTACCTTCGTTTCTAATTATGACAAGTAACTGTAATTTTGATAAAAATTATGGTAGGTAACTGTAACTTTAATACTAGTTATGACAGGTAACAGTAACTTCGATACTACTTATGACAGGTAACTGTAACTTCGTTACTAATTATGACAAGTAACTTTAATTTCGATACTAATTATGGCAGGTAACTGTAACTTCGTTACTAATTATGACAAGTAACAGTACTTTCGATGCTAATTATGACAGGTAACTGTAACTTCGATACTAATTATGACAAGGAACTGTAATTTCGATACAAATTTTGGCAGGTAACTATAACTTCGATACTAATTATGACAAGTCCCTGTAATTTCGATACAAATTATGGCAGGTAACTGTAACTTCCATACTAATTATGACAGGTAACAGTAACTTCGATACTAATTATGACAGGAAACTGTAACTTCGTTACTAATTATGACAAGTAACAGTACTTTCGATGCTAATTATGACAGGTAACTGTAACTTCGATACTAATTATGACAAGTAAATGTAATCTCGATACAAATTTTGGCAGGTAACTGTAACATCGTTACTAATTATGGCAAGTCCCTGTAATTTCTATAGAAATTATGGCAGGTAACTGTAACTTCCATAATAATTATGACAGGTAACAGTAACTTCGATACTAATTATGACAGGAAACTGTAACTTCGTTACTAATTATGACAAGTAACTGTAATTTCAATACAAATTACAACAGGTTACTGTAACTTCGTTACTAATTATGACAAGTAACAGTACTTTCGATGCTAATTATGACAGGTAACTGTAACTTCGATACTAATTATGACAAGGAACTGTAATTTCGATACAAATTATGGCAGGTAACTGTAACTTCGTTACTAGTTATGACAAGTAACTGTAATTTCGATACAAAATTTTGGCAGGTAAATGTATCTTCGATACTTATTATGACAGTTAACAGTAACTTCGATTCTAATTATGACAAGTAACTCTAACATCGATACAAATTATGGCAGGTAACTGTAACTTCGAAACCAATTATGACAGGTGACAGTAACTTCGATACTAATTATGACAAGCAACTATAACTTCGATACAAATTATGACAGGTAACAGTAACTTCGATACTAATTACGACAGGAAACTCTACCTTCGTTTCTAATTATGACAAGTAACTGTAATTCTGATAAAAAATTATGGTAGGTAACTGTAACTTTAATACTAGTTATGACAGGTAGCAGTAACTTCGATACTAATTATGACAGGTAACTGTAACTTGGTTACTAATTATGACAAGTAACTTTAATTTCGATACTAATTATGGCAGGTAACTGTAACTTCGTTACTAATTATGACAAGTCCCTGTTATTTTGATACAAATTATGGCAGGTAACTGTAACTTCGATACTAATTATGACAAGTAAATGTAACTTCGATACTAATTATGACAGGTAACTGTAACTTCGTTACTAATTATGAAAAGTAACTGTAATTTCGATACAAAATTTTGGCAGGTAACTGTAACTTCGATACTAATTATGACAGGTAACAGTAACTTCGATTCTAATCATGACAAGTAACTGTAACTTCGATGCTAATTATGACAGGTTACTGTAATTTCGTTACTAATTATGACAAGTAACTGTAATTTCGATACAAATTATGGCAGGTAACTGTAACTTCGATACTAATTATGACAGGTAACAGTAACCTCGATACTAATTATGACAAGTAACTATAACTTCGATACAAATTATGACAGTTAACTGTAACTTCGATACTAATTAGGACAAGAAACTCTAACTTCGTTACTAATTATGACAAGTAACTGTAATTTTGATAAAAAATTATGGTAGGTAACTGTAACTTCAATACTAATTATGACAGGTAAGAGTAACGTCGATACTAATTATGACAAGTAACAGTACCTTCGATGCTAATTATGACAGGTAACTGAAACTTCGATACTAATTATGACAAGGAACTGTAATTTCGATACAAATTATGGCAGGTAACTGTAACTTCGTTACTAATTATGACAAGTAACTGTAATTTCGATACAAATTTTGGCAGGTAACTATAACTTCGATACTAATTATGACAAGTCCCTGTAATTTCGATACAAATTATGGCAGGTAACTGTAACTTCCATACTAATTATGACAGGTAACAGTAACTTCGATACTAATTATGACAGGAAACTGTAACTTCGTTACTAATTATGACAAGTAACTGTAATTTCGATACAAATTATGGCAGGTAACTGTAACATCGTTACTAATTATGACATGTAACAGTACCTTCGATACTAATTATGACAAGTAACTATAACTTCGATTCAAATTATGACAGGTAACTGTAACTTCGATACGAATTATGACAAGAAACACTAACTTCGTTACTAATTATGACAAGTAACTGTAATTTTGATTTAAAAAATTATGGTAGGTAACTGTAAATTCAATACTAATTATTACAGGTAACAGTAACGTCGATACTAATTATGACAAGTAACAGTACCTTCGATGCTAATTATGACAGGTAACTGTAACTTCGATACTAATTATGACAAGGAACTGTAATTTCGATACAAATTATTGCAGGTAACTGTAACTTCGTTACTAATTATGACAAGTAAATGTAATTTCGATACAAATTTTGGCAGGTAACTGTAACATCGTTACTAATTATGACAAGTCCCTGTAATTTCTATACAAATTATGGCAGGTAACTGTAACTTCCATTATAATTATGACAGGTAACAGTAACTTCGATACTAATTATGACAGGAAACTGTAACATCGTTACTAATTATGACAAGTAACTGTAATTTCAATACAAATTACAACAGGTTACTGTAACTTCGTTACTAATTATGACCAGTAACAGTACCTTCGATGCTAATTATGACAGGTAACTGTAACTTCGATACTAATTATGACAAGGAACTGTAATTTCGATACAAATTATGGCAGGTAACTGTAACTTCGTTACTAGTTATGACAAGTAACTGTAATTTCGATACAAAATTTTGGCAGGTAAATGTATCTTCGATACAAATTATGACAGGTTACAGTAACTTCGATTCCAATTATGACAAGAAACTGTAACATCGATACAAATTATGGCAGGTAACTGTAACATCGAAACCAATTATGACAGGTGACAGTAATTTCGAAACTAATTATGACAAGCAACTATAACTTCGATACAAATTATGACAGGTAACAGTAACTTCGACACTAATTACGACAAGAAACTCTACCTTCGTTTCTAATTATGACAAGTAACTGTAATTTTGATAAAAAATTATGGTAGGTAACTGTAACTTTAATACTAGTTATGACAGGTAACAGTAACTTCGATACTACTTATGACAGGTAACTGTAACTTCGTTACTAATTATGACAAGTAACTTTAATTTCGATACTAATTATGGCAGGTAACTGTAACTTCGTTACTAATTATGACAAGTAACAGTACCTTCGATGCTAATTATGACAGGTAACTGTAACTTCGATACTAATTATGACAAGGAACTGTAATTTCGATACAAATTATGGCAGGTAACTGTAACTTCGATACTAATTATGACAAGTAAATGTAACTTCGATACTAATTATGACAGGTAACTGTAACTTCGTTACTAATTATGAAAAGTAACTGTAATTTCGATACAAAATTTTGGCAGGTAACTGTAACTTCGATACTAATTATGACAGGTAACAGTAACTTCGATTCTAATTATGACAAGTAACTGTAACTTTGATACTAATTATGACAGGTAACTGTAACTTCGTTACTAATTATGACAAGTAACTGTAATTTTGATACAAATTATGGCAGGTAACTGTAACTTCGATACTAATTATGACAGGTAACAGTAACCTCGATACTAATTATGACAAGTAACTATAACTTCGAAACAAATTATGACAGGTTACTGTAACTTCGATACTAATTAGGACAAGAAACTCTAACTTCGTTACTAATTATGACAAGTAACTGTAATTTTGATAAAAAATTATGGTAGGTAACTGTAACTTCAATACTAATTATGACAGGTAAGAGTAACGTCGATACTTATTATGACAAGTAACAGTACCTTCGATGCTAATTATGACAGGTAACTGTAACTTCGATACTAATTATGACAAGGAACTGTAATTTCGATACAAATTATGGCAGGTAACTGTAACTTCGTTACTTATTATGACAAGTAACTGTAATTTCGATACAAATTTTGGCAGGTAACTATAACTTCGATACTAATTATGACAAGTCCCTGTAATTTCGATACAAATTATGGCAGGTAACTGTAACTTCCATACTAATTATGACAGGTAACAGCAACTTCGATACTAATTATGGCAGGTAACTGTAACTTCGATACTAATTATGACAGGAAACTGTAACTTCATTACTAATTATGACAAGTAACTGTAATTTCGATACAAATTATGACAGGTAACTGAAACATCGTTACTAATTATGACAAGTAACAGTACCTTCGATACTAATTATGACAAGTAACTATAACTTCGATACAAATTATGACAGGTAACTGTAACTTCGATACGAATTATGACAAGAAACACTAACTTCGTTACTAATTATGACAAGTAACTGTAATTTTGATTTAAAAAAATATGGTAGGTAACTGTAAATTCAATACTAATTATTACAGGTAACAGTAACGTCGATAATAATTATGACAAGTAATAGTACCTTCGATGCTAATTATGACAGGTAACTGTAACTTCGATACTAATTATGACAAGGAACTGTAATTTCGATACAAATTATTGCAGGTAACTGTAACTTCGTTACTAATTATGACAAGTAAATGTAATCTCGATACAAATTTTGGCAGGTAACTGTAACATCGTTACTAATTATGGCAAGTCCCTGTAATTTCTATAGAAATTATGGCAGGTAACTGTAACTTCCATAATAATTATGACAGGTAACAGTAACTTCGATACTAATTATGACAGGAAACTGTAACTTCGTTACTAATTATGACAAGTAACTGTAATTTCAATACAAATTACAACAGGTTACTGTAACTTCGTTACTAATTATGACAAGTAACAGTACTTTCGATGCTAATTATGACAGGTAACTGTAACTTCGATACTAATTATGACAAGGAACTGTAATTTCGATACAAATTATGGCAGGTAACTGTAACTTCGTTACTAGTAATGACAAGTAACTGTAATTTCGATACAAAATTTTGGCAGGTAAATGTATCTTCGATACTTATTATGACAGGTAACAGTAACTTCGATTCTAATTATGACAAGTAACTCTAACATCGATACAAATTATGGCAGGTAACTGTAACTTCGAAACCAATTATGACAGGTGACAGTAACTTCGATACTAATTATGACAAGCAACTATAACTTCGATACAAATTATGACAGGTAACAGTAACTTCGATACTAATTACGACAGGAAACTCTACCTTCGTTTCTAATTATGACAAGTAACTGTAATTTTGATAAAAAATTATGGTAGGTAACTGTAACTTTAATACTAGTTATGACAGGTAGCAGTAACTTCGATACTAATTATGACAGGTAACTGTAACTTGGTTACTAATTATGACAAGTAACTTTAATTTCGATACTAATTATGGCAGGTAACTGTAACTTCGTTACTAATTATGACAAGTCCCTGTTATTTCGATACAAATTATGGCAGGTAACTGTAACTTCGATACTAATTATGACAAGTAAATGTAACTTCGATACTAATTATGACAGGTAACTGTAACTTCGTTACTAATTATGAAAAGTAACTGTAATTTCGATACAAAATTTTGGCAGGTAACTGTAACTTCGATACTAATTATGACAGGTAACAGTAACTTCGATTCTAATCATGACAAGTAACTGTAACTTCGATGCTAATTATGACAGGTTACTGTAACTTCGTTAATAATTATGACAAGTAACTGTAATTTCGATACAAATTATGGCAGGTAACTGTAACTTCGATACTAATTATGACAGGTAACAGTAACCTCGATACTAATTATGACAAGTAACTATAACTTCGATACAAATTATGGCAGGTAACTGTAACTTCGATACTAATTAGGACAAGAAACTCTAACTTCGTTACTAATTATGACAAGTAACTGTAATTTTGATAAAAAATTATGGTAGGTAACTGTAACTTCAATACTAATTATGACAGGTAAGAGTAACGTCGATACTAATTATGACAAGTAACAGTACCTTCGATGCTAATTATGACAGGTAACTGAAACTTCGATACTAATTATGACAAGGAACTGTAATTTCGATACAAATTATGGCAGGTAACTGTAACTTCGTTACTAATTATGACAAGTAACTGTAATTTCGATACAAATTTTGGCAGGTAACTATAACTTCGATACTAATTATGACATGTCCCTGTAATTTCGATACAAATTATGGCAGGTAACTGTAACTTCCATACTAATTATGACAGGTAACAGTAACTTCGATACTAATTATGACAGGAAACTGTAACTTCGTTACTAATTATGACAAGTAACTGTAATTTCGATACAAATTATGGCAGGTAACTGTAACATCGTTACTAATTATGACAAGTAACAGTACCTTCGATACTAATTATGACAAGTAACTATAACTTCGATTCAAATTATGACAGGTAACTGTAACTTCGATACGAATTATGACAAGAAACACTAACTTCGTTACTAATTATGACAAGTAACTGTAATTTTGATTTAAAAAATTATGGTAGGTAACTGTAAATTCAATACTAATTATTACAGGTAACAGTAACGTCGATACTAATTATGACAAGTAACAGTACCTTCGATGCTAATTATGACAGGTAACTGTAACTTCGATACTAATTATGACAAGGAACTGTAATTTCGATACAAATTATTGCAGGTAACTGTAACTTCGTTACTAATTATGACAAGTAAATGTAATTTCGATACAAATTTTGGCAGGTAACTGTAACATCGTTACTAATTATGACAAGTCCCTGTAATTTCTATACAAATTATGGCAGGTAACTGTAACTTCCATAATAATTATGACAGGTAACAGTAACTTCGATACTAATTATGACAGGAAACTGTAACTTCGTTACTAATTATGACAAGTAACTGTAATTTCAATACAAATTACAACAGGTTACTGTAACTTCGTTACTAATTATGACCAGTAACAGTACCTTCGATGCTAATTATGACAGGTAACTGTAACTTCGATACTAATTATGACAAGGAACTGTAATTTCGATACAAATTATGGCAGGTAACTGTAACTTCGTTACTAGTTATGACAAGTAACTGTAATTTCGATACAAAATTTTGGCAGGTAAATGTATCTTCGATACAAATTATGACAGGTTACAGTAACTTCGATTCCAATTATGACAAGAAACTGTAACATCGATACAAATTATGGCAGGTAACTGTAACATCGAAACCAATTATGACAGGTGACAGTAATTTCGATACTAATTATGACAAGCAACTATAACTTCGATACAAATTATGACAGGTAACAGTAACTTCGACACTAATTACGACAAGAAACTCTACCTTCGTTTCTAATTATGACAAGTAACTGTAATTTTGATAAAAAATTATGGTAGGTAACTGTAACTTTAATACTAGTTATGACAGGTAACAGTAACTTCGATACTACTTATGACAGGTAACTGTAACTTCGTTACTAATTATGACAAGTAACTTTAATTTCGATACTAATTATGGCAGGTAACTGTAACTTCGTTACTAATTATGACAAGTAACAGTACCTTCGATGCTAATTATGACAGGTAACTGTAACTTCGATACTAATTATGACAAGGAACTGTAATTTCGATACAAATTATGGCAGGTAACTGTAACTTCGATACTAATTATGACAAGTAAATGTAACTTCGATACTAATTATGACAGGTAACTGTAACTTCGTTACTAATTATGAAAAGTAACTGTAATTTCGATACAAAATTTTGGCAGGTAACTGTAACTTCGATACTAATTATGACAGGTAACAGTAACTTCGATTCTAATTATGACAAGTAACTGTAACTTTGATACTAATTATGACAGGTAACTGTAACTTGGTTACTAATTATGACAAGTAACTGTAATTTTGATACAAATTATGGCAGGTAACTGTAACTTCGATACTAATTATGACAGGTAACAGTAACCTCGATACTAATTATGACAAGTAACTATAACTTCGAAACAAATTATGACAGGTTACTGTAACTTCGATACTAATTAGGACAAGAAACTCTAACTTCGTTACTAATTATGACAAGTAACTGTAATTTTGATAAAAAATTATGGTAGGTAACTGTAACTTCAATACTAATTATGACAGGTAAGAGTAACGTCGATACTTATTATGACAAGTAACAGTACCTTCGATGCTAATTATGACAGGTAACTGTAACTTCGATACTAATTATGACAAGGAACTGTAATTTCGATACAAATTATGGCAGGTAACTGTAACTTCGTTACTAATTATGACAAGTAACTGTAATTTCGATACAAATTTTGGCAGGTAACTATAACTTCGATACTAATTATGACAAGTCCCTGTAATTTCGATACAAATTATGGCAGGTAACTGTAACTTCCATACTAATTATGACAGGTAACAGTAACTTCGATACTAATTATGTCAGGAAACAGTAACTTCGTTAATAATTATGACAAGTAACTGTAATTTCGATACAAATTATGACAGGTAACTGTAACTTCGTTACTAATTATGACAAGTAACAGTACCTTCGATGCTAATTATGACAGGTAACTGTAACTTCGATACTAATTATGACAAGGAACTGTAATTTCGATACAAATTATGGCAGGTAACTGTAACTTCGTTACTAATTATGACAAGTAACTGTAATTTCGATACAAATTTTGGCAGGTAACTGTAACTTCGATACTAATTATGACAGGTAACAGTAACTTCGATACTAATTATGACATGTAACTGTAACTTCGATACTAATTATGGCAAGGAACTGAAATTTCGATACAAATTATGGCAGGTAACTGTAACTTCGATACTAATTATGACAGGTGACTGGAACTTAGTTACTAATTATGACAAGTAACTGTAATTTCGATACAAATTATGGCAGGTAACAGTACCTTCGATACTAATTATGACAGGTAACTGTAATTTCGATACAAATTATGGCAGGTAACTGTAACTTCGTTACTAATTATTACAAGTAACTGTAATTTCGATACAAATTTTGGCAGGTAACTGTAACTTCGATACTAATTATGATAGGTAACAGTAACTTCGATACTAATTATGACAAGTAATTGTAATTTCGATACAAATTATGGCAGGTAACAGTACCTTCGATACTAATTATGACAGGTAACTGTAACTTCGATACTAATTATGGCAAGGAACTGAAATTTCGATACTAATTATGGCAGGTAACTGTAACTTCGATACTAATTATGACAGGTGACAGTAACTTCGATACTAATTATGACAAGCAACTATAACTTCGATACAAATTATGACAGGTAACAGTAACTTCGATACTAATTAAGACAAGAAACTCTACCTTCGTTTCTAATTATGACACGTAACTGTAATTTCGATACTAATTATGGCAGGTAACTGTAACTTCGATACTAATTATGACAAGTAAATGTAACTTCGATACTAATTACGACAGGTAACTGTAACTTCGTTACTAATTATGACAAGTAACTGTAATTTCGATACAAAATTTTGGCAGGTAACTGTAACTTCGATACTAATTATGACAAGTAACTGTAATTTTGATAAAAAATTATGGTAGGTAACTGTAACTTCAATACTAATTATGACAGGTAAGAGTTACATCGATACTAATTATGACAAGTAACAGTACCTTCGATGCTAATTATGACAGGTAACTATAACTTCGATACTAATTATGACAAGGAACTCTAATTTCGATACAAATTTTGGCAGGTAACTGTAACTTCGATACTAATTATGACAGATAACATTAACTTCGATAATAATTATGACAAGTAACTGTAACTTCGATACTAATTATGACAGGTAACTGGAACTTCGTTACTAATTATGACAAGTAACTGTAATTTCGAAACAAATTATGGCAGGTAACTGTAACTTCGATTCCAATTATGACAAGAAACTGTAACATCGATACAAATTATGGCAGGTAACTGTAACATCGAAACCAATTATGACAGGTGACAGTAATTTCGATACTAATTATGACAAGCAACTATAACTTCGATACAAATTATGACAGGTAACAGTAACTTCGACACTAATTACGACAAGAAACTCTACCTTCGTTTCTAATTATGACAAGTAACTGTAATTTTGATAAAAAATTATGGTAGGTAACTGTAACTTTAATACTAGTTATGACAGGTAACAGTAACTTCGATACTACTTATGACAGGTAACTGTAACTTCGTTACTAATTATGACAAGTAACTTTAATTTCGATACTAATTATGGCAGGTAACTGTAACTTCGTTACTAATTATGACAAGTAACAGTACCTTCGATGCTAATTATGACAGGTAACTGTAACTTCGATACTAATTATGACAAGGAACTGTAATTTCGATACAAATTATGGCAGGTAACTGTAACTTCGATACTAATTATGACAAGTAAATGTAACTTCGATACTAATTATGACAGGTAACAGTAACTTCGATTCTAATTATGAAAAGTAACTGTAATTTCGATACAAAATTTTGGCAGGTAACTGTAACTTCGATACTAATTATGACAGGTAACAGTAACTTCGATTCTAATTATGACAAGTAACTGTAACTTTGATACTAATTATGACAGGTAACTGTAACTTCGTTACTAATTATGACAGGTAACTGTAATTTTGATACAAATTATGGCAGGTAACTGTAACTTCGATACTAATTATGACAGGTAACAGTAACCTCGATACTAATTATGACAAGTAACTATAACTTCGAAACAAATTATGACAGGTTACTGTAACATCGATACTAATTAGGACAAGAAACTCTAACTTCGTTACTAATTATGACAAGTAACTGTAATTTTGATAAAAAATTATGGTAGGTAACTGTAACTTCAATACTAATTATGACAGGTAAGAGTAACGTCGATACTTATTATGACAAGTAACAGTACCTTCGATGCTAATTATGACAGGTAACTGTAACTTCGATACTAATTATGACAAGGAACTGTAATTTCGATACAAATTATGGCAGGTAACTGTAACTTCGTTACTAATTATGACAAGTAACTGTAATTTCGATACAAATTTTGGCAGGTAACTATAACTTCGATACTAATTATGACAAGTCCCTGTAATTTCGATACAAATTATGGCAGGTAACTGTAACTTCCATACTAATTATGACAGGTAACAGTAACTTCGATACTAATTATGACAGGAAACTGTAACTTCGTTACTAATTATGACAAGTAACTGTAATTTCGATACAAATTATGACAGGTAACTGTAACTTCGTTACTAATTATGACAAGTAACAGTACCTTCGATGCTAATTATGACAGGTAACTGTAACTTCGATACTAATTATGACAAGGAACTGTAATTTCGATACAAATTATGGCAGGTAACTGTAACTTCGTTACTAATTATGACAAGTAACTGTAATTTCGATACAAATTTTGGCAGGTAACTGTAACTTCGATACTAATTATGACAGGTAACAGTAACTTCGATACTAATTATGACATGTAACTGTAACTTCGATACTAATTATGGCAAGGAACTGAAATTTCGATACAAATTATGGCAGGTAACTGTAACTCCGATACTAATTATGACAGGTGACTGGAACTTAGTTACTAATTATGACAAGTAACTGTAATTTCGATACAAATTATGGCAGGTAACAGTACCTTCGATACTAATTATGACAGGTAACTGTAATTTCGATACAAATTATGGCAGGTAACTGTAACTTCGTTACTAATTATTACAAGTAACTGTAATTTCGATAGAAATTTTGGCAGGTAACTGTAACTTCGATACTAATTATGATAGGTAACAGTAACTTCGATACTAATTATGACAAGTAACTGTAATTTCGATACAAATTATGGCAGGTAACAGTACCTTCGATACTAATTATGACAGGTAACTGTAACTTCGATACTAATTATGGCAAGGAACTGAAATTTCGATACTAATTATGGCAGGTAACTGTAACTTCGATACTAATTATGACAGGTGACAGTAACTTCGATACTAATTATGACAAGCAACTATAACTTCGATACAAATTATGACAGGTAACAGTAACTTCGATACTAATTAAGACAAGAAACTCTACCTTCGTTTCTAATTATGACACGTAACTGTAATTTCGATACTAATTATGGCAGGTAACTGTAACTTCGATACTAATTATGACAAGTAAATGTAACTTCGATACTAATTACGACAGGTAACTGTAACTTCGTTACTAATTATGACAAGTAACTGTAATTTCGATACAAAATGTTGGCAGGTAACTGTAACTTCGATACTAATTATGACAAGTAACTGTAATTTTGATAAAAAATTATGGTAGGTAACTGTAACTTCAATACTAATTATGACAGGTAAGAGTAACATCGATACTAATTATGACAAGTAACAGTACCTTCGATGCTAATTATGACAGGTAACTATAACTTCGATACTAATTATGACAAGGAACTCTAATTTCGATACAAATTTTGGCAGGTAACTGTAACTTCGATACTAATTATGACAGATAACATTAACTTCTATAATAATTATGACAAGTAACTGTAACTTCGATACTAATTATGACAGGTAACTGGAACTTCGTTACTAATTATGACAAGTAACTGTAATTTCGAAACAAATTATGGCAGGTAACTGTAACTTCGATACTAATTATGGCAGGTAACTGTAACTTCGTTACTAATTATGGGAAGTAACTGTAATTTCGATGCAAATTATGACAGGTAACTGTAACTTCGTTACTAATTATGACAAGTAAATGTAATTTCGTTACAAATTATGGCAGGTAACAGTACCTTCGATTATAATTATGACAGGTAACTGTAACTTCGATACTAATTATGACAAGGAACTGTAATTTCGATACAAATTATGGCAGGTAACTGTAACTTCGTTACTAATTATGACAAGTAACTGTAATTTCGATACAAATTTTGGCAGGAAACTATAACTTCGATACTAATTATGACAAGTCCCTGTAATTTCGATACAAATTATGGCAGGTAACTGTAACTTCCATACTAATTATGACAGGTAACAGTAACTTCGATACTAATTATGACAGGTAACTGTAACTTCGATACTAATTATGACAAGGAACTGTAATTACGATACAAATTATGGCAGGTAACTGTAACTTCGTTACTATTTATGACAAGTAACTGTAATTTCGATACAAATTTTGGCAGATAACTGTAACTTCGATACTAATTATGACAGGTAACAGTAACTTCGATACTAATTATGACATGTAACTGTAACTTCGATACTAATTATGGCAAGGAACTGAAATTTCGATACAAATTATGGCAGGTAACTGTAACTTCGATACTAATTATGACAGGTGACTGGAACTTAGTTACTAATTATGAAAAGTAACTGTAATTTCGATACAAATTATGGCAGGTAACAGTACCTTCGATACTAATTATGACAGGTAACTGTAATTTCGATACAAATTATGGCAGGTAACTGTAACTTCGTTACTAATTATGACAAGTAACTGTAATTTCGATACAAATTTTGGCAGGTAACTGTAACTTCGATACTAATTATGATAGGTAACAGTAACTTCGATACTAATTATGACAAGTAACTGTAATTTCGATACAAATTATGGCAGGTAACAGTACCTTCGATAATAATTATGACAGGTAACTGTAACTTCGATACTAATTATGGCAAGGAACTGAAATTTCGATACTAATTATGGCAGGTAACTGTAACTTCGATACTAATTATGACAGGTGACAGTAACTTCGATACTAATTATGACAAGCAACTATAACTTCGATACAAATTATGACAGGTAACAGTAACTTCAATACTAATTACGACAAGAAACTCTACCTTCGTTTCTAATTATGACACGTAACTGTAATTTCGATACTAATTATGGCAGGTAACTGTAACTTCGTTACTAATTATGACAAGTCACTGTAATTTCGATACAAATTATGGCAGGTAACTGTAACTTCGATACTAATTATGACAAGTAAATGTAACTTCGATACTAATTATGACAGGTAACTGTAACTTCGTTACTAATTATGACAAGTAACTGTAATTTCGATACAAAATTTTGGCAGGTAACTGTAACTTCGATAGTAATTATGACAAGTAACTGTAATTTTGATAAAAAATTATGGTAGGTAACTGTAACTTCAATACTAATTATGACAGGTAAGAGTAACATCGATACTAATTATGACAAGTAACAGTACCTTCGATGCTAATTATGACAGGTAACTATAACTTCGATACTAATTATGACAAGGAACTCTAATTTCGATACAAATTTTGGCAGGTAACTGTAACTTCGATACTAATTATGACAGATAACAGTAACTTCGATAATAATTATGACAAGTAACTGTAACTTCGATACTAATTATGACAGGTAACTGGAACTTCGTTACTAATTATGACAAGTAACTGTAATTTCGAAACAAATTATGGCAGGTAACTGTAACTTCGATACTAATTATGGCAGGTAACTGTAACTTCGTTACTAATTATGGGAAGTAACTGTAATTTCGATGCAAATTATGACAGGTAACTGTAACTTCTTTACTAATTATGACAAGTAAATGTAATTTCGTTACAAATTATGGCAGGTAACAGTACCTTCGATTATAATTATGACAGGTAACTGTAACTTCGATACTAATTAATACAAGGAACTGTAATTTCGATACAAATTATGGCAGGTAACTGTAACTTTGATACTAATTATGACGGGTAACAGTATCTTCGATACTAATTATGACAAATAACTGTAACTTCGTTACTAATTATGACAAGTAACTCTAAAATTGAAAAAAATATATGGCAGGTAACTGTAACTTCGATACTAATTAATACAGGTAACAGTAACTTCGATAATAATTATGACAGGTTACTATCGTTACTAATTATGTCAAGTAACTGTAACATCGATACTAATTATGACAAGTAACTGTAACTTCGATACTTACTATGACAGGTAACTGTAACTTCATTACTAATTATGACAAGAAACTGTAAATTCGATACTAATTATGACAGGTAACTGTAACTTCGATACTAATTATGACAAGTAACTGTAACTTCGATACTAATTATGGCAAGTAACTGTAACTTCGATACTAATTGTGACAGGTAACAGTTACTTCGATATTAATTATGACAAGTAACAGTAATTTCGATAATTATTATGACAATTAATTGTAATTTCGATACAAATTTTGGCAGGTAACAGTAACATCGATACTAATTATGGCAGGTAACTGTAACTTCGATACTAATTATGACAGGTATCAGTAACTTCGATACTAATTAGGACAAGTAACAGTAACTTCGATACTAATTATAACAAGTAACTGTAACTTCGATACTAATTATGACAGGTAACTGTAACTTCGTTACTAATTATGACAATTAACTGTAATTTCGATACAAATTATGGCAGTTAACTGTAACTTCGATACTAATTATGACAGGTAACAGTAACATCGATACTAATTATGGCAGGTAACTGTAACTTCGATACTAATTATGACAGGTATCAGTAACTTCGATACTAATTAGGACAAGTAACAGTAACTTCGATACTAATTATAACAAGTAACTGTAACTTCGATACTAATTATGACAGGTAACTGTAACTTCCATACTAATTATGACAGGTAACAGTAACTTCGATACTAATTATGACAGGAAACTGTAACTTCGTTACTAATTATGACAAGTAACTGTAATTTCGATACAAATTATGACAGGTAACTGTAACTTCGTTACTAATTATGACAAGTAACAGTACCTTCGATGCTAATTATGACAGGTAACTGTAACTTCGATACTAATTATGACAAGGAACTGTAATTTCGATACAAATTATGGCAGGTTACTGTAACTTCGTTACTAATTATGACAAGTAACTGTAATTTCGATACAAATTTTGGCAGGTAACTGTAACTTCGATACTAATTATGACAGGTAACAGTAACTTCGATACTAATTATGACAAGTAACTGTAACTTCGATACTAATTATGACAGGTAACTGGAACTTAGTTACTAATTATGACAAGTAACTGTAATTTCGATACAAATTATGGCAGGTAACAGTACCTTCGATACTAATTATGACAGGTAACTGTAACTTCGATACTAATTATGGCAAGGAACTAAAATTTCGATACAAATTATGGCAGGTAACTATAACTTCGATACTAATTATGACAGGTGACAGTAACTTCGATACTAATTATGACAAGCAACTATAACTTCGGTACAAATTATGACAGGTAACAATAACTTCGATACTAATTACGACAAGAAACTCTACCTTCGTTTCTAATTATGACAAGTAACTGTAATTTCGATACTAATTATGGCAGGTAACTGTAACTTCGTTACTAATTATGACAAGTCCCTGTAATTTCGATACAAATTATGGCAGGTAACTGTAACTTCGATACTAATTATGATAAGTAAATGTAACTTCGATACTAATTATGACAGGTAACTGTAACTTCGTTACTAATTATGACAAGTAACTGTAATTTCGATACAAAATTTTGGCAGGTAACTGTAACTTCGATACTAATTATGACAAGTAACTGTAATTTTGATAAAAAATTATGGTAGGTAACTGTAACTTCAATACTAATTATGACAGGTAAGAGTAACATCGATACTAATTATGACAAGTAACAGTACCTTCGATGCTAATTATGACAGGTAACTATAACTTCGATACTAATTATGAAAAGGAACTGTAATTTCGATACAAATTTTGGCAGGTAACTGTAACTTCGATACTAATTATGACAGGTAACAGTAACTTCGTTACTAATTATGGGAAGTAACTGTAATTTCGATGCAAATTATGACAGGTAACTGTAACTTCGTTACTAATTATGACAAGTAACTGTAATTTCGTTACAAATTATGGCAGGTAACAGTACCTTCGATTATAATTATGACAGGTAACTGTAACTTCGATACTAATTATGACAAGGAACTGTAATTTCGATACAAATTATGGCAGGTAACTGTAACTTTGATACTAATTATGACGGGTAACAGTATCTTCGATACTAATTATGACAAGTAACTGTAACTTCGTTACTAATTATGACAAGTAACTCTAAAATTGAAAAAAAAATTATGGCAGGTAACTGTTACTTCGATACTAATTAATACAGGTAACAGTAACTTCGATAATAATTATGACAGGTTACTATCGTTACTAATTATGTCAAGTAACTGTAACTTCGATCATAATTATGACAAGTAACTGTAACTTCGATACTTACTATGACAGGTAACTGTAACTTCATTACTAATTATGACAAGAAACTGTAAATTCGATACTAATTTTGACAGGTAACTGTAACTTCGATACTAATTATGACAAGTAACTGTAACTTCGATACTAATTATGACAAGTAACTGTAACTTCGATACTAATTGTGACAGGTAACAGTAACTTCGATATTAATTATGACAAGTAACAGTAATTTGGTTACTTATTATGACAAGTAATTGTAATTTCGATACAAATTTTGGCAGGTAACTGTAACTTCGATACTAATTATGACAGGAAACAGTAACTTTGATACTAATTATGACAAGTAACTGTAACTTCGATACTAATTATGTCAGGTAACTGTAACTTCGTTACTAATTATGACAAGTAACTGTAATTTCGATACAAATTAGGGCAGGTAACTGTAACTTCGATACTAATTATGACAGGTATCAGTAACTTCGATACTAATTAGGACAAGTAACAGTAACTTCGATACTAATTATAACAAGTAACTGTAACTTCGATACTAATTATGACAGGTAACTGTAACTTCGTTACTAATTATGGCAAGTAACTGTAATTTCGATACAAATTTTGGCAGGTAACGGTAACTTCGATACTAATTATGACAGGTAACAGTAACTTCGATACTAATTATGACAAGTAACTGTAACTTCGATACTTATTAGGACAGGTAACTGTAACTTCGTTACTAATTATGAAAAGTAACTGTAATTTCGATACAAATTATGGCAGGTAACTGTAACTTCGATACAAATTATGACAGGTAACAGTATCTTCGATACTAATTATGACAAGTAACTATAACCTCGATACAAATTATGACAGGTAACTGTAACTTCCATACTAATTATGACAAGAATCTCTAACTTCGTTATTAATTATGACAAGTAACTGTAATTTTGATAAAAAATTATGGTAGGTAACTGTAACTTCAATACTAATTATGACAGGTAACACTAACCTCGATACTAATTATGACAGGTAACTGTTACTTCGTTACTAATTATGACAAGCAACTTTAATTTCGATATTAATTATGGCAGGTAAATGTAACTTCGTTACTAATTATGACAAGTCCCTGTAATTTCGATACAAATTATGGTAGGTAACTGTAATTTCGATACTAATTATGACAGGTAACAGTATCTTCGATACTAATTATGACAGGAAACTATAACTTCGTTACTAATTATGACAAGTAACTGTAATTTCGGTACAAATTATGACAGGTTAATGTAACTTCGTTACTAATTATGACAAGTAACTGTAATTTCGATACAAATTATGGCAGGTAACAGTACCTTCGGTACTAATTATGACAGGTAACTGTAACTTCGATACTAATTATGGCAAGGAACTGTAATTTCGATACAAATTAGGGCAGGTAACTGTAACTTCGATACTAATTATGACAGGTGACAGTAACTTCGATACTAATTATGACAAGTAACTATAACTTCGATACAAATTATGACAGGTAACAGTAACTTCGATACTAATTATGACAAGAAACTCTACCTTCGTTACTAATTATGCCAAGTAACAGTAATTTTTATAAAAAATTATTGCAGGTAACTGTAACTTCAATACTAATTATGACAGGTAACAGTAACTTCGATACTAAATATGACAGGTAACTGTAACTTCGTTACTAATTATGACAAATAACTTTAATTTTGATACTAATTATGGCAGGTAACTGTAACATCGTTACTAATTATGGCAAGTCCCTGTAATTTCGATACAATTATGACAAATAACTTTAATTTCGATACTAATTATGGCAGGTAACTGTAACATCGTTACTAATTATGGCAAGTCCCTGTAATTTCGATACAAATTATGGCAGGTAACTGTAACTTCGATACTAATTATGACAAGTCCCTGTAATTTCGATACAAATTATGGCAGGTCAATGTAACTTCCATACTAATTATGACAGGTAACAGTAACTTCGATACTAATTATGACAGGAAAATGTAACTTCATTACAAATTATGACAAGTAACTGTAATTTCGATACAAACTATGACTGGTAACTGTAACTTCGTTACTAATTATGACAAGTAACAGTACCTTCGATACTAATTATGACAAGTAACTATAACTTCCATACAAATTATGACAGGTAACTGTAACTTCGGTACGAATTATGACAAGAAACACTAACTTCGTTACTAATTATGACATGTAACTGTAATTTTGATAAAAAAAATTATGGTAGGTAACTGTAACTTCAATACTAATTATGACAGGTAACAGTTACGTCGATACTAATTATGACAAGTAACAGTACCTTCGATGCTAATTATGACAGGTAACTGTAACGTCGATACTAATTATGACAAGGAACTGTAATTTCGATACAAATTATGGCAGGTAACTATAACTTCGTTACTAATTATGACAAGTAAATGTAATTTCGATACAAATTTTGGCAGGTAACTGTAACATCGTTACTAATTATGACAAGTCCCTGTAATTTCTATACAAATTATGGCAGGTAACTGTAACTTCCATAATAATTATGACAGGTAACAGTAACTTCGATACTAATTTTGACTGGAAACTGTAACTTCGTTACTAATTATGACAAGTAACTGTAATTTCAATACAAATTATGACAGGTAACTGTAACTTCGTTACTAATTATGACAAGTAACAGTACCTTCGATGCTAATTATGACAGGTAACTGTAACTTCGATACTAATTATGACAAGGAACTGTAATTTCGATACAAAATTTTGGCAGGTAAATGTAACTTCGATACTAATTATGACAGGTAACAGTAACTTCGATTCCAATTATGACAAGTAACTATAACATCGATACTAATTATGACAGGTAACTGTAACTTCGTTACTAATTATGACAAGTAACTGTAATTTCGATACAAATTATGGCAGGTAACTGTAACATCGATACTAATTATGACAAGTCCCTGTAATTTCGATACAAATTATGGCAGGTAACTGTAACTTCCATAATAATTATGACAGGTAACTGTAACTTCGATACTAATTATGACAGGTAACAGTAACTTCGATTCTAATTATGACAAGTAACTGTAACATCGATACTAATTAAGACAGGTAACTGTAACTTCGTTTCTAATTATGACAAGTAACTGTAATTTCGATACTAATTATGGCAGGTAACTGTAACTTCGTTACTAATTATGACAAGTCCCTGTAATTTCGATACAAATTATGGCAGGTAACTGTAACTTCGATACTAATTATGAAGAGTAAATGTCACTTCGATACTAATTATGACAGATAACTGTAACCTCGTTACTAATTATGACAAATAACTGTAATTTCGATACAAAATTTTGGCAGGTAACTGTAACCTCGTTACTAATTATGACAAGTAAATGTAATTTTGATAAAAAATTATGGTAGGTAACTGTAACTTCAATACTAATTATGACAGGTAACAGTAACTTCGATACTAATTATGACAGGTAACTGTTACTTCGTTACTAATTATGACAAGTAACTTTCATTTCGATACTAATTATGAACAGGTAACTGTAACTTCGTTACTAATTATGACAAGTCCCTGTAATTTCGATACAAAATATGGTACGTAACTGTAATTTCGATACTAATTATGACAGGTTACAGTATCTTCGATACTCATTATGACAGGAAACTGTAACTTCGTTACTAATTATGACAAGTAACTGTAATTTCGATACAAATTATGACAGGTAACTGTAACTTCGTTAATAATTATGACAAGTAACTGTAATTTCGATAAAAAATTATGGTAGGTAACTGTAACTTCAAAACTAATTATGACAGGTAACAGTACCTTCTATACTAATTATGACAGGAAACTGTAACTTCATTAATAATTATAACAAGTAACTGTAATTTCGATGCAAATTATGACAGGTAACTGTAACTTCGTTACTAATTATGACAAGTAACAGTACCTTCGATGCTAATTATGACAGGTAACTGTAACTTCGATACTAATTATGACAAGGAACTGTAATTTCGATACAAATTATGGCAGGTAAGTGTAACTTCGATACTAATTATGACAAGTAAATGTAACTTCGATACTAATTATGACAGGTAACTGTAACTTCGTTACTAATTATGAAAAGTAACTGTAATTTCGATACAAAATTTTGGCAGGTAACTGTAACTTCGATACTAATTATGACAGGTAACAGTAACTTCGATTCTAATTATGACAAGTAACTGTAACTTTGATACTAATTATGACAGGTAACTGTAACTTCGTTACTAATTATGACAAGTAACTGTAATTTTGATACAAATTATGGCAGGTAACTGTAACTTCGATACTAATTATGACAGGTAACAGTAACCTCGATACTAATTATGACAAGTAACTATAACTTCGAAACAAATTATGACAGGTAACTGTAACTTCGATACTAATTAGGACAAGAAACTCTAACTTCGTTACTAATTATGACAAGTAACTGTAATTTTGATAAAAAAATTATGGTAGGTAACTGTAACTTCAATACTAATTATGACAGGTAAGAGTAACGTCGATACTTATTATGACAAGTAACAGTACCTTCGATGCTAATTATGACAGGTAACTGTAACTTCGATACTAATTATGACAAGGAACTGTAATTTCGATACAAATTATGGCAGGTAACTCTAACTTCGTTACTAATTATGACAAGTAACTGTATTTTCGATACAAATTTTGGCAGGTAACTATAACTTCGATACTAATTATGACAAGTCCCTGTAATTTCGATACAAATTATGGCAGGTAACTGTAACTTCCATACTAATTATGACAGGTAACAGTAACTTCGATACTAATTATGACAGGAAACTGTAACTTCGTTACTAATTATGACAAGTAACTGTAATTTCGATACAAATTATGACAGGTAACTGTAACTTCGTTACTAATTATGACAAGTAACAGTACCTTCGATGCTAATTATGACAGGTAACTGTAACTTCGATACTAATTATGACAAGGAACTGTAATTTCGATACAAATTATGGCAGGTAACTGTAACTTCGTTACTAATTATGACAAGTAACTGTAATTTCGATACAAATTTTGGCAGGTAACTGTAACTTCGATACTAATTATGACAGGTAACAGTAACTTCGATACTAATTATGACATGTAACTGTAACTTCGATACTAATTATGGCAAGGAACTGAAATTTCGATACAAATTATGGCAGGTAACTGTAACTTCGATACTAATTATGACAGGTGACTGGAACTTAGTTACTAATTATGACAAGTAACTGTAATTTCGATACAAATTATGGCAGGTAACAGTACCTTCGATACTAATTATGACAGGTAACTGTAATTTCGATACAAATTATGGCAGGTAACTGTAACTTCGTTACTAATTATGACAAGTAACTGTAATTTCGATACAAATTTTGGCAGGTAACTGTAACTTCGATACTAATTATGATAGGTAACAGTAACTTCGATACTAATTATGACAAGTAACTGTAATTTCGATACAAATTATGGCAGGTAACAGTACCTTCGATACTAATTATGACAGGTAACTGTAACTTCGATACTAATTATGGCAAGGAACTGAAATTTCGATACTAATTATGGCAGGTAACTGTAACTTCGATACTAATTATGACAGGTGACAGTAACTTCGATACTAATTATGACAAGCAACTATAACTTCGATACAAATTATGACAGGTAACAGTAACTTCGATACTAATTAAGACAAGAAACTCTACCTTCGTTTCTAATTATGACACGTAACTGTAATTTCGATACTAATTATGGTAGGTAACTGTAACTTCGTTACTAATTATGACAAGTCCCTGTAATTTCGATACAAATTATGGCAGGTAACTGTAACTTCGATACTAATTATGACAAGTAAATGTAACTTCGATACTAATTATGACAGGTAACTGTAACTTCGTTACTAATTATGACAAGTAACTGTAATTTCGATACAAAATTTTGGCAGGTAACTGTAACTTCGATACTAATTATGACAAGTAACTGTAATTTTGATAAAAAATTATGGTAGGTAACTGTAACTTCAATACTAATTATGACAGGTAAGAGTAACATCGATACTAATTATGACAAGTAACAGTACCTTCGATGCTAATTATGACAAGGAACTCTAATTTCGATACAAATTTTGGCAGGTAACTGTAACTTCGATACTAATTATGACAGATAACATTAACTTCGATAATAATTATGACAAGTAACTGTAACTTCGATACTAATTATGACAGGTAACTGGAACTTCGTTACTAATTATGACAAGTAACTGTAATTTCGAAACAAATTATGGCAGGTAACTGTAACTTCGATACTAATTATGGCAGGTAACTGTAACTTCGTTACTAATTATAGGAAGTAACTGTAATTTCGATGCAAATTATGACAGGTAACTGTAACTTCGTTACTAATTATGACAAGTAAATGTAATTTCGTTACAAATTATGGCAGGTAACAGTACCTTCGATTATAATTATGACAGGTAACTGTAACTTCGATACTAATTATGACAAGGAACTGTGATTTCGATACAAATTATGGCAGGTAACTGTAACTTCGTTACTAATTATGACAAGTAACTGTAATTTCGATACAAATTTTGGCAGGTAACTATAACTTCGATACTAATTATGACAAGTCCCTGTAATTTCGATACAAATTATGGCAGGTAACTGTAACTTCCATACTAATTATGACAGGTAACAGTAACTTCGATACTAATTATGACAGGTAACTGTAACTTCGATACTAATTATGACAAGGAACTGTAATTTCGATACAAATTATGGCAGGTAACTGTAACTTCGTTACTAATTATGACAAGTAACTGTAATTTCGATACAAATTTTGGCAGATAACTGTAACTTCGATACTAATTATGACAGGTAACAGTAACTTCGATACTAATTATGACATGTAACTGTAACTTCGATACTAATTATGGCAAGGAACTGAAATTTCGATACAAATTATGGCAGGTAACTGTAACTTCGATACTAATTATGACAGGTGACTGGAACTTAGTTACTAATTATGACAAGTAACTGTAATTTCGATACAAATTATGGCAGGTAACAGTACCTTCGATACTAATTATGACAGGTAACTGTAATTTCGATACAAATTATGGCAGGTAACTGTAACTTCGTTACTAATTATGACAAGTAACTGTAATTTCGATACAAATTTTGGCAGGTAACTGTAACTTCGATACTAATTATGATAGGTAACAGTAGCTTCGATACTAATTATGACAAGTAACTGTAATTTCGATACAAATTATGGCAGGTAACAGTACCTTCGATAATAATTATGACAGGTAACTGTAACTTCGATACTAATTATGGCAAGGAACTGAAATTTCGATACTAATTATGGCAGGTAACTGTAACTTCGATACTAATTATGACAGGTGACAGTAACTTCGATACTAATTATAACAAGTAACTGTAACTTCGATACTAATTATGACAGGTAACTGTAACTTCGTTACTAATTATGGCAAGTAACTGTAATTTCGATACAAATTTTGGCAGGTAACGGTAACTTCGATACTAATTATGACAGGTAACAGTAACTTCGATACTAATTATGACAAGTAACTGTAACTTCGATACTTATTAGGACAGGTAACTGTAACTTCGTTACTAATTATGAAAAGTAACTGTAATTTCGATACAAATTATGGCAGGTAACTGTAACTTCGATACTAATTATGACAAGTAACTGTAACTTCGATACTAATTATGACAAGTAACTGTAACTTCGATACTAATTAATACAGGTAACAGTAACTTCGATAATAATTATGACAGGTTACTATCGTTACTAATTATGTCAAGTAACTGTAACTTCGATCATAATTATGACAAGTAACTGTAACTTCGATACTTACTATGACAGGTAACTGTAACTTCATTACTAATTATGACAAGAAACTGTAAATTCGATACTAATTATGACAGGTAACTGTAACTTCGATACTAATTATGACAAGTAACTGTAACTTCGATACTAATTATGACAAGTAACTGTAACTTCGATACTAATTGTGACAGGTAACAGTAACTTCGATATTAATTATGACAAGTAACAGTAATTTGGTTACTTATTATGACAAGTAATTGTAATTTCGATCCAAATTTTGGCAGGTAACTGTAACTTCGATACTAATTATGACAGGAAACAGTAACTTTGATACTAATTATGACAAGTAACTGTAACTTCGATACTAATTATGTCAGGTAACTGTAACTTCGTTACTAATTATGACAAGTAACTGTAATTTCGATACAAATTAGGGCAGGTAACTGTAACTTCGATACTAATTATGACAGGTATCAGTAACTTCGATACTAATTAGGACAAGTAACAGTAACTTCGATACTAATTATAACAAGTAACTGTAACTTCGATACTAATTATGACAGGTAACTGTAACTTCGTTACTAATTATGGCAAGTAACTGTAATTTCGATACAAATTTTGGCAGGTAACGGTAACTTCGATACTAATTATGACAGGTAACAGTAACTTCGATACTAATTATGACAAGTAACTGTAACTTCGATACTTATTAGGACAGGTAACTGTAACTTCGTTACTAATTATGAAAAGTAACTGTAATTTCGATACAAATTATGGCAGGTAACTGTAACTTCGATACAAATTATGACAGGTAACAGTATCTTCGATACTAATTATGACAAGTAACTATAACCTCGATACAAATTATGACAGGTAACTGTAACTTCCATACTAATTATGACAAGAATCTCTAACTTCGTTATTAATTATGACAAGTAACTGTAATTTTGATAAAAAATTATGGTAGGTAACTGTAACTTCAATACTAATTATGACAGGTAACACTAACCTCGATACTAATTATGACAGGTAACTGTTACTTCGTTACTAATTATGACAAGCAACTTTAATTTCGATACTAATTATCGAAGTAATAATTCGTTACTAATTATGTCAAGTCCCTGTAATTTCGATACAAATTATGGTAGGTAACTGTAATTTCGATACTAATTATGACAGGTAACAGTATCTTCGATACTAATTATGACAGGAAACTGTAACTTCGTTACTAATTATGACAAGTAACTGTAATTTCGATACAAATTATGACAGGTTAATGTAACTTCGTTACTAATTATGACAAGTAACTGTAATTTCGATACAAATTATGGCAGGTAACAGTACCTTCGGTACTAATTATGACAGGTAACTGTAACTTCGATACTAATTATGGCAAGGAACTGTAATTTCGATACAAATTAGGGCAGGTAACTGTAACTTCGATACTAATTATGACAGGTGACAGTAACTTCGATACTAATTATGACAAGTAACTATAACTTCGATACAAATTATGACAGGTAACAGTAACTTCGATACTAATTATGACAAGAAACTCTACCTTCGTTACTAATTATGCCAAGTAACTGTAATTTTTATAAAAAATTATTGCAGGTAACTGTAACTTCAATACTAATTATGACAGGTAACAGTAACTTCGATACTAAATATGACAGGTAACTGTAACTTCGTTACTAATTATGACAAATAACTTTAATTTCGATACTAATTATGGCAGGTAACTGTAACATCGTTACTAATTATGGCAAGTCCCTGTAATTTCGATACAATTATGACAAATAACTTTAATTTCGATACTAATTATGGCAGGTAACTGTAACATCGTTACTAATTATGGCAAGTCCCTGTAATTTCGATACAAATTATGGCAGGTAACTGTAACTTCGATACTAATTATGACAAGTCCCTGTAATTTCGATACAAATTATGGCAGGTCAATGTAACTTCCATACTAATTATAACAGGTAACAGTAACTTCGATACTAATTATGACAGGAAAATGTAACTTCATTACAAATTATGACAAGTAACTGTAATTTCGATACAAACTATGACAGGTAACTGTAACTTCGTTACTAATTATGACAAGTAACAGTACCTTCGATACTAATTATGACAAGTAACTATAACTTCCATACAAATTATGACAGGTAACTGTAACTTCGGTACGAATTATGACAAGAAACACTAACTTCGTTACTAATTATGACATGTAACTGTAATTTTGATAAAAAAAATTATGGTAGGTAACTGTAACTTCAATACTAATTATGACAGGTAACAGTTACGTCGATACTAATTATGACAAGTAACAGTACCTTCGATGCTAATTATGACAGGTAACTGTAACTTCGATACTAATTATGACAAGGAACTGTAATTTCGATACAAATTATGGCAGGTAACTGTAACTTCGTTACTAATTATGACAAGTAAATGTAATTTCGATACAAATTTTGGCAGGTAACTGTAACATCGTTACTAATTATGACAAGTCCCTGTAATTTCTATACAAATTATGGCAGGTAACTGTAACTTCCATAATAATTATGACAGGTAACAGTAACTTCGATACTAATTTTGACTGGAAACTGTAACTTCGTTACTAATTATGACAAGTAACTGTAATTTCAATACAAATTATGACAGGTAACTGTAACTTCGTTACTAATTATGACAAGTAACAGTACCTTCGATGCTAATTATGACAGGTAACTGTAACTTCGATACTAATTATGACAAGGAACTGTAATTTCGATACAAAATTTTGGCAGGTAAATGTAACTTCGATACTAATTATGACAGGTAACAGTAACTTCGATTCCAATTATGACAAGTAACTATAACATCGATACTAATTATGACAGGTAACTGTAACTTCGTTACTAATTATGACAAGTAACTGTAATTTCGATACAAATTATGGCAGGTAACTGTAACATCGATACTAATTATGACAAGTCCCTGTAATTTCGATACAAATTATGGCAGGTAACTGTAACTTCCATAATAATTATGACAGGTAACTGTAACTTCGATACTAATTATGACAGGTAACAGTAACTTCGATTCTAATTATGACAAGTAACTGTAACATCGATACTAATTAAGACAGGTAACTGTAACTTCGTTTCTAATTATGACAAGTAACTGTAATTTCGATACTAATTATGGCAGGTACCTGTAACTTCGTTACTAATTATGACAAGTCCCTGTAATTTCGATACAAATTATGGCAGGTAACTGTAACTTCGATACTAATTATGAAGAGTAAATGTCACTTCGATACTAATTATGACAGATAACTGTAACCTCGTTACTAATTATGACAAATAACTGTAATTTCGATACAAAATTTTGGCAGGTAACTGTAACCTCGTTACTAATTATGACAAGTAAATGTAATTTTGATAAAAAATTATGGTAGGTAACTGTAACTTCAATACTAATTATGACAGGTAACAGTAACTTCGATACTAATTATGACAGGTAACTGTTACTTCGTTACTAATTATGACAAGTAACTTTCATTTCGATACTAATTATGAACAGGTAACTGTAACTTCGTTACTAATTATGACAAGTCCCTGTAATTTCGATACAAAATATGGTACGTAACTGTAATTTCGATACTAATTATGACAGGTTACAGTATCTTCGATACTCATTATGACAGGAAACTGTAACTTCGTTACTAATTATGACACGTAACTGTAATTTCGATACAAATTATGACAGGTAACTGTAACTTCGTTAATAATTATGACAAGTAACTGTAATTTCGATACAAATTATGGCAGGTAACACTACCTTCGGTACTAATTATGACAGGTAACTGTAACTTCGATACTAATTATGGCAAGGAACTGTAATTACGATACAAATTAGGGCAGGTAACTGTAACTTCGATACTAATTATTACAGGTGACATTAACTTCGATACTAATTATGACAAGTAACTATAACTTCGATACAAATTATGACAGGTAACAGTAACTTCGATACTAATTATGACAAGAAACTCTACCTTCGTTACTAATTATGACAAGTAACTATAATTTTGATAAAAAATTATGGTAGGTAACTGTAACTTCAAAACTAATTATGACAGGTAACAGTACCTTCTATACTAATTATGACAGGAAACTGTAACTTCATTAATAATTATGACAAGTAACTGTAATTTCGATGCAAATTATGACAGGTAACTGTAACTTCGTTACTAATTATGACAAGTAACAGTACCTTCGATGCTAATTATGACAGGTAACTGTAACTTCGATACTAATTATGACAAGGAACTGTAATTTCGATACAAATTATGGCAGGTAAGTGTAACTTCGATACTAATTATGACAAGTAAATGTAACTTCGATACTAATTATGACAGGTAACTGTAACTTCGTTACTAATTATGAAAAGTAACTGTAATTTCGATACAAAATTTTGGCAGGTAACTGTAACTTCGATACTAATTATGACAGGTAACAGTAACTTCGATTCTAATTATGACAAGTAACTGTAACTTTGATACTAATTATGACAGGTAACTGTAACTTCGTTACTAATTATGACAAGTAACTGTAATTTTGATACAAATTATGGCAGGTAACTGTAACTTCGATACTAATTATGACAGGTAACAGTAACCTCGATACTAATTATGACAAGTAACTATAACTTCGAAACAAATTATGACAGGTAACTGTAACTTCGATACTAATTAGGACAAGAAACTCTAACTTCGTTACTAATTATGACAAGTAACTGTAATTTTGATAAAAAATTATGGTAGGTAACTGTAACTTCAATACTAATTATGACAGGTAAGAGTAACGTCGATACTTATTATGACAAGTAACAGTACCTTCGATGCTAATTATGACAGGTAACTGTAACTTCGATACTAATTATGACAAGGAACTGTAATTTCGATACAAATTATGGCAGGTAACTGTAACTTCGTTACTAATTATGACAAGTAACTGTAATTTCGATACAAATTATGACAGGTAACTGTAACTTCGTTACTAATTATGACAAGTAACAGTACCTTCGATGCTAATTATGACAGGTAACTGTAACTTCGATACTAATTATGACAAGGAACTGTAATTTCGATACAAATTATGGCAGGTAACTGTAACTTCGTTACTAATTATGACAAGTAACTGTAATTTCGATACAAATTTTGGCAGGTAACTGTAACTTCGATACTAATTATGACAGGTAACAGTAACTTCGATACTAATTATGACATGTAACTGTAACTTCGATACTAATTATGGCAAGGAACTGAAATTTCGATACAAATTATGGCAGGTAACTGTAACTTCGATACTAATTATGACAGGTGACTGGAACTTAGTTACTAATTATGACAAGTAACTGTAATTTCGATACAAATTATGGCAGGTAACAGTACCTTCGATACTAATTATGACAGGTAACTGTAATTTCGATACAAATTATGGCAGGTAACTGTAACTTCGTTACTAATTATGACAAGTAACTGTAATTTCGATACAAATTTTGGCAGGTAACTGTAACTTCGATACTAATTATGATAGGTAACAGTAACTTCGATACTAATTATGACAAGTAACTGTAATTTCGATACAAATTATGGCAGGTAACAGTACCTTCGATACTAATTATGACAGGTAACTGTAACTTCGATACTAATTATGGCAAGGAACTGAAATTTCGATACTAATTATGGCAGGTAACTGTAACTTCGATACTAATTATGACAGGTGACAGTAACTTCGATACTAATTATGACAAGCAACTATAACTTCGAAACAAATTATGACAGGTAACAGTAACTTCGATACTAATTAAGACAAGAAATTCTACCTTCGTTTCTAATTGTGACACGTAACTGTAATTTCGATACTAATTATGGTAGGTAACTGTAACTTCGTTACTAATTATGACAAGTCCCTGTAATTTCGATACAAATTATGGCAGGTAACTGTAACTTCGATACTAATTATGACAAGTAAATGTAACTTCGATACTAATTATGACAGGTAACTGTAACTTCGTTACTAATTATGACAAGTAACTGTAATTTCGATACAAAATTTTGGCAGGTAACTGTAACTTCGATACTAATTATGACAATTAACTGTAATTTTGATAAAAAATTATGGTAGGTAACTGTAACTTCAATACTAATTATGACAGGTAAGAGTAACATCGATACTAATTATGACAAGTAACAGTACCTTCGATGCTAATTATGACAGGTAACTATAACTTCGATACTAATTATGACAAGGAACTCTAATTTCGATACAAATTTTGGCAGGTAACTGTAACTTCGATATTAATTATGACAGATAACATTAACTTCGATAATAATTATGACAAGTAACTGTAACTTCGATACTAATTATGACAGGTATCTGGAACTTCGTTACTAATTATGACAAGTAACTGTAATTTCGAAACAAATTATGGCAGGTAACTGTAACTTCGATACTAATTATGGCAGGTAACTGTAACATCGTTACTACTTATAGGAAGTAACTGTAATTTCGATGCAAATTATGACAGGTAACTGTAACTTCGTTACTAATTATGACAAGTAAATGTAATTTCGTTACAAATTATGGCAGGTAACAGTACCTTCGATTATAATTATGACAGGTAACTGTAACTTCGATACTAATTATGACAAGGGACTGTGATTTCGATACAAATTATGGCAGGTAACTGTAACTTCGTTACTAATTATGACAAGTAACTGTAATTTCGATACAAATTTTGGCAGGTAACTATAACTTCGATACTAATTATGACAAGTCCCTGTAATTTCGATACAAATTATGGCAGGTAACTGTAACTTCCATACTAATTATGACAGGTAACAGTAACTTCGATACTAATTATGACAGGTAACTGTAACTTCGATACTAATTAAGACAAGGAACTGTAATTTCGATACAAATTATGGCAGGTAACTGTAACTTCGTTACTAATTATGACATGTAACTGTAATTTCGATACAAATTTTGGCAGATAACTGTAACTTCGATACTAATTATGACAGGTAACAGTAACTTCGATACTAATTATGACATGTAACTGTAACTTCGATACTAATTATGGCAAGGAACTGAAATTTCGATACAAATTATGGCAGGTAACTGTAACTTCGATACTAATTATGACAGGTGACTGGAACTTAGTTACTAATTATGACAAGTAACTGTAATTTCGATACAAATTATGGCAGGTAACAGTACCTTCGATACTAATTATGACAGGTAACTGTAATTTCGATACAAATTATGGCAGGTAACTGTAACTTCGTTACTAATTATGACAAGTAACTGTAATTTCGATACAAATTTTGGCAGGTAACTGTAACTTCGATACTAATTATGATAGGTAACAGTAACTTCGATACTAATTATGACAAGTAACTGTAATTTCGATACAAATTATGGCAGGTAACAGTACCTTCGATAATAATTATGACAGGTAACTGTAACTTCGATACTAATTATGGCAAGGAACTGAAATTTCGATACTAATTATGGCAGGTAACTGTAACTTCGATACTAATTATGACAGGTGACAGTAACTTCGATACTAATTATGACAAGCAACTATAACTTCGATACAAATTATGACAGGTAACAGTAACTTCGATACTAATTACGACAAGAAACTCTACCTTCGTTTCTAATTATGACACGTAACTGTAATTTCGATACTAATTATGGCAGGTAACAATAACTTCGTTACTAATTATGACAAGTCACTGTAATTTCGATACAAATTATGGCAGGTAACTGTAACTTCGATACTAATTATGACAAGTAAATGTAACTTCGATACTAATTATGACAGGTAACTGTAACTTCGTTACTAATTATGACAAGTAACTGTAATTTCGATACAAAATTTTGGCAGGTAACTGTAACTTCGATACTAATTATGACAAGTAACTGTAATTTTGATAAAAAATTATGGTAGGTAACTGTAACTTCAATACTAATTATGACAGGTAAGAGTAACATCGATACTAATTATGACAAGTAACAGTACCTTCGATGCTAATTATGACAGGTAACTATAACTTCGATACTAATTATGACAAGGAACTCTAATTTCGATACAAATTTTGGCAGGTAACTGTAACTTCGATACTAATTATGACAGATAACAGTAACTTCGATAATAATTATGACAAGAAACTGTAACTTCGATACTAATTATGACAGGTAACTGGAACTTCGTTACTAATTATGACAAGTAACTGTAATTTCGAAACAAATTATGGCAGGTAACTGTAACTTCGATACTAATTATGGCAAGTAACTGTAACTTCGTTACTAATTATGGGAAGTAACTTTAATTTCGATGCAAATTATGACAGGTAACTGTAACTTCGTTACTAATTATGACAAGTAAATGTAATTTCGTTACAAATTATGGCAGGTAACAGTACCTTCGATTATAATTATGACAGGTAACTGTAACTTCGATACTAATTATGACAAGGAACTGTAATTTCGATACAAATTATGGCAGGTAACTGTAACTTTGATACTAATTATGACGGGTAACAGTATCTTCGATACTAATTATGACAAATAACTGTAACTTCGTTACTAATTATGACAAGTAACTCTAAAATTGAAAAAAAAAATATGGCAGGTAACTGTAACTTCGATACTAATTAATACAAGTAACAGTAACTTCGATAATAATTATGACAGGTTACTATCGTTACTAATTATGTCAAGTAACTGTAACATCGATACTAATTATGACAAGTAACTGTAACTTCGATACTTACTATGACAGGTAACTGTAACTTCATTACTAATTATGACAAGAAACTGTAAATTCGATACTAATTATGACAGGTAACTGTAACTTCGATACTAATTATGACAAGTAACTGTAACTTCGATACTAATTATGGCAAGTTAACTGTAACTTCGATACTAATTGTGACAGGTAACAGTTACTTCGATATTAATTATGACAAGTAACAGTAATTTCGATACTTATTATGACAATTAATTGTAATTTCGATACAAATTTTGGCAGGTAACAGTAACATCGATACTAATTATGGCAGGTAACTGTAACTTCGATACTAATTATGACAGGTATCAGTAACTTCGATACTAATTAGGACAAGTAACAGTAACTTCGATACTAATTATAACAAGTAACTGTAACTTCGATACTAATTATGACAGGTAACTGTAACTTCGTTACTAATTATGACAATTAACTGTAATTTCGATACAAATTATGGCAGTTAACTGTAACTTCGATACTAATTATGACAGGTAACAGTAACATCGATACTAATTATGGCAGGTAACTGTAACTTCGATACTAATTATGACAGGTATCAGTAACTTCGATACTAATTAGGACAAGTAACAGTAACTTCGATACTAATTATAACAAGTAACTGTAACTTCGATACTAATTATGACAGGTAACTGTTACTTCCATACTAATTATGACAGGTAACAGTAACTTCGATAATAATTATGACAGGAAACTGTAACTTCGTTACTAATTATGACAAGTAACTGTAATTTCGATACAAATTATGACAGGTAACTGTAACTTCGTTACTAATTATGACAAGTAACAGTACCTTCGATGCTAATTATGACAGGTAACTGTAACTTCGATACTAATTATGACAAGGAACTGTAATTTCGATACAAATTATGGCAGGTTACTGTAACTTCGTTACTAATTATGACAAGTAACTGTAATTTCGATACAAATTTTGGCAGGTAACTGTAACTTCGATACTAATTATGACAGGTAACAGTAACTTCGATACTAATTATGACAAGTAACTGTAACTTCGATACTAATTATGACAGGTAACTGGAACTTAGTTACTAATTATGACAAGTAACTGTAATTTAGATACAAATTATGGCAGGTAACAGTACCTTCGATACTAATTATGACAGGTAACTGTAACTTCGATACTAATTATGGCAAGGAACTGAAATTTCGATACAAATTATGGCAGTTAACTATAACTTCGATACTAATTATGACAGGTGACAGTAACTTCGATACTAATTATGACAAGCAACTATAACTTCGGTACAAATTATGACAGGTAACAATAACTTCGATGCTAATTACGAAAAGAAATTCTACCTTCGTTTCTAATTATGACAAGTAACTGTAATTTCGATACTAATTATGGCAGGTAACTGTAACTTCGTTACTAATTATGACAAGTCCCTGTAATTTCGATACAAATTATGGCAGGTAACTGTAACTTCGATACTAATTATGACAAGTAAATGTAACTTCGATACTAATTATGACAGGTAACTGTAACTTCGTTACTAATTATGACAAGTAACTGTAATTTCGATACAAAATTTTGGCAGGTAACTGTAACTTCGATACTAATTATGACAAGTAACTGTAATTTTGATAAAAAATTATGGTAGGTAACTGTAACTTCAATACTAATTATGACAGGTAAGAGTAACATCGATACTAATTATGACAAGTAACAGTACCTTCGATGCTAATTATGACAGGTAACTATAACTTCGATACTAATTATGACAAGGAACTGTAATTTCGATACAAATTTTAGCAGGTAACTGTAACTTCGATACTAATTATGACAGGTAACAGTAACTTCGTTACTAATTATGGGAAGTAACTGTAATTTCGATGCAAATTATGACAGGTAACTGTAACTTCGTTACTAATTATGACAAGTAACTGTAATTTCGTTACAAATTATGGCAGGTAACAGTACCTTCGATTATAATTATGACAGGTAACTGTAACTTCGATACTAATTATGACAAGGAACTGTAATTTCGATACAAATTATGGCAGGTAACTGTAACTTTGATACTAATTATGACGGGTAACAGTATCTTCGATACTAATTATGACAAGTAACTGTAACTTCGTTACTAATTATGACAAGTAACTCTAAAATTGAAAAAAAAATTATGGCAGGTAACTGTTACTTCGATACTAATTAATACAGGTAACAGTAACTTCGATAATAATTATGACAGGTTACTATCGTTACTAATTATGTCAAGTAACTGTAACTTCGATCATAATTATGACAAGTAACTGTAACTTCGATACTTACTATGACAGGTAACTGTAACTTCATTACTAATTATGACAAGAAACTGTAAATTCGATACTAATTATGACAGGTAACTGTAACTTCGATACTAATTATGACAAGTAACTGTAACTTCGATACTAATTATGACAAGTAACTGTAACTTCGATACTAATTGTGACAGGTAACAGTAACTTCGATATTAATTATGACAAGTAACAGTAATTTGGTTACTTATTATGACAAGTAATTGTAATTTCGACACAAATTTTGGCAGGTAACTGTAACTTCGATACTAATTATGACAGGAAACAGTAACTTTGATACTAATTATGACAAGTAACTGTAACTTCGATACTAATTATGTCAGGTAACTGTAACTTCGTTACTAATTATGACAAGTAACTGTAATTTCGATACAAATTAGGGCAGGTAACTGTAACTTCGATACTAATTATGACAGGTATCAGTAACTTCGATACTAATTAGGACAAGTAACAGTAACTTCGATACTAATTATAACAAGTAACTGTAACTTCGATACTAATTATGACAGGTAACTGTATCTTCGTTACTAATTATGGCAAGTAACTGTAATTTCGATACAAATTTTGGCAGGTAACGGTAACTTCGATACTAATTATGACAGGTAACAGTAACTTCGATACTAATTATGACAAGTAACTGTAACTTCGATACTTATTAGGACAGGTAACTGTAACTTCGTTACTAATTATGAAAACTAACTGTAATTTCGATACAAATTATGGCAGGTAACTGTAACTTCGATACAAATTATGACAGGTAACAGTATCTTCGATACTAATTATGACAAGTAACTATAACCTCGATACAAATTATGACAGGTAACTGTAACTTCCATACTAATTATGACAAGAATCTCTAACTTCGTTATTAATTATGACAAGTAACTGTAATTTTGATAAAAAATTATGGTAGGTAACTGTAACTTCAATACTAATTAGGACAGGTAACACTAACCTCGATACTAATTATGACAGGTAACTGTTACTTCGTTACTAATTATGACAAGTAACTTTAATTTCGATACTAATTATGGCAGGTAACTGTAACTTCGTTACTAATTATGACAAGTCCCTGTAATTTCGATACAAATTATGGTAGGTAACTGTAATTTCGATACTAATTATGACAGGTAACAGTATCTTCGATACTAATTATGACAGGAAACTGTAACTTCGTTACTAATTATGACAAGTAACTGTAATTTCGATACAAATTATGACAGGTTAATGTAACTTCGTTACTAATTATGACAAGTAACTGTAATTTCGATACAAATTATGGCAGGTAACAGTACCTTCGGTACTAATTATGACAGGTAACCGTAACTTCGATACTAATTATGGCAAGGAACTGTAATTTCGATACAAATTAGGGCAGGTAACTGTAACTTCGGTACTAATTATGACAGGTGACAGTAACTTCGATACTAATTATGACAAGTAACTATAACTTCGATACAAATTATGACAGGTAACAGTAACTTCGATACTAATTATGACAAGAAACTCTACCTTCGTTACTAATTATGCCAAGTAACTGTAATTTTGATAAAAAATTATTGCAGGTAACTGTAACTTCAATACTAATTATGACAGGTAACAGTAACTTCGATACTAAATATGACAGGTAACTGTAACTTCGTTACTAATTATGACAAATAACTTTAATTTCGATACTAATTATGGCAGGTAACTGTAACATCGTTACTAATTATGGCAAGTCCCTGTAATTTCGATACAATTATGACAAATAACTTTAATTTCGATACTAATTATGGCAGGTAACTGTAACATCGTTACTAATTATGGCAAGTCCCTGTAATTTCGATACAAATTATGGCAGGTAACTGTAACTTCGATACTAATTATGACAAGTCCCTGTAATTTCGATACAAATTATGGCAGGTCACTGTAACTTCCATACTAATTATGACAGGTAACAGTAACTTCGATACTAATTATGACAGGAAAATGTAACTTCATTACAAATTATGACAAGTAACTGTAATTTCGATACAAACTATGACAGGTAACTGTAACTTCGTTACTAATTATGACAAGTAACAGTACCTTCGATACTAATTATGACAAGTAACTATAACTTCGATACAAATTATGACAGGTAACTGTAACTTCGATACGAATTATGACAAGAAACACTAACTTCGTTACTAATTATGACAAGTAACTGTAATTTTGATAAAAAAATTATGGTAGGTAACTGTAACTTCAATACTAATTATGACAGGTAACAATAACGTCGATACTAATTATGACAAGTAACAGTACCTTCGATGCTAATTATGACAGGTAACTGTAACTTCGATACTAATTATGACAAGGAACTGTAATTTCGATACAAATTATGGCCGGTAACTGTAACTTCGTTACTAATTATGACAAGTAAATGTAATTTCGATACAAATTTTGGCAGGTAACTGTAACATCGTTACTAATTATGACAAGTCCCTGTAATTTCTATACAAATTATGGCAGGTAACTGTAACTTCCATAATAATTATGACAGGTAACAGTAACTTCGATACTAATTTTGACTGGAAACTGTAACTTCGTTACTAATTATGACAAGTAACTGTAATTTCAATACAAATTATGACAGGTAACTGTAACTTCGTTACTAATTATGACAAGTAACAGTACCTTCGATGCTAATTATGACAGGTAACTGTAACTTCGATACTAATTATGACAAGGAACTGTAATTTCGATACAAATTATGGCAGGTAACTGTAACTTCGATACTAATTATGACAAGTAAATGTAACTTCGATACTAATTATGACAGGTAACTGTAACTTCGTTACTAATTATGACAAGTAACTGTAATTTCGATACAAAATTTTGGCAGGTAAATGTAACTTCGATACTAATTATGACAGGTAACAGTAACTTCGATTCCAATTATGACAAGTAACTATAACATCGATACTAATTATGACAGGTAACTGTAACTTCGTTACTAATTATGACAAGTAACTGTAATTTCGATACAAATTATGGCAGGTAACTGTAACATCGATACTAATTATGACAAGTCCCTGTAATTTCGATACAAATTATGGCAGGTAACTGTAACTTCCATAATAATTATGACAGGTAACTGTAACTTCGATACTAATTATGACAGGTAACAGTAACTTCGATTCTAATTATGACAAGTAACTGTAACATCGATACTAATTAAGACAGGTAACTGTAACTTCGTTTCTAATTATGACAAGTAACTGTAATTTCGATACTAATTATGGCAGGTAACTGTAACTTCGTTACTAATTATGACAAGTCCCTGTAATTTCGATACAAATTATGGCAGGTAACTGTAACTTCGATACTAATTATGAAGAGTAAATGTCACTTCGATACTAGTTATGACAGATAACTGTAACCTCGTTACTAATTATGACAAATAACTGTAATTTCGATACAAAATTTTGGCAGGTAACTGTAACCTCGTTACTAATTATGACAAGTAACTGTAATTTTGATAAAAAATTATGGTAGGTAACTGTAACTTCAATACTAATTATGACAGGTAACAGTAACTTCGATACTAATTATGACAGGTAACTGTTACTTCGTTACTAATTATGACAAGTAACTTTCATTTCGATACTAATTATGAACAGGTAACTGTAACTTCGTTACTAATTATGACAAGTCCCTGTAATTTCGATACAAAATATGGTAGGTAACTGTAATTTCGATACTAATTATGACAGGTTACAGTATCTTCGATACTAATTATGACAGGAAACTGTAACTTCGTTACTAATTATGACAAGTAACTGTAATTTCGATACAAATTATGACAGGTAACTGTAACTTCGTTAATAATTATGACAAGTAACTGTAATTTCGATACAAATTATGGCAGGTAACACTACCTTCGGTACTAATTATGACAGGTAACTGTAACTTCGATACTAATTATGGCAAGGAACTGTAATTTCGATACAAATTAGGGCAGGTAACTGTAACTTCGATACTAATTATGACAGGTGACAGTAACTTCGATACTAATTATGACAAGTAACTATAACTTCGATACAAATTATGACAGGTAACAGTAACTTCGATACTAATTATGACAAGAAACTCTACCTTCGTTACTAATTATGACAAGTAACTGTAATTTTGATAAAAAATTATGGTAGGTAACTGTAACTTCAAAACTAATTATGACAGGTAACAGTACCTTCTATACTAATTATGACAGGAAACTGTAACTTCATTACTAATTATGACAAGTAACTGTAATTTCGATGCAAATTATGACAGGTAACTGTAACTTCGTTACTAATTATGACAAGTAACAGTACCTTCGATACTAATTATGACAAGTAACTATAACTTCGATACAAATTATGACAGGTAACTGTAACTTCGATACGAATTATGACAAGAAACACTAACTTCGTTACTAATTATGACAAGTAACTGTAATTTTGATAAAAAAAATTATGGTAGGTAACTGTAACTTCAATACTAATTATGTCAGGTAACACTAACGTCGATACTAATTATGACAAGTAACAGTACCTTCGATGCTAATTATGACAGGTAACTCTAACTTCGATACTAATTATGACAAGGAACTGTAATTTCGATACAAATTATGGCAGGTAACTGTAACTTCGTTACTAATTATGACAAGTAAATGTAATTTCGTTACAAATTTTGGCAGGTAACTGTAACATCGTTACTAATTATGACAAGTCCCTGTAATTTCTATACAAATTATGGCAGGTAACTGTATCTTCCATAATAATTATGACAGGTAACAGTAACTTCGATACTAATTATGACAGGAAACTGTAACTTCGTTACTAATTATGACAAGTAACTGTAATTTCAATACAAATTATGACAGGTAACTGTAACTTCGTTACTAATTATGACAAGTAAATGTAACTTCGATACTAATTATGACAGGTAACTGTAACTTCGTTACTAATTATGACAAGTAACTGTAATTTCGATACAAAATTTTGGCAGGTAAATGTAACTTCGATACTAATTAAGACAGGTAACAGTAACTTCGATTCTAATTATGACAAGTAACTGTAACATCGATACTAATTATGACAGGTAACTGTAACTTCGTTACTAATTATGACAAGTAACTGTAATTTCGATACAAATTATGGCAGGTAACTGTAACATCGATACTAATTATGACAAGTCCCTGTAATTTCGATACAAATTATGGCAGGTAACTGTAACTTCCATAATAATTATGACATGTAACTGTAACTTCGATACTAATTATGACAAGTAACAGTTACTTCGATTCTAATTATAACAAGTAACTGTAACATCGATACTAATTATGACAGGTAACTGTAACTTCGTTTCTAATTATGACAAGTAACTGTAATTTCGATACTAATTATGGCAGGTAACTGTAACTTCGTTACTAATCATGACAAGTCCCTGTAATTTCGATACAAATTATGGCAGGTAACTGTAACTTCGATACTAATTATGAAAAGTAAATGTCACTTCGATACTAATTATGACAGATAACTGTAACCTCGTTACTAATTATGACAAGTAACTGTAATTTCAATACAAAATTTTGGCAGGTAACTGTAACTTCGATACTAATTATGACAAGTAACTGTAATTTTGATAAAAAATTATGGTAGGAAACTGTAACTTTGATACTAATTATGACAGGTAACAGTATCTTCGATACTAATTATGACAAGTAACTGTAACTTCGTTACTTATTATGACAAGTAACTCTAATTTTGATAAAAAATTATGGCAGGTAACTGTAACTTCGATACTAATTAATACAGGTAACAGTAACTTCGATAATAATTGTGACAATTAACTGTAACTTCGATACTAATTGTGACAGGTAACAGTAACTTCGTTATTAATTATGACAAGTAACTGTAACATCGATACTAATTATGACAGGTAACTGGACCTTCGTTACTAATTATGACAAGTAACTGTAATTTCGATACAAATTTTAACAGGTAACAGTAACTTCGATACTAATTATGACAGGTACAGTAACTTCGATACTAATTATGACAAGTAACTGTAACTTCGATACTAATTATGACAGGTAACTGAAACTTCGTTACTAATTATGACAAGTAACTGTAATTTCGATTCAAATTATGGCAGGTAACTGTAACTTCGATAGTAATTATGGCAGGTAACTGTAACTTCGATACTAATTATGAGAGGTAACAGTAACTTCGATGCTAATTAAGACAGGTAACTGCAACTTCGTTACTAATTATGACAAGTAACTGTAATTTCGATACTAATTATTGCAGGTAACTGTAACTTCGTTACTAATTATGAGAAGTAACTGTAATTTCGATGCAAATTATGACAGGTAACTGTAACTTCGTTACTAATTATGACAAGTAACTGTAATTTCGTTACAAATTATGGCAGGTAACAGTACCTTCGATTATAATTATGACAGGTAACTGTAACTTCGATACTAATTATGACAAGGAACTGTAATTTCGATACAAATTATGGCAGGTGACTGTAACTTTGATACTAATTATGACAGGTAACAGTATCTTCGATACTAATTATGACAAGTAACTGTAACTTCGTTACTTATTATGACAAGTAACTCTAATTTTGATAAAAAATTATGGCAGGTAACTGTAACTTCGATACCAATTAATACAGGTAACAGTAACTTCGATAATAATTGTGACAAGTAACTGTAACTTCGATACTAATTGTGACAGGTAACAGTAACTTCGTTATTAATTATGACAAGTAACAGTAACTTCGATACTTATTATGACAAGTAATTGTAATTTCGATACAAATTTTGGCAGGTAACTGTAACTTCGATACTAATTATGACAGGAAACAGTAACTTTGATACTAATTACGACAAGTGACTGTAACTTCGATACTAATTATGGCAGGTAACTGTAACTTCGTTACTAGTTATGACAAGTAACTGTAATTTCGATACAAATTATGGCAGGTAACTGTAACTTCGTTACTAATTATGACAAGTCCCTGTAATTTCGATACAAATTATGGCAGGTAACTGTAACTTCGATACTAATTATGAAGAGTAAATGTCACTTTGATACTAATTATGACAGATAACTGTAACCTCGTTACTACTTATGACAAATAACTGTAATTTCGATACAAAATTTTGGCAGGTAACTGTAACCTCGTTACTAATTATGACAAGTAACTGTAATTTTGATAAAAAATTATGGTAGGTAACTGTAACTTCAATACTAATTATGACAGGTAACAGTACCTTCTATACTAATTATGACAGGAAACTGTAATTTCGTTACTAATTATGACAAGTAACTGTAATTTCGATACAAATTATGACAGGTAACTGTAACTTCGTTACTAATTATGACAAGTAACAGTACCTTCGATACTAATTATGACAAGTAACTATAACTTCGATACAAATTATGACAGGTAACTGTAACTTCGATACGAATTATGACAAGAAACACTAACTTCGTTACTAATTATGACAAGTAACTGTAATTTTGATAAAAAAATTATGGTAGGTAACTGTAACTTCAATACTAATTATGACAGGTAACAATAACGTCGATACTAATTATGACAAGTAACAGTACCTTCGATGCTAATTATGACAGGTAACTGTAACTTCGATACTAATTATGACCAGGAACTGTAATTTCGATACAAATTATGGCAGGTAACTGTAACTTCGTTACTAATTATGACAAGTAAATGTAATTTCGTTACAAATTTTGGCAGGTAACTGTAACATCGTTACTAATTATGACAAGTCCCTGTAATTTCTATACAAATTATGGCAGGTAACTGTATCTTCCATAATAATTATGACAGGTAACAGTAACTTCGATACTAATTATGACAGGAAACTGTAACTTCGTTACTAATTATGACAAGTAACTGTAATTTCAATACAAATTATGACAGGTAACTGTAACTTCGTTACTAATTATGACAAGTAAATGTAACTTCGATACTAATTATGACAGGTAACTGTAACTTCGTTACTAATTATGACAAGTAACTGTAATTTCGATACAAAATTTTGGCAGGTAAATGTAACTTCGATACTAATTAAGACAGGTAACAGTAACTTCGATTCTAATTATGACAAGTAACTGTAACATCGATACTAATTATGACAGGTAACTGTAACTTCGTTACTAATTATGACAAGTAACTGTAATTTCGATACAAATTATGGCAGGTAACTGTAACATCGATACTAATTATGACAAGTCCCTGTAATTTCGATACAAATTATGGCAGGTAACTCTAACTTCCATAATAATTATGACAGGTAACTGTAACTTCGATACTAATTATGACAAGTAACAGTAACTTCGATTCTAATTATAACAAGTAACTGTAACATCGATACTAATTATGACAGGTAACTGTAACTTCGTTTCTAATTATGACAAGTAACTGTAATTTCGATACTAATTATGGCAGGTAACTGTAACTTCGTTACTAATTATGACAAGTCCCTGTAATTTCGATACAAATTATGGCAGGTAACTGTAACTTCGATACTAATTATGAAAAGTAAATGTCACTTCGATACTAATTATGACAGATAACTGTAACCTCGTTACTAATTATGACAAGTAACTGTAATTTCAATACAAAATTTTGGCAGGTAACTGTAACTTCGATACTAATTATGACAGGTTAATGTAACTTCGTTACTAATTATGACAAGTAACTGTAATTTCGATACAAATTATGGCAGGTAACAGTACCTTCGGTACTAATTATGACAGGTAACCGTAACTTCGATACTAATTATGGCAAGGAACTGTAATTTCGATACAAATTAGGGCAGGTAACTGTAACTTCGGTACTAATTATGACAGGTGACAGTAACTTCGATACTAATTATGACAAGTAACTATAACTTCGATACAAATTATGACAGGTAACAGTAACTTCGATACTAATTATGACAAGAAACTCTACCTTCGTTACTAATTATGCCAAGTAACTGTAATTTTGATAAAAAATTATTGCAGGTAACTGTAACTTCAATACTAATTATGACAGGTAACAGTAACTTCGATACTAAATATGACAGGTAACTGTAACTTCGTTACTAATTATGACAAATAACTTTAATTTCGATACTAATTATGGCAGGTAACTGTAACATCGTTACTAATTATGGCAAGTCCCTGTAATTTCGATACAATTATGACAAATAACTTTAATTTCGATACTAATTATGGCAGGTAACTGTAACATCGTTACTAATTATGGCAAGTCCCTGTAATTTCGATACAAATTATGGCAGGTAACTGTAACTTCGATACTAATTATGACAAGTCCCTGTAATTTCGATACAAATTATGGCAGGTCACTGTAACTTCCATACTAATTATGACAGGTAACAGTAACTTCGATACTAATTATGACAGGAAAATGTAACTTCATTACAAATTATGACAAGTAACTGTAATTTCGATACAAACTATGACAGGTAACTGTAACTTCGTTACTAATTTTGACAAGTAACAGTACCTTCGATACTAATTATGACAAGTAACTATAACTTCGATACAAATTATGACAGGTAACTGTAACTTCGATACGAATTATGACAAGAAACACTAACTTCGTTACTAATTATGACAAGTAACTGTAATTTTGATAAAAAAAATTATGGTAGGTAACTGTAACTTCAATACTAATTATGACAGGTAACAGTTAAGTCGATACTAATTATGACAAGTAACAGTACCTTCGATGCTAATTATGACAGGTAACTGTAACTTCGATACTAATTATGACAAGGAACTGTAATTTCGATACAAATTATGGCAGGTAACTGTAACTTCGTTACTAATTATGACAAGTAAATGTAATTTCGATACAAATTTTGGCAGGTAACTGTAACATCGTTACTAATTATGACAAGTCCCTGTAATTTCTATACAAATTATGGCAGGTAACTGTAACTTCCATAATAATTATGACAGGTAACAGTAACTTCGATACTAATTTTGACTGGAAACTGTAACTTCGTTACTAATTATGACAAGTAACTGTAATTTCAATACAAATTATGACAGGTAACTGTAACTTCGTTACTAATTATGACAAGTAACAGTACCTTCGATGCTAATTATGACAGGTAACTGTAACTTCGATACTAATTATGACAAGGAACTGTAATTTCGATACAAATTATGGCAGGTAACTGTAACTTCGATACTAATTATGACAAGTAAATGTAACTTCGATACTAATTATGACAGGTAACTGTAACTTCGTTACTAATTATGACAAGTAACTGTAATTTCGATACAAAATTTTGGCAGGTAAATGTAACTTCGATACTAATTATGACAGGTAACAGTAACTTCGATTCCAATTATGACAAGTAACTATAACATCGATACTAATTATGACAGGTAACTGTAACTTCGTTACTAATTATGACAAGTAACTGTATTTTCGATACAAATTATGGCAGGTAACTGTAACATCGATACTAATTATGACAAGTCCCTGTAATTTCGATACAAATTATGGCAGGTAACTGTAACATCCATAATAATTATGACAGGTAACTGTAACTTCGATACTAATTATGACAGGTAACAGTAACTTCGATTCTAATTATGACAAGTAACTGTAACATCGATACTAATTAAGACAGGTAACTGTAACTTCGTTTCTAATTATGACAAGTAACTGTAATTTCGATACTAACTATGGCAGGTAACTGTAACTTCGTTACTAATTATGACAAGTCCCTGTAATTTCGATACAAATTATGGCAGGTAACTGTAACTTCGATACTAATTATGAAGAGTAAATGTCACTTCGATACTAATTATGACAGATAACTGTAACCTCGTTACTAATTATGACAAATAACTGTAATTTCGATACAAAATTTTGGCAGGTAACTGTAACCTCGTTACTAATTATGACAAGTAACTGTAATTTTGATAAAAAATTATGGTAGGTAACTGTAACTTCAATACTAATTATGACAGGTAACAGTAACTTCGATACTAATTATGACAGGTAACTGTTACTTCGTTACTAATTATGACAAGTAACTTTCATTTCGATACTAATTATGAACAGGTAACTGTAACTTCGTTACTAATTATGACAAGTCCCTGTAATTTCGATACAAAATATGGTAGGTAACTGTAATTTCGATACTAATTATGACAGGTTACAGTTTCTTCGATACTAATTATGACAGGAAACTGTAACTTCGTTACTAATTATGACAAGTAACTGTAATTTCGATACAAATTATGACAGGTAACTGTAACTTCGTTAATAATTATGACAAGTAACTGTAATTTCGATACAAATTATGACAGGTAACTGTAACTTCGATACTAATTATGGCAAGGAACTGTAATTTCGATACAAATTAGGGCAGGTAACTGTAACTTCGATACTAATTATGACAGGTGACAGTAACTTCGATACTAATTATGACAAGTAACTATAACTTCGATACAAATTATGACAGGTAACAGTAACTTCGATACTAATTATGACAAGAAACTCTACCTTCGTTACTAATTATGACAAGTAACTGTAATTTTGATAAAAAATTATGGTAGGTAACTGTAACTTCAAAACTAATTATGACAGGTAACAGTACCTTCTATACTAATTATGACAGGAAACTGTAACTTCATTACTAATTATGACAAGTAACTGTAATTTCGATGCAAATTATGACAGGTAACTGTAACTTCGTTACTAATTATGACAAGTAACAGTACCTTCGATACTAATTATGACAAGTAACTATAACTTCGATACAAATTATGACAGGTAACTGTAACTTCGATACGAATTATGACAAGAAACACTAACTTCGTTACTAATTATGACAAGTAACTGTAATTTTGATAAAAAAAATTATGGTAGGTAACTATAACTTCAATACTAATTATGTCAGGTAACACTAACGTCGATACTAATTATGACAAGTAACAGTACCTTCGATGCTAATTATGACAGGTAACTCTAACTTCGATACTAATTATGACAAGGAACTGTAATTTCGATACAAATTATGGCAGGTAACTGTAACTTCGTTACTAATTATGACAAGTAAATGTAATTTCGTTACAAATTTTGGCAGGTAACTGTAACATCGTTACTAATTATGACAAGTCCCTGTAATTTCTATACAAATTATGGCAGGTAACTGTATCTTCCATAATAATTATGACAGGTAACAGTAACTTCGATACTAATTATGACAGGAAACTGTAACTTCGTTACTAATTATGACAAGTAACTGTAATTTCAATACAAATTATGACAGGTAACTGTAACTTCGTTACTAATTATGACAAGTAAATGTAACTTCGATACTAATTATGACAGGTAACTGTAACTTCGTTACTAATTATGACAAGTAACTGTAATTTCGATACAAAATTTTTGCAGGTAAATGTAACTTCGATACTAATTAAGACAGGTAACAGTAACTTCGATTCTAATTATGACAAGTAACTGTAACATCGATACTAATTATGACAGGTAACTGTAACTTCGTTACTAATTATGACAAGTAACTGTAATTTCGATACAAATTATGGCAGGTAACTGTAACATCGATACTAATTATGACAAGTCCCTGTAATTTCGATACAAATTATGGCAGGTAACTGTAACTTCCATAATAATTATGACAGGTAACTGTAACTTCGATACTAATTATGACAAGTAACAGTAACTTCGATTCTAATTATAACAAGTAACTGTAACATCGATACTAATTATGACAGGTAACTGTAACTTCGTTTCTAATTATGACAAGTAACTGTAATTTCGATACTAATTATGGCAGGTAACTGTAACTTCGTTACTAATCATGACAAGTCCCTGTAATTTCGATACAAATTATGGCAGGTAACTGTAACTTCGATACTAATTATGAAAAGTAAATGTCACTTCGATACTAATTATGACAGATAACTGTAACCTCGTTACTAATTATGACAAGTAACTGTAATTTCAATACAAAATTTTGGCAGGTAACTGTAACTTCGATACTAATTATGACAAGTAACTGTAATTTTGATAAAAAATTATGGTAGGAAACTGTAACTTTGATACTAATTATGACAGGTAACAGTATCTTCGATACTAATTATGACAAGTAACTGTAACTTCGTTACTTATTATGACAAGTAACTCTAATTTTGATAAAAAATTATGGCAGGTAACTGTAACTTCGATACTAATTAATACAGGTAACAGTAACTTCGATAATAATTGTGACAATTAACTGTAACTTCGATAATAATTGTGACAGGTAACAGTAACTTCGTTATTAATTATGACAAGTAACTGTAACATCGATACTAATTATGACAGGTAACTGGAACTTCGTTACTAATTATGACAAGTAACTGTAATTTCGATACAAATTTTAACAGGTAACAGTAACTTCGATACTAATTATGACAGGTACAGTAACTTCGATACTAATTATGACAAGTAACTGTAACTTCGATACTAATTATGACAGGTAACTGAAACTTCGTTACTAATTATGACAAGTAACTGTAATTTCGATTCAAATTATGGCAGGTAACTGTAACTTCGATAGTAATTATGGCAGGTAACTGTAACTTCGATACTAATTATGAGAGGTAACAGTAACTTCGATGCTAATTAAGACAGGTAACTGCAACTTCGTTACTAATTATGACAAGTAACTGTAATTTCGATACTAATTATTGCAGGTAACTGTAACTTCGTTACTAATTATGAGAAGTAACTGTAATTTCGATGCAAATTATGACAGGTAACTGTAACTTCGTTACTAATTATGACAAGTAACTGTAATTTCGTTACAAATTATGGCAGGTAACAGTACCTTCGATTATAATTATGACAGGTAACTGTAACTTCGATACTAATTATGACAAGGAACTGTAATTTCGATACAAATTATGGCAGGTGACTGTAACTTTGATACTAATTATGACAGGTAACAGTATCTTCGATACTAATTATGACAAGTAACTGTAACTTCGTTACTTATTATGACAAGTAACTCTAATTTTGATAAAAAATTATGGCAGGTAACTGTAACTTCGATACCAATTAATACAGGTAACAGTAACTTCGATAATAATTGTGACAAGTAACTGTAACTTCGATACTAATTGTGACAGGTAACAGTAACTTCGTTATTAATTATGACAAGTAACAGTAACTTCGATACTTATTATGACAAGTAATTGTAATTTCGATAATAATTTTGGCAGGTAACTGTAACTTCGATACTAATTATGACAGGAAACAGTAACTTTGATACTAATTACGACAAGTGACTGTAACTTCGATACTAATTATGGCAGGTAACTGTAACTTCGTTACTAGTTATGACAAGTAACTGTAATTTCGATACAAATTATGGCAGGTAACTGTAACTTCGTTACTAATTATGACAAGTCCCTGTAATTTCGATACAAATTATGGCAGGTAACTGTAACTTCGATACTAATTATGAAGAGTAAATGTCACTTTGATACTAATTATGACAGATAACTGTAACCTCGTTACTACTTATGACAAATAACTGTAATTTCGATACAAAATTTTGGCAGGTAACTGTAACCTCGTTACTAATTATGACAAGTAACTGTAATTTTGATAAAAAATTATGGTAGGTAACTGTAACTTCAATACTAATTATGACAGGTAACAGTACCTTCTATACTAATTATGACAGGAAACTGTAATTTCGTTACTAATTATGACAAGTAACTGTAATTTCGATACAAATTATGACAGGTAACTGTAACTTCGTTACTAATTATGACAAGTAACAGTACCTTCGATACTAATTATGACAAGTAACTATAACTTCGATACAAATTATGACAGGTAACTGTAACTTCGATACGAATTATGACAAGAAACACTAACTTCGTTACTAATTATGACAAGTAACTGTAATTTTGATAAAAAAATTATGGTAGGTAACTGTAACTTCAATACTAATTATGGTAGGTAACAATAACGTCGATACTAATTATGACAAGTAACAGTACCTTCGATGCTAATTATGACAGGTAACTGTAACTTCGATACTAATTATGACCAGGAACTGTAATTTCGATACAAATTATGGCAGGTAACTGTAACTTCGTTACTAATTATGACAAGTAAATGTAATTTCGTTACAAATTTTGGCAGGTAACTGTAACATCGTTACTAATTATGACAAGTCCCTGTAATTTCTATACAAATTATGGCAGGTAACTGTATCTTCCATAATAATTATGACAGGTAACAGTAACTTCGATACTAATTATGACAGGAAACTGTAACTTCGTTACTAATTATGACAAGTAACTGTAATTTCAATACAAATTATGACAGGTAACTGTAACTTCGTTACTAATTATGACAAGTAAATGTAACTTCGATACTAATTATGACAGGTAACTGTAACTTCGTTACTAATTATGACAAGTAACTGTAATTTCGATACAAAATTTTGGCAGGTAAATGTAACTTCGATACTAATTAAGACAGGTAACAGTAACTTCGATTCTAATTATGACAAGTAACTGTAACATCGATACTAATTATGACAGGTAACTGTAACTTCGTTACTAATTATGACAAGTATCTGTAATTTCGATACAAATTATGGCAGGTAACTGTAACATCGATACTAATTATGACAAGTCCCTGTAATTTCGATACAAATTATGGCAGGTAACTCTAACTTCCATAATAATTATGACAGGTAACTGTAACTTCGATACTAATTATGACAAGTAACAGTAACTTCGATTCTAATTATAACAAGTAACTGTAACATCGATACTAATTATGACAGGTAACTGTAACTTCGTTTCTAATTATGACAAGTAACTGTAATTTCGATACTAATTATGGCAGGTAACTGTAACTTCGTTACTAATTATGACAAGTCCCTGTAATTTCGATACAAATTATGGCAGGTAACTGTAACTTCGATACTAATTATGAAAAGTAAATGTCACTTCGATACTAATTATGACAGATAACTGTAACCTCGTTACTAATTATGACAAGTAACTGTAATTTCAATACAAAATTTTGGCAGGTAACTGTAACTTCGATACTAATTATGACAAGTAACTGTAATTTTGATAAAAAATTATGGTAGGAAACTGTAACTTTGATACTAATTATGACAGGTAACAGTATCTTCGATACTAATTATGACAAGTAACTGTAACTTCGTTACTTATTATGACAAGTAACTCTAATTTTGATATAAAATTATGGCAGGTAACTGTAACTTCGATACTAATTAATACAGGTAACAGTAACTTCGATAATAATTGTGACAATTAACTGTAACTTCGATACTAATTGTGACAGGTAACAGTAACTTCGTTATTATTTATGACAAGTAACTGTAACATCGATACTAATTATGACAAGTAACTGGAACTTCGTTACTAATTATGACAAGTAACTGTAATTTCGATACAAATTTTGGCAGGTAACAGTAACTTCGATACTAATTATGACAGGTACAGTAACTTCGATACTAATTATGACAAGTAACTGTAACTTCGATACTAATTATGACAGGTAACTGAAACTTCGTTACTAATTATGACAAGTAACTGTAATTTCGATACAAATTATGGCAGGTAACTGTAACTTCGATAGTAATTATGACAGGTAACTGTAACTTCGATACTAATTATGAGAGGTAACAGTAACTTCGATGCTAATTAAGACAGGTAACTGCAACTTCGTTACTAATTATGACAAGTAACTGTAATTTCGATACTAAATATTGCAGGTAACTGTAACTTCGTTACTAATTATGAGAAGTAACTGTAATTTCGATGCAAATTATGACAGGTAACTGTAACTTCGTTACTAATTATGACAAGTAACAGTAATTTCGTTACAAATTATGGCAGGTAACAGTACCTTCGATTATAATTATGACAGGTAACTGTAACTTCGATACTAATTATGACAAGGAACTGTAATTTCGATACAAATTATGGCAGGTGACTGTAACTTTGACACTAATTATGACAGGTAACAGTATCTTCGATACTAATTATGACAAGTAACTGTAACTTCGTTACTTATTATGACAAGTAACTCTAATTTTGATAAAAAATTATGGCAGGTAACTGTAACTTGGATACCAATTAATACAGGTAACAGTAACTTCGATAATAATTGTGACAAGTAACTGTAAATTCGATACTAATTGTGACAGGTAACAGTAACTTCGTTATTAATTATGAGAAGTAACAGTAACTTCGATACTTATTATGACAAGTAATTGTAATTTCGATACAAATTTTGGCAGGTAACTGTAACTTCGATACTAATTATGACAGGAAACAGTAACTTTGATACTAATTACGACAAGTGACTGTAACTTCGATACTAATTATGGCAGGTAACTGTAACTTCGTTACTAATTATGACAAGTAACTGTAATTTCGATACAAATTATGGCAGGTAACTGTAACTTCGATACTAATTATGACAGGTAACAGTAACTTCGATACTAATTATGGCAGGTAACTGTAACTTCGATACTAATTATGACAGGTATCAGTAACTTCGTTACTAATTATGACAAGTAACTGTAACATCGATACTAATTATGACAGGTAACTGTAACCTCGTTTCTAATTATGACAAGTAACTGTAATTTCGATACTAATTATGGCAGGTAACTGTAACTTCGTTACTAATTATGACAAGTCCCTGTAATTTCGATACAAATTATGGCAGGTAACTGTAACTTCGATACTAATTATGAAGAGTAAATGTCACTTCGATACTAATTATGACAGATAACTGTAACCTCGTTACTAATTATGACAAGTAACAGTACCTTCGATACTAATTATGACAAGTAACTATAACAACGATACAAATTATGACAGGTAACTGTAACTTCGATACGAATTATGACAAGAAAAACTAACTTCGTTACTAATTATGACAAGTAACTGTAATTTTGATTTTAAAAAATTATGGTAGGTAACTGTAACTTCAATAGGCGTGGTGGCTCAGCGGTCTAGCTGTATGCCTCTCACCAAGGCGGCCCGGGTTCGATTCCCGGTCAATGCATGTGAGATTTTCGAAGTGAAATGCCATGTCCTGTGGTTCGGATTCCACGTAAAACGGAGGTCCCGTGGCTCATGATCTTAAGATTGACGGTCACGTTAAACTACAAGCTTCCTTTTTTTGTAACTTCAATACTAATTATGACAGGTAACAGTTACGTCGATACTAATTATGACAAGTAACAGTACCTTCGATGCTAATTATGACAGGTAACTGTAACTTCGATACTAATTATGACAAGGAACTGTAATTTCGATACAAATTATGGCAGGTAACTGTAACTTCGTTACTAATTATGACAAGTAAATGTAATTTCGATACAAATTTTGGCAGGTAACTGTAACATCGTTACTAATTATGACAAGTCCCCGTAATTTCTATACAAATTATGGCAGGTAACTGTAACTTCCATAATAATTATGACAGGTAACAGTAACTTCGATACTAATTTTGACTGGAAACTGTAACTTCGTTACTAATTATGACAAGTAACTGTAATTTCAATACAAATTATGACAGGTAACTGTAACTTCGTTACTAATTATGACAAGTAACAGTACCTTCGATGCTAATTATGACAGGTAACTGTAACTTCGATACTAATTATGACAAGGAACTGTAATTTCGATACAAATTATGGCAGGTAACTGTAACTTCGATACTAATTATGACAAGTAAATGTAACTTCGATACTAATTATGACAGGTAACTGTAACTTCGTTACTAATTATGACAAGTAACTGTAATTTCGATACAAAATTTTGGCAGGTAAATGTAACTTCGATACTAATTATGACAGGTAACAGTAACCTCGATTCTAATTATGACAAGAAACTATAACATCGATACTAATTATGACAGGTAACTGTAACTTCGTTACTAATTATGACAAGTAACTGTAATTTCGATACAAATTATGGCAGGTAACTGTAACTTCCATAATAATTATGACAGGTAACAGTAACTTCGATACTAATTTTGACTGGAAACTGTAACTTCGTTACTAATTATGACAAGTATCTGTAATTTCAATACAAATTATGACAGGTAACTGTAACTTCGTTACTAATTATGACAAGTAACAGTACCTTCGATGCTAATTATGACAGGTAACTGTAACTTCGATACTAATTATGACAAGTCCCTGTAATTTCGATACAAATTATGGCAGGTAACTGTAACTTCCATAATAATTATGACAGGTAACTGTAACTTCGATACTAATTATGACAGGTAACAGTAACTTCGATTCTAATTATGACAAGTAACTGTAACATCGCTACTAATTAAGACAGGTAACTGTAACTTCGTTTCTAATTATGACAAGTAACTGTAATTTCGATATTAATTATGGCAGGTAACTGTAACTTCGTTACTAATTATGACAAGTCCCTGTAACTTCGATACAAATTATGGCAGGTAACTGTAACTTCGATACTAATTATGAAGAGTAAATGTCACTTCGATACTAATTATGACAGATAACTGTAACCTCGTTACTAATTATGACAAATAACTGTAATTTCGATACAAAATTTTGGCAGGTAACTCTAACCTCGTTACTAATTATGACAAGTAACTGTAATTTTGATAAAAAATTATGGTAGGTAACTGTAACTTCAATACTAATTATGACAGGTAACAGTAACTTCGATACTAATTACGACAGGTAACTGTTACTTCGTTACTAATTATGACAAGTAATTTTCATTTCGATACTAATTATGAACAGGTAACTGTAACTTCGTTACTAATTATGACAAGTCCCAGTAATTTCGATACAAAATATGGTAGGTAACTGTAATTTCGATACTAATTATGACAGGTTACAGTATCTTCGATACTAATTATGACAGGAAACTGTAACTTCGTTACTAATTATGACAAGTAACTGTAATTTCGATACAAATTATGACAGGTAACTGTAACTTCGTTACTAATTATGACAAGTAACTGTAATTTCGATACAAATTATGGCAGGTAACACTACCTTCGGTACTAATTATGACAGGTAACTGTAACTTCGATACTAATTATGGCAAGGAACTGTAATTTCGATACAAATTAGGGCAGGTAACTGTAACTTCGATACTAATTATGACAGGTGACAGTAACTTCGATACTAATTATGACAAGTAACTATAACTTCGATACAAATTATGACAGGTAACAGTAACTTCGATACTAATTATGACAAGAAACTCTACCCTCGTTACTAATTATGACAAGTAACTGTAATTTTGATAAAAAATTATGGTAGGTAACTGTAACTTCAATACTAATTATGACAGGTAACAGTACCTTCTATACTAATTATGACAGGAAACTGTAACTTCATTACTAATTATGACAAGTAACTGTAATTTCGATACAAATTATGACAGGTAACTGTAACTTCGTTACTAATTATGACAAGTAACAGTACCTTCGATACTAATTATGACAAGTAACTATAACTTCGATACAAATTATGACAGGTAACTGTAACTTCGATACGAATTATGACAAGAAACACTAACTTCGTTACTTATTATGACAAGTAACTGTAATTTTGATAAAAAAATTATGGTAGGTAACTGTAACTTCAATACTAATTATGACAGGTAACAGTAACGTCGATACTAATTATGACAAGTAACAGTACCTTCGATGCTAATTATGACAGGTAACTGTAACTTCGATACTAATTATGACAAGGAACTGTAATTTCGATACAAATTATGGCAGGTAACTGTAACTTCGTTACTAATTATGACAAGTAAATGTAATTTCGTTACAAATTTTGGCAGGTAACTGTAACATCGTTACTAATTATGACAAGTCCCTGTAATTTCTATACAAATTATGGCAGGTAACTGTATCTTCCATAATAATTATGACAGGTAACAGTAACTTCGATACTAATTATGACAGGAAACTGTAACTTCGTTACTAATTATGACAAGTAACTGTAATTTCAATACAAATTATGACAGGTAACTGTAACTTCGTTACTAATTATGACAAGTAAATGTAACTTCGATACTAATTATGACAGGTAACTGTAACTTCGTTACTAATTATGACAAGTAACTGTAATTTCGATACAAAATTTTGGCAGGTAAATGTAAGTTCGATACTAATTAAGACAGGTAACAGTAACTTCGATTCTAATTATGACAAGTAACTGTAACATCGATACTAATTATGACAGGTAACTGTAACTTCGTTACTAATTATGACAAGTAACTGTAATTTCGATACAAATTATGGCAGGTAACTGTATCATCGATACTAATTATGACAAGTCCCTGTAATTTCGATACAAATTATGGCAGGTAACTCTAACTTCCATAATAATTATGACAGGTAACTGTAACTTCGATACTAATTATGACAGGTAACAGTAACTTCGATTCTAATTATAACAAGTAACTGTAACATCGATACTAATTATGACAGGTAACTGAAACTTCGTTACTAATTATGACAAGTAACTGTAATTTCGATACAAATTATGGCAGGTAACTTTAACTTCGATAGTAATTATGACAGGTAACTGTAACTTCGATACTAATTATGAGAGGTAACAGTAACTTCGATGCTAATTAAGACAGGTAACTGCAACTTCGTTACTAATTATGACAAGTAACTGTAATTTCGATACTAAATATTGCAGGTAACTGTAACTTCGTTACTAATTATGAGAAGTAACTGTAATTTCGATGCAAATTATGACAGGTAACTGTAACTTCGTTACTAATTATGACAAGTAACAGTAATTTCGTTACAAATTATGGCAGGTAACAGTACCTTCGATTATAATTATGACAGGTAACTGTAACTTCGATACTAATTATGACAAGGAACTGTAATTTCGATACTAATTATGACAGGTGACAGTAACTTCGATACTAATTATGACAAGTAACTATAACTTCGATACAAATTATGACAGGTAACAGTAACTTCGATACTAATTATGACAAGAAACTCTACCTTCGTTACTAATTATGACAAGTAACTGTAATTTTGATAAAAAATTATGGTAGGTAACTGTAACTTCAAAACTAATTATGACAGGTAACAGTACCTTCTATACTAATTATGACAGGAAACTGTAACTTCATTACTAATTATGACAAGTAACTGTAATTTCGATGCAAATTATGACAGGTAACTGTAACTTCGTTACTAATTATGACAAGTAACAGTACCTTCGATACTAATTATGACAAGTTACTATAACTTCGATACAAATTATGACAGGTAACTGTAACTTCGATACGAATTATGACAAGAAACACTAACTTCGTTACTAATTATGACAAGTAACTGTAATTTTGATAAAAAAAATTATGGTAGGTAACTGTAACTTCAATACTAATTATGTCAGGTAACACTAACGTCGATACTAATTATGACAAGTAACAGTACCTTCGATGCTAATTATGACAGGTAACTCTAACTTCGATACTAATTATGACAAGGAACTGTAATTTCGATACAAATTATGGCAGGTAACTGTAACTTCGTTACTAATTATGACAAGTAAATGTAATTTCGTTACAAATTTTGGCAGGTAACTGTAACATCGTTACTAATTATGACAAGTCCCTGTAATTTCTATACAAATTATGGCAGGTAACTGTATCTTCCATAATAATTATGACAGGTAACAGTAACTTCGATACTAATTATGACAGGAAACTGTAACTTCGTTACTAATTATGACAAGTAACTGTAATTTCAATACAAATTATGACAGGTAACTGTAACTTCGTTACTAATTATGACAAGTAAATGTAACTTCGATACTAATTATGACAGGTAACTGTAACTTCGTTACTAATTATGACAAGTAACTGTAATTTCGATACAAAATTTTGGCAGGTAAATGTAACTTCGATTATAATTAAGACAGGTAACAGTAACTTCGATTCTAATTATGACAAGTAACTGTAACATCGATACTAATTATGACAGGTAACTGTAACTTCGTTACTAATTATGACAAGTAACTGTCATTTCGATACAAATTATGGCAGGTAACTGTAACATCGATACTAATTATGACAAGTCCCTGTAATTTCGATACAAATTATGGCAGGTAACTGTAACTTCCATAATAATTATGACAGGTAACTGTAACTTCGATACTAATTATGACAAGTAACAGTAACTTCGATTCTAATTATAACAAGTAACTGTAACATCGATACTAATTATGACAGGTAACTGTAACTTCGTTTCTAATTATGACAAGTAACTGTAATTTCGATACTAATTATGGCAGGTAACTGTAACTTCGTTACTAATCATGACAAGTCCCTGTAATTTCGATACAAATTATGGCAGGTAACTGTAACTTCGATACTAATTATGAAAAGTAAATGTCACTTCGATACTAATTATGACAGATAACTGTAACCTCGTTACTAATTATGACAAGTAACTGTAATTTCAATACAAAATTTTGGCAGGTAACTGTAACTTCGATACTAATTATGACAAGTAACTGTAATTTTGATAAAAAATTATGGTAGGAAACTGTAACTTTGATACTAATTATGACAGGTAACAGTATCTTCGATACTAATTATGACAAGTAACTGTAACTTCGTTACTTATTATGACAAGTAACTCTAATTTTGATAAAAAATTATGGCAGGTAACTGTAACTTCGATACTAATTAATACAGGTAACAGTAACTTCGATAATAATTGTGACAATTAACTGTAACTTCGATACTAATTGTGACAGGTAACAGTAACTTCGTTATTAATTATGACAAGTAACTGTAACATCGATACTAATTATGACAGGTAACTGGAACTTCGTTACTAATTATGACAAGTAACTGTAATTTCGATACAAATTTTAACAGGTAACAGTAACTTCGATACTAATTATGACAGGTACAGTAACTTCGATACTAATTATGACAAGTAACTGTAACTTCGATACTAATTATGACAGGTAACTGAAACTTCGTTACTAATTATGACAAGTAACTGTAATTTCGATTCAAATTATGGCAGGTAACTGTAACTTCGATAGTAATTATGGCAGGTAACTGTAACTTCGATACTAATTATGAGAGGTAACAGTAACTTCGATGCTAATTAAGACAGGTAACTGCAACTTCGTTACTAATTATGACAAGTAACTGTAATTTCGATACTAATTATTGCAGGTAACTGTAACTTCGTTACTAATTATGAGAAGTAACTGTAATTTCGATGCAAATTATGACAGGTAACTGTAACTTCGTTACTAATTATGACAAGTAACTGTAATTTCGTTACAAATTATGGCAGGTAACAGTACCTTCGATTATAATTATGACAGGTAACTGTAACTTCGATACTAATTATGACAAGGAACTGTAATTTCGATACAAATTATGGCAGGTGACTGTAACTTTGATACTAATTATGACAGGTAACAGTATCTTCGATACTAATTATGACAAGTAACTGTAACTTCGTTACTTATTATGACAAGTAACTCTAATTTTGATAAAAAATTATGGCAGGTAACTGTAACTTCGATACCAATTAATACAGGTAACAGTAACTTCGATAATAATTGTGACAAGTAACTGTAACTTCGATACTAATTGTGACAGGTAACAGTAACTTCGTTATTAATTATGACAAGTAACAGTAACTTCGATACTTATTATGACAAGTAATTGTAATTTCGATACAAATTTTGGCAGGTAACTGTAACTTCGATACTAATTATGACAGGAAACAGTAACTTTGATACCAATTACGACAAGTGACTGTAACTTCGATACTAATTATGGCAGGTAACTGTAACTTCGTTACTAATTATGACAAGTAACTGTAATTTCGATACAAATTATGGCAGGTAACTGTAACTTCGTTACTAATTATGACAAGTCCCTGTAATTTCGATACAAATTATGGCAGGTAACTGTAACTTCGATACTAATTATGAAGAGTAAATGTCACTTTGATACTAATTATGACAGATAACTGTAACCTCGTTACTAATTATGACAAATAACTGTAATTTCGATACAAAATTTTGGCAGGTAACTGTAACCTCGTTACTAATTATGACAAGTAACTGTAATTTTGATAAAAAATTATGGTAGGTAACTGTAACTTCAATACTAATTATGACAGGTAACAGTACCTTCTATACTAATTATGACAGGAAACTGTAATTTCGTTACTAATTATGACAAGTAACTGTAATTTCGATACAAATTATGACAGGTAACTGTAACTTCGTTACTAATTATGACAAGTAACAGTACCTTCGATACTAATTATGACAAGTAACTATAACTTCGATACAAATTATGACAGGTAACTGTAACTTCGATACGAATTATGACAAGAAACACTAACTTCGTTACTAATTATGACAAGTAACTGTAATTTTGATAAAAAAATTATGGTAGGTAACTGTAACTTCAATACTAATTATGACAGGTAACAATAACGTCGATACTAATTATGACAAGTAACAGTACCTTCGATGCTAATTATGACAGGTAACTGTAACTTCGATACTAATTATGACAAGGAACTGTAATTTCGATACAAATTATGGCAGGTAACTGTAACTTCGTTACTAATTATGACAAGTAAATGTAATTTCGTTACAAATTTTGGCAGGTAACTGTAACATCGTTACTAATTATGACAAGTCCCTGTAATTTCTATACAAATTATGGCAGGTAACTGTATCTTCCATAATAATTATGACAGGTAACAGTAACTTCGATACTAATTATGACAGGAAACTGTAACTTCGTTACTAATTATGACAAGTAACTGTAATTTCAATACAAATTATGACAGGTAACTGTAACTTCGTTACTAATTATGACAAGTAAATGTAACTTCGATACTAATTATGACAGGTAACTGTAACTTCGTTACTAATTATGACAAGTAACTGTAATTTCGATACAAAATTTTGGCAGGTAAATGTAAGTTCGATACTAATTAAGACAGGTAACAGTAACTTCGATTCTAATTATGACAAGTAACTGTAACATCGATACTAATTATGACAGGTAACTGTAACTTCGTTACTAATTATGACAAGTAACTGTAATTTCGATACAAATTATGGCAGGTAACTGTATCATCGATACTAATTATGACAAGTCCCTGTAATTTCGATACAAATTATGGCAGGTAACTCTAACTTCCATAATAATTATGACAGGTAACTGTAACTTCGATACTAATTATGACAGGTAACAGTAACTTCGATTCTAATTATAACAAGTAACTGTAACATCGATACTAATTATGACAGGTAACTGAAACTTCGTTACTAATTATGACAAGTAACTGTAATTTCGATACAAATTATGGCAGGTAACTGTAACTTCGATAGTAATTATGACAGGTAACTGTAACTTCGATACTAATTATGAGAGGTAACAGTAACTTCGATGCTAATTAAGACAGGTAACTGCAACTTCGTTACTAATTATGACAAGTAACTGTAATTTCGATACTAAATATTGCAGGTAACTGTAACTTCGTTACTAATTATGAGAAGTAACTGTAATTTCGATGCAAATTATGACAGGTAACTGTAACTTCGTTACTAATTATGACAAGTAACAGTAATTTCGTTACAAATTATGGCAGGTAACAGTACCTTCGATTATAATTATGACAGGTAACTGTAACTTCGATACTAATTATGACAAGGAACTGTAATTTCGATACTAATTATGACAGGTGACAGTAACTTCGATACTAATTATGACAAGTAACTATAACTTCGATACAAATTATGACAGGTAACAGTAACTTCGATACTAATTATGACAAGAAACTCTACCTTCGTTACTAATTATGACAAGTAACTGTAATTTTGATAAAAAATTATGGTAGGTAACTGTAACTTCAATACTAATTATGACAGGTAACAGTACCTTCTATACTAATTATCACAGGAAACTGTAACTTCATTACTAATTATGACAAGTAACTGTAATTTCGATGCAAATTATGACAGGTAACTGTAACTTCGTTACTAATTATGACAAGTAACAGTACCTTCGATACTAATTATGACAAGTAACTATAACTTCGATACAAATTATGACAGGTAACTGTAACTTCGATACGAATTATGACAAGAAACACTAACTTCGTTACTAATTATGACAAGTAACTGTAATTTTGATAAAAAAAATTATGGTAGGTAACTGTAACTTCAATACTAATTATGTCAGGTAACACTAACGTCGATACTAATTATGACAAGTAACAGTACCTTCGATGCTAATTATGACAGGTAACTCTAACTTCGATACTAATTATGACAAGGAACTGTAATTTCGATACAAATTATGGCAGGTAACTGTAACTTCGTTACTAATTATGACAAGTAAATGTAATTTCGTTACAAATTTTGGCAGGTAACTGTAACATCGTTACTAATTATGACAAGTCCCTGTAATTTCTATACAAATTATGGCAGGTAACTGTATCTTCCATAATAATTATGACAGGTAACAGTAACTTCGATACTAATTATGACAGGAAACTGTAACTTCGTTACTAATTATGACAAGTAACTGTAATTTCAATACAAATTATGACAGGTAACTGTAACTTCGTTACTAATTATGACAAGTAAATGTAACTTCGATACTAATTATGACAGGTAACTGTAACTTCGTTACTAATTATGACAAGTAACTGTAATTTCGATACAAAATTTTGGCAGGTAAATGTAAGTTCGATACTAATTAAGACAGGTAACAGTAACTTCGATTCTAATTATGACAAGTAACTGTAACATCGATACTAATTATGACAGGTAACTGTAACTTCGTTACTAATTATGACAAGTAACTGTAATTTCGATACAAATTATGGCAGGTAACTGTATCATCGATACTAATTATGACAAGTCCCTGTAATTTCGATACAAATTATGGCAGGTAACTCTAACTTCCATAATAATTATGACAGGTAACTGTAACTTCGATACTAATTATGACAGGTAACAGTAACTTCGATTCTAATTATAACAAGTAACTGTAACATCGATACTAATTATGACAGGTAACTGAAACTTCGTTACTAATTATGACAAGTAACTGTAATTTCGATACAAATTATGGCAGGTAACTGTAACTTCGATAGTAATTATGACAGGTAACTGTAACTTCGATACTAATTATGAGAGGTAACAGTAACTTCGATGCTAATTAAGACAGGTAACTGCAACTTCGTTACTAATTATGACAAGTAACTGTAATTTCGATACTAAATATTGCAGGTAACTGTAACTTCGTTACTAATTATGAGAAGTAACTGTAATTTCGATGCAAATTATGACAGGTAACTGTAACTTCGTTACTAATTATGACAAGTAACAGTAATTTCGTTACAAATTATGGCAGGTAACAGTACCTTCGATTATAATTATGACAGGTAACTGTAACTTCGATACTAATTATGACAAGGAACTGTAATTTCGATACTAATTATGACAGGTGACAGTAACTTCGATACTAATTATGACAAGTAACTATAACTTCGATACAAATTATGACAGGTAACAGTAACTTCGATACTAATTATGACAAGAAACTCTACCTTCGTTACTAATTATGACAAGTAACTGTAATTTTGATAAAAAATTATGGTAGGTAACTGTAACTTCAAAACTAATTATGACAGGTAACAGTACCTTCTATACTAATTATGACAGGAAACTGTAACTTCATTACTAATTATGACAAGTAACTGTAATTTCGATGCAAATTATGACAGGTAACTGTAACTTCGTTACTAATTATGACAAGTAACAGTACCTTCGATACTAATTATGACAAGTAACTATAACTTCGATACAAATTATGACAGGTAACTGTAACTTCGATACGAATTATGACAAGAAACACTAACTTCGTTACTAATTATGACAAGTAACTGTAATTTTGATAAAAAAAATTATGGTAGGTAACTGTAACTTCAATACTAATTATGTCAGGTAACACTAACGTCGATACTAATTATGACAAGTAACAGTACCTTCGATGCTAATTATGACAGGTAACTCTAACTTCGATACTAATTATGACAAGGAACTGTAATTTCGATACAAATTATGGCAGGTAACTGTAACTTCGTTACTAATTATGACAAGTAAATGTAATTTCGTTACAAATTTTGGCAGGTAACTGTAACATCGTTACTAATTATGACAAGTCCCTGTAATTTCTATACAAATTATGGCAGGTAACTGTATCTTCCATAATAATTATGACAGGTAACAGTAACTTCGATACTAATTATGACAGGAAACTGTAACTTCGTTACTAATTATGACAAGTAACTGTAATTTCAATACAAATTATGACAGGTAACTGTAACTTCGTTACTAATTATGACAAGTAAATGTAACTTCGATACTAATTATGACAGGTAACTGTAACTTCGTTACTAATTATGACAAGTAACTGTAATTTCGATACAAAATTTTGGCAGGTAAATGTAACTTCGATTATAATTAAGACAGGTAACAGTAACTTCGATTCTAATTATGACAAGTAACTGTAACATCGATACTAATTATGACAGGTAACTGTAACTTCGTTACTAATTATGACAAGTAACTGTAATTTCGATACAAATTATGGCAGGTAACTGTAACATCGATACTAATTATGACAAGTCCCTGTAATTTCGATACAAATTATGGCAGGTAACTGTAACTTCCATAATAATTATGACAGGTAACTGTAACTTCGATACTAGTTATGACAAGTAACAGTAACTTCGATTCTAATTATAACAAGTAACTGTAACATCGATACTAATTATGACAGGTAACTGTAACTTCGTTTCTAATTATGACAAGTAACTGTAATTTCGATACTAATTATGGCAGGTAACTGTAACTTCGTTACTAATCATGACAAGTCCCTGTAATTTCGATACAAATTATGGCAGGTAACTGTAACTTCGATACTAATTATGAAAAGTAAATGTCACTTCGATACTAATTATGACAGATAACTGTAACCTCGTTACTAATTATGACAAGTAACTGTAATTTCAATACAAAATTTTGGCAGGTAACTGTAACTTCGATACTAATTATGACAAGTAACTGTAATTTTGATAAAAAATTATGGTAGGAAACTGTAACTTTGATACTAATTATGACAGGTAACAGTATCTTCGATACTAATTATGGCAAGTAACTGTAACTTCGTTACTTATTATGACAAGTAACTCTAATTTTGATAAAAAATTATGGCAGGTAACTGTAACTTCGATACTAATTAATACAGGTAACAGTAACTTCGATAATAATTGTGACAATTAACTGTAACTTCGATACTAATTGTGACAGGTAACAGTAACTTCGTTATTAATTATGACAAGTAACTGTAACATCGATACTAATTATGACAGGTAACTGGAACTTCGTTACTAATTATGACAAGTAACTGTAATTTCGATACAAATTTTAACAGGTAACAGTAACTTCGATACTAATTATGACAGGTACAGTAACTTCGATACTAATTATGACAAGTAACTGTAACTTCGATACTAATTATGACAGGTAACTGAAACTTCGTTACTAATTATGACAAGTAACTGTAATTTCGATTCAAATTATGGCAGGTAACTGTAACTTCGATAGTAATTATGGCAGGTAACTGTAACTTCGATACTAATTATGAGAGGTAACAGTAACTTCGATGCTAATTAAGACAGGTAACTGCAACTTCGTTACTAATTATGACAAGTAACTGTAATTTCGATACTAATTATTGCAGGTAACTGTAACTTCGTTACTAATTATGAGAAGTAACTGTAATTTCGATGCAAATTATGACAGGTAACTGTAACTTCGTTACTAATTATGACAAGTAACTGTAATTTCGTTACAAATTATGGCAGGTAACAGTACCTTCGATTATAATTATGACAGGTAACTGTAACTTCGATACTAATTATGACAAGGAACTGTAATTTCGATACAAATTATGGCAGGTGACTGTAACTTCGTTACTAATTATGACAAGTAACAGTACCTTCGATGCTAATTATGACAGGTAACAGTATCTTCGATACTAATTATGACAAGTAACTGTAACTTCGTTACTTATTATGACAAGTAACTCTAATTTTGATAAAAAATTATGGCAGGTAACTGTAACTTCGATACCAATTAATACAGGTAACAGTAACTTCGATAATAATTGTGACAAGTAACTGTAACTTCGATACTAATTGTGACAGGTAACAGTAACTTCGTTATTAATTATGACAAGTAACAGTAACTTCGATACTTATTATGACAAGTAATTGTAATTTCGATACAAATTTTGGCAGGTAACTGTAACTTCGATACTAATTATGACAGGAAACAGTAACTTTGATACTAATTACGACAAGTGACTGTAACTTCGTTACTAATTATGGCAGGTAACTGTAACTTCGTTACTAATTATGACAAGTAACTGTAATTTCGATACAAATTATGGCAGGTAACTGTAACTTCGTTACTAATTATGACAAGTCCCTGTAATTTCGATACAAATTATGGCAGGTAACTGTAACTTCGATACTAATTATGAAGAGTAAATGTCACTTTGATACTAATTATGACAGATAACTGTAACCTCGTTACTAATTATGACAAATAACTGTAATTTCGATACAAAATTTTGGCAGGTAACTGTAACCTCGTTACTAATTATGACAAGTAACTGTAATTTTGATAAAAAATTATGGTAGGTAACTGTAACTTCAATACTAATTATGACAGGTAACAGTACCTTCTATACTAATTATGACAGGAAACTGTAATTTCGTTACTAATTATGACAAGTAACTGTAATTTCGATACAAATTATGACAGGTAACTGTAACTTCGTTACTAATTATGACAAGTAACAGTACCTTCGATACTAATTATGACAAGTAACTATAACTTCGATACAAATTATGACAGGTAACTGTAACTTCGATACGAATTATGACAAGAAACACTAACTTCGTTACTAATTATGACAAGTAACTGTAATTTTGATAAAAAAATTATGGTAGGTAACTGTAACTTCAATACTAATTATGACAGGTAACAATAACGTCGATACTAATTATGACAAGTTACAGTACCTTCGATGCTAATTATGACAGGTAACTGTAACTTCGATACTAATTATGACCAGGAACTGTAATTTCGATACAAATTATGGCAGGTAACTGTAACTTCGTTACTAATTATGACAAGTAAATGTAATTTCGTTACAAATTTTGGCAGGTAACTGTAACATCGTTACTAATTATGACAAGTCCCTGTAATTTCTATACAAATTATGGCAGGTAACTGTATCTTCCATAATAATTATGACAGGTAACAGTAACTTCGATACTAATTATGACAGGAAACTGTAACTTCGTTACTAATTATGACAAGTAACTGTAATTTCAATACAAATTATGACAGGTAACTGTAACTTCGTTACTAATTATGACAAGTAAATGTAACTTCGATACTAATTATGACAGGTAACTGTAACTTCGTTACTAATTATGACAAGTAACTGTAATTTCGATACAAAATTTTGGCAGGTAAATGTAACTTCGATACTAATTAAGACAGGTAACAGTAACTTCGATTCTAATTATGACAAGTAACTGTAACATCGATACTAATTATGACAGGTAACTGTAACTTCGTTACTAATTATGACAAGTAACTGTAATTTCGATACAAATTATGGCAGGTAACTGTAACATCGATACTAATTATGACAAGTCCCTGTAATTTCGATACAAATTATGGCAGGTAACTCTAACTTCCATAATAATTATGACAGGTAACTGTAACTTCGATACTAATTATGACAAGTAACAGTAACTTCGATTCTAATTATAACAAGTAACTGTAACATCGATACTAATTATGACAGGTAACTGTAACTTCGTTTCTAATTATGACAAGTAACTGTAATTTCGATACTAATTATGGCAGGTAACTGTAACTTCGTTACTAATTATGACAAGTCCCTGTAATTTCGATACAAATTATGGCAGGTAACTGTAACTTCGATACTAATTATGAAAAGTAAATGTCACTTCGATACTAATTATGACAGATAACTGTAACCTCGTTACTAATTATGACAAGTAACTGTAATTTCAATACAAAATTTTGGCAGGTAACTGTAACTTCGATACTAATTATGACAAGTAACTGTAATTTTGATAAAAAATTATGGTAGGAAACTGTAACTTTGATACTAATTATGACAGGTAACAGTATCTTCGATACTAATTATGACAAGTAACTGTAACTTCGTTACTTATTATGACAAGTAACTCTAATTTTGATATAAAATTATGGCAGGTAACTGTAACTTCGATACTAATTAATACAGGTAACAGTAACTTCGATAATAATTGTGACAATTAACTGTAACTTCGATACTAATTGTGACAGGTAACAGTAACTTCGTTATTAATTATGACAAGTAACTGTAACATCGATACTAATTATGACAAGTAACTGGAACTTCGTTACTAATTATGACAAGTAACTGTAATTTCGATACAAATTTTGGCAGGTAACAGTAACTTCGATACTAATTATGACAGGTACAGTAACTTCGATACTAATTATGACAAGTAACTGTAACTTCGATACTAATTATGACAGGTAACTGAAACTTCGTTACTAATTATGACAAGTAACTGTAATTTCGATACAAATTATGGCAGGTAACTGTAACTTCGATAGTAATTATGACAGGTAACTGTAACTTCGATACTAATTATGAGAGTTACAGTAACTTCGATGCTAATTAAGACAGGTAACTGCAACTTCGTTACTAATTATGACAAGTAACTGTAATTTCGATACTAAATATTGCAGGTAACTGTAACTTCGTTACTAATTATGAGAAGTAACTGTAATTTCGATGCAAATTATGACAGGTAACTGTAACTTCGTTACTAATTATGACAAGTAACAGTAATTTCGTTACAAATTATGGCAGGTAACAGTACCTTCGATTATAATTATGACAGGTAACTGTAACTTCGATACTAATTATGACAAGGAACTGTAATTTCGATACAAATTATGGCAGGTGACTGTAACTTTGACACTAATTATGACAGGTAACAGTATCTTCGATACTAATTATGACAAGTAACTGTAACTTCGTTACTTATTATGACAAGTAACTCTAATTTTGATAAAAAATTATGGCAGGTAACTGTAACTTGGATACCAATTAATACAGGTAACAGTAACTTCGATAATAATTGTGACAAGTAACTGTAAATTCGATACTAATTGTGACAGGTAACAGTAACTTCGATATTAATTATGAGAAGTAACAGTAACTTCGATACTTATTATGACAAGTAATTGTAATTTCGATACAAATTTTGGCAGGTAACTGTAACTTCGATACTAATTATGACAGGAAACAGTAACTTTGATACTAATTACGACAAGTGACTGTAACTTCGATACTAATTATGGCAGGTAACTGTAACTTCGTTACTAATTATGACAAGTAACTGTAATTTCGATACAAATTATGGCAGGTAACTGTAACTTCGATACTAATTATGACAGGTAACAGTAACTTCGATACTAATTATGGCAGGTAACTGTAACTTCGATACTAATTATGACAGGTATCAGTAACTTCGTTACTAATTATGACAAGTAACTGTAACATCGATACTAATTATGACAGGTAACTGTAACCTCGTTTCTAATTATGACAAGTAACTGTAATTTCGATACTAATTATGGCAGGTAACTGTAACTTCGTTACTAATTATGACAAGTCCCTGTAATTTCGATACAAATTATGGCAGGTAACTGTAACTTCGATACTAATTATGAAGAGTAAATGTCACTTCGATACTAATTATGACAGATAACTGTAACCTCGTTACTAATTATGACAAGTAACAGTACCTTCGATACTAATTATGACAAGTAACTATAACAACGATACAAATTATGACAGGTAACTGTAACTTCGATACGAATTATGACAAGAAAAACTAACTTCGTTACTAATTATGACAAGTAACTGTAATTTTGATTTAAAAAAATTATGGTAGGTAACTGTAACTTCAATAGGCGTGGTGGCTCAGCGGTCTAGCTGTATGCCTCTCACCAAGGCGGCCCGGGTTCGATTCCCGGTCAATGCATGTGAGATTTTCGAAGTGAAATGCCATGTCCTGTGGTTCGGATTCCACGTAAAACGGAGGTCCCGTGGCTCATGATCTTAAGATTGACGGTCACGTTAAACTACAAGCTTCCTTTTTTTGTAACTTCAATACTAATTATGACAGGTAACAGTTACGTCGATACTAATTAAGACAAGTAACAGTACCTTCGATGCTAATTATGACAGGTAACTGTAACTTCGATACTAATTATGACAAGGAACTGTAATTTCGATACAAATTATGGCAGGTAACTGTAACTTCGTTACTAATTATGACAAGTAAATGTAATTTCGATACAAATTTTGGCAGGTAACTGTAACATCGTTACTAATTATGACAAGTCCCCGTAATTTCTATACAAATTATGGCAGGTAACTGTAACTTCCATAATAATTATGACAGGTAACAGTAACTTCGATACTAATTTTGACTGGAAACTGTAACTTCGTTACTAATTATGACAAGTAACTGTAATTTCAATACAAATTATGACAGGTAACTGTAACTTCGTTACTAATTATGACAAGTAACAGTACCTTCGATGCTAATTATGACAGGTAACTGTAACTTCGATACTAATTATGACAAGGAACTGTAATTTCGGTACAAATTATGGCAGGTAACTGTAACTTCGATACTAATTATGACAAGTAAATGTAACTTCGATACTAATTATGACAGGTAACTGTAACTTCGTTACTAATTATGACAAGTAACTGTAATTTCGATACAAAATTTTGGCAGGTAAATGTAACTTCGATACTAATTATGACAGGTAACAGTAACCTCGATTCTAATTATGACAAGAAACTATAACATCGATACTAATTATGACAGGTAACTGTAACTTCGTTACTAATTATGACAAGTAACTGTAATTTCGATACAAATTATGGCAGGTAACTGTAACTTCCATAATAATTATGACAGGTAACAGTAACTTCGATACTAATTTTGACTGGAAACTGTAACTTCGTTACTAATTATGACAAGTATCTGTAATTTCAATACAAATTATGACAGGTAACTGTAACTTCGTTACTAATTATGACAAGTAACAGTACCTTCGATGCTAATTATGACAGGTAACTGTAACTTCGATACTAATTATGACAAGTCCCTGTAATTTCGATACAAATTATGGCAGGTAACTGTAACTTCCATAATAATTATGACACGTAACTGTAACTTCGATACTAATTATGACAGGTAACAGTAACTTCGATTCTAATTATGACAAGTAACTGTAACATCGCTACTAATTAAGACAGGTAACTGTAACTTCGTTTCTAATTATGACAAGTAACTGTAATTTCGATATTAATTATGGCAGGTAACTGTAACTTCGTTACTAATTATGACAAGTCCCTGTAACTTCGATACAAATTATGGCAGGTAACTGTAACTTCGATACTAATTATGAAGAGTAAATGTCACTTCGATACTAATTATGACAGGTGACAGTAACTTCGATACTAATTATGACAAGTAACTATAACTTCGATACAAATTATGACAGGTAACAGTAACTTCGATACTAATTATGACAAGAAACTCTACCCTCGTTACTAATTATGACAAGTAACTGTAATTTTGATAAAAAATTATGGTAGGTAACTGTAACTTCAATACTAATTATGACAGGTAACAGTACCTTCTATACTAATTATGACAGGAAACTGTAACTTCATTACTAATTATGACAAGTAACTGTAATTTCGATACAAATTATGACAGGTAACTGTAACTTCGTTACTAATTATGACAAGTAACAGTACCTTCGATACTAATTATGACAAGTAACTATAACTTCGATATAAATTATGACAGGTAACTGTAACTTCGATACGAATTATGACAAGAAACACTAACTTCGTTACTAATTATGACAAGTAACTGTAATTTTGATAAAAAAAATTATGGTAGGTAACTGTAACTTCAATACTAATTATGACAGGTAACAGTAACGTCGATACTAATTATGACAAGTAACAGTACCTTCGATGCTAATTATGACAGGTAACTGTAACTTCGATACTAATTATGACAAGGAACTGTAATTTCGATACAAATTATGGCAGGTAACTGTAACTTCGTTACTAATTATGACAAGTAAATGTAATTTCGTTACAAATTTTGGCAGGTAACTGTAACATCGTTACTAATTATGACAAGTCCCTGTAATTTCTATACAAATTATGGCAGGTAACTGTATCTTCCATAATAATTATGACAGGTAACAGTAACTTCGATACTAATTATGACAGGAAACTGTAACTTCGTTACTAATTATGACAAGTAACTGTAATTTCAATACAAATTATGACAGGTAACTGTAACTTCGTTACTAATTATGACAAGTAAATGTAACTTCGATACTAATTATGACAGGTAACTGTAACTTCGTTACTAATTATGACAAGTAACTGTAATTTCGATACAAAATTTTGGCAGGTAAATGTAAGTTCGATACTAATTAAGACAGGTAACAGTAACTTCGATTCTAATTATGACAAGTAACTGTAACATCGATACTAATTATGACAGGTAACTGTAACTTCGTTACTAATTATGACAAGTAACTGTAATTTCGATACAAATTATGGCAGGTAACTGTATCATCGATACTAATTATGACAAGTCCCTGTAATTTCGATACAAATTATGGCAGGTAACTCTAACTTCCATAATAATTATGACAGGTAACTGTAACTTCGATACTAATTATGACAGGTAACAGTAACTTCGATTCTAATTATAACAAGTAACTGTAACATCGATACTAATTATGACAGGTAACTGAAACTTCGTTACTAATTATGACAAGTAACTGTAATTTCGATACAAATTATGGCAGGTAACTGTAACTTCGATAGTAATTATGACAGGTAACTGTAACTTCGATACTAATTATGAGAGGTAACAGTAACTTCGATGCTAATTAAGACAGGTAACTGCAACTTCGTTACTAATTATGACAAGTAACTGTAATTTCGATACTAAATATTGCAGGTAACTGTAACTTCGTTACTAATTATGAGAAGTAACTGTAATTTCGATGCAAATTATGACAGGTAACTGTAACTTCGTTACTAATTATGACAAGTAACAGTAATTTCGTTACAAATTATGGCAGGTAACAGTACCTTCGATTATAATTATGACAGGTAACTGTAACTTCGATACTAATTATGACAAGGAACTGTAATTTCGATACAAATTATGGCAGGTGACTGTAACTTTGACACTAATTATGACAGGTAACAGTATCTTCGATACTAATTATGACAAGTAACTGTAACTTCGTTACTTATTATGACAAGTAACTCTAATTTTGATAAAAAATTATGGCAGGTAACTGTAACTTCGATACCAATTAATACAGGTAACAGTAACTTCGATAATAATTGTGACAAGTAACTGTAAATTCGATACTAATTGTGACAGGTAACAGTAACTTCGTTATTAATTATGAGAAGTAACAGTAACTTCGATACTTATTATGACAAGTAATTGTAATTTCGATACAAATTTTGGCAGGTAACTGTAACTTCGATACTAATTATGACAGGAAACAGTAACTTTGATACTAATTACGACAAGTGACTGTAACTTCGATACTAATTATGGCAGGTAACTGTAACTTCGATACTAATTATGACAAGTAACTGTAATTTCGATACAAATTATGGCAGGTAACTGTAACTTCGATACTAATTATGACAGGTAACAGTAACTTCGATACTAATTATGACAGGTATCAGTAACTTCGTTACTAATTATGACAAGTAACTGTAACATCGATACTAATTATGACAGGTAACTGTAACCTCGTTTCTAATTATGACAAGTAACTGTATTTTCGATACTAATTATGGCAGGTAACTGTAACTTCGTTACTAATTATGACAAGTCCCTGTAATTTCGATACAAATTATGGCAGGTAACTGTAACTTCGATACTAATTATGAAGAGTAAATGTCACTTCGATACTAATTATGACAGATAACTGTAACCTCGTTACTAATTATGACAAGTAACAGTACCTTCGATACTAATTATGACAAGTAACTATAACAACGATACAAATTATGACAGGTAACTGTAACTTCGATACGAATTATGACAAGAAACACTAACTTCGTTACTAATTATGACAAGTAACTGTAATTTTGATTTAAAAAAATTATGGTAGGTAACTGTAACTTCAATAGGCGTGGTGGCTCAGCGGTCTAGCTGTATGCCTCTCACCAAGGCGGCCCGGGTTCGATTCCCGGTCAGTGCATGTGAGATTTTCGAAGTGAAATGCCATGTCCTGTGGTTCGGATTCCACGTAAAACGGAGGTCCCGTGGCTCATGATCTTAAGATTGACGGTCACGTTAAACTACAAGCTTCCTTTTTTTGTAACTTCAATACTAATTATGACAGGTAACAGTTACGTCGATACTAATTATGACAAGTAACAGTACCTTCGATGCTAATTATGACAGGTAACTGTAACTTCGATACTAATTATGACAAGGAACTGTAATTTCGATACAAATTATGGCAGGTAACTGTAACTTCGTTACTAATTATGACAAGTAAATGTAATTTCGATACAAATTTTGGCAGGTAACTGTAACATCGTTACTAATTATGACAAGTCCCCGTAATTTCTATACAAATTATGGCAGGTAACTGTAACTTCCATAATAATTATGACAGGTAACAGTAACTTCGATACTAATTTTGACTGGAAACTGTAACTTCGTTACTAATTATGACAAGTAACTGTAATTTCAATACAAATTATGACAGGTAACTGTAACTTCGTTACTAATTATGACAAGTAACAGTACCTTCGATGCTAATTATGACAGGTAACTGTAACTTCGATACTAATTATGACAAGGAACTGTAATTTCGATACAAATTATGGCAGGTAACTGTAACTTCGATACTAATTATGACAAGTAAATGTAACTTCGATACTAATTATGACAGGTAACTGTAACTTCGTTACTAATTATGACAAGTAACTGTAATTTCGATACAAAATTTTGGCAGGTAAATGTAACTTCGATACTAATTATGACAGGTAACAGTAACCTCGATTCTAATTATGACAAGAAACTATAACATCGATACTAATTATGACAGGTAACTGTAACTTCGTTACTAATTATGACAAGTAACTGTAATTTCGATACAAATTATGGCAGGTAACTGTAACTTCCATAATAATTATGACAGGTAACAGTAACTTCGATACTAATTTTGACTGGAAACTGTAACTTCGTTACTAATTATGACAAGTAACTGTAATTTCAATACAAATTATGACAGGTAACTGTAACTTCGTTACTAATTATGACAAGTAACAGTACCTTCGATGCTAATTATGACAGGTAACTGTAACTTCGATACTAATTATGACAAGTCCCTGTAATTTCGATACAAATTATGGCAGGTAACTGTAACTTCCATAATAATTATGACAGGTAACTGTAACTTCGATACTAATTATGACAGGTAACAGTAACTTCGATTCTAATTATGACAAGTAACTGTAACATCGATACTAATTAAGACAGGTAACTGTAACTTCGTTTCTAATTATGACAGGTAACTGTAATTTCGATATTAATTATGGCAGGTAACTGTAACTTCGTTACTAATTATGACAAGTCCCTGTAACTTCGATACAAATTATGGCAGGTAACTGTAACTTCGATACTAATTATGAAGAGTAAATGTCACTTCGATACTAATTATGACAGATAACTGTAACCTCGTTACTAATTATGACAAATAACTGTAATTTCGATACAAAATTTTGGCAGGTAACTCTAACCTCGTTACTAATTATGACAAGTAACTGTAATTTTGATAAAAAATTATGGTAGGTAACTGTAACTTCAATACTAATTATGACAGGTAACAGTAACTTCGATACTAATTACGACAGGTAACTGTTACTTCGTTACTAATTAAGACAAGTAACTTTCATTTCGATACTAATTATGAACAGGTAACTGTAACTTCGTTACTAATTATGACAAGTCCCAGTAATTTCGATACAAAATATGGTAGGTAACTGTAATTTCGATACTAATTATGACAGGTTACAGTATCTTCGATACTAATTATGACAGGAAACTGTAACTTCGTTACTAATTATGACAAGTAACTGTAATTTCGATACAAATTATGACAGGTAACTGTAACTTCGTTACTAATTATGACAAGTAACTGTAATTTCGATACAAATTATGGCAGGTAACACTACCTTCGGTACTAATTATGACAGGTAACTGTAACTTCGATACTAATTATGGCAAGGAACTGTAATTTCGATACAAATTAGGGCAGGTAACTGTAACTTCGATACTAATTATGACAGGTGACAGTAACTTCGAAACTAATTATGACAAGTAACTATAACTTCGATACAAATTATGACAGGTAACAGTAACTTCGATACTAATTATGACAAGAAACTCTACCTTCGTTACTAATTATGACAAGTAACTGTAATTTTGATAAAAAATTATGGTAGGTAACTGTAACTTCAATACTAATTATGACAGGTAACAGTACCTTCTATACTAATTATGACAGGAAACTGTAACTTCATTACTAATTATGACATGTAACTGTAATTTCGATACAAATTATGACAGGAAACTGTAACTTCGTTACTAATTATGACAAGTAACAGTACCTTCGATACTAATTATGACAAGTAACTATAACTTCGATACAAATTATGACAGGTAACTGTAACTTCGATACGAATTATGACAAGAAACACTAACTTCGTTACTAATTATGACAAGTAACTGTAATTTTGATTAAAAAAATTATGGTAGGTAACTGTAACTTCAATACTAATTATGACAGGTAACAGTAACGTCGATACTAATTATGACAAGTAACAGTACCTTCGATGCTAATTATGACAGGTAACTGTAACTTCGATACTAATTATGACAAGGAACTGTAATTTCGATACAAATTATGGCAGGTAACTGTAACTTCGTTACTAATTATGACAAGTAAATGTAATTTCGTTACAAATTTTGGCAGGTAACTGTAACATCGTTACTAATTATGACAAGTCCCTGTAATTTCTATACAAATTATGGCAGGTAACTGTATCTTCCATAATAATTATGACAGGTAACAGTAACTTCGATACTAATTATGACAGGAAACTGTAACTTCGTTACTAATTATGACAAGTAACTGTAATTTCAATACAAATTATGACAGGTAACTGTAACTTCGTTACTAATTATGACAAGTAAATGTAACTTCGATACTAATTATGACAGGTAACTGTAACTTAGTTACTAATTATGACAAGTAACTGTAATTTCGATACAAAATTTTGGCAGGTAAATGTAAGTTCGATACTAATTAAGACAGGTAACAGTAACTTCGATTCTAATTATGACAAGTAACTGTAACATCGATACTAATTATGACAGGTAACTGTAACTTCGTTACTAATTATGACAAGTAACTGTAATTTCGATACAAATTATGGCAGGTAACTGTATCATCGATACTAATTATGACAAGTCCCTGTAATTTCGATACAAATTATGGCAGGTAACTCTAACTTCCATAATAATTATGACAGGTAACTGTAACTTCGATACTAATTATGACAAGTAACAGTAACTTCGATTCTAATTATAACAAGTAACTGTAACATCGATACTAATTATGACAGGTAACTGAAACTTCGTTACTAATTATGACAAGTAACTGTAATTTCGATACAAATTATGGCAGGTAACTGTAACTTCGATAGTAATTATGACAGGTAACTGTAACTTCGATACTAATTATGAGAGGTAACAGTAACTTCGATGCTAATTAAGACAGGTAACTGCAACTTCGTTACTAATTATGACAAGTAACTGTAATTTCGATACTAAATATTGCAGGTAACTGTAACTTCGTTACTAATTATGAGAAGTAACTGTAATTTCGATGCAAATTATGACAGGTAACTGTAACTTCGTTACTAATTATGACAAATAACAGTAATTTCGTTACAAATTATGGCAGGTAACAGTACCTTCGATTATAATTATGACAGGTAACTGTAACTTCGATACTAATTATGACAAGGAACTGTAATTTCGATACAAATTATGGCAGGTGACTGTAACTTTGACACTAATTATGACAGGTAACAGTATCTTCGATACTAATTATGACAAGTTACTGTAACTTCGTTACTTATTATGACAAGTAACTCTAATTTTGATAAAAAATTATGGCAGGTAACTGTAACTTCGATACCAATTAATACAGGTAACAGTAACTTCGATAATAATTGTGACAAGTAACTGTAAATTCGATACTAATTGTGACAGGTAACAGTAACTTCGTTATTAATTATGAGAAGTAACAGTAACTTCGATACTTATTATGACAAGTAATTGTAATTTCGATACAAATTTTGGCAGGTAACTGTAACTTCGATACTAATTATGACAGGAAACAGTAACTTTGATACTAATTACGACAAGTGACTGTAACTTCGATACTAATTATGGCAGGTAACTGTAACTTCGTTACTAATTATGACAAGTAACTGTAATTTCGATACAAATTATGGCAGGTAACTGTAACTTCGATACTAATTATGACAGGTAACAGTAACTTTGATACTAATTATGGCAGGTAACTGTAACTTCGATACTAATTATGACAGGTATCAGTAACTTCGTTACTAATTATGACAAGTAACTGTAACATCGATACTAATTATGACAGGTAACTGTAACCTCGTTTCTAATTATGACAAGTAACTGTAATTTCGATACTAATTATGGCAGGTAACTGTAACTTCGTTACTAATTATGACAAGTCCCTGTAATTTCGATACAAATTATGGCAGGTAACTGTAACTTCGATACTAATTATGAAGAGTAAATGTCACTTCGATACTAATTATGACAGATAACTGTAACCTCGTTACTAATTATGACAAGTAACAGTACCTTCGATACTAATTATGACAAGTAACTATAACAACGATACAAATTATGACAGGTAACTGTAACTTCGATACGAATTATGACAAGAAACACTAACTTCGTTACTAATTATGACAAGTAACTGTAATTTTGATTAAAAAAAATTATGGTAGGTAACTGTAACTTCAATAGGCGTGGTGGCTCAGCGGTCTAGCTGTATGCCTCTCACCAAGGCGGCCCGGGTTCGATTCCCGGTCAATGCATGTGAGATTTTCGAAGTGAAATGCCATGTCCTGTGGTTCGGATTCCACGTAAAACGGAGGTCCCGTGGCTCATGATCTTATGATTGACGGTCACGTTAAACTACAAGCTTCCTTTTTTTGTAACTTCAATACTAATTATGACAGGTAACAGTTACGTCGATACTAATTATGACAAGTAACAGTACCTTCGATGCTAATTATGACAGGTAACTGTAACGTCGATACTAATTATGACAAGGAACTGTAATTTCGATACATATTATGGCAGGTAACTGTAACTTCGTTACTAATTATGACAAGTAAATGTAATTTCGATACAAATTTTGGCAGGTAACTGTAACATCGTTACTAATTATGACAAGTCCCCGTAATTTCTATACAAATTATGGCAGGTAACTGTAACTTCCATAATAATTATGACAGGTAACAGTAACTTCGATACTAATTTTGACTGGAAACTGTAACTTCGTTACTAATTATGACAAGTAACTGTAATTTCAATACAAATTATGACAGGTAACTGTAACTTCGTTACTAATTATGACAAGTAACAGTACCTTCGATGCTAATTATGACAGGTAACTGTAACTTCGATACTAATTATGACAAGGAACTGTAATTTCGATACAAATTATGGCAGGTAACTGTAACTTCGATACTAATTATGACAAGTAAATGTAACTTCGATACTAATTATGACAGGTAACTGTAACTTCGTTACTAATTATGACAAGTAACTGTAATTTCGATACAAAATTTTGGCAGGTAAATGTAACTTCGATACTAATTATGACAGGTAACAGTAACCTCGATTCTAATTATGACAAGAAACTATAACATCGATACTAATTATAACAGGTAACTGTAACTTCGTTACTAATTATGACAAGTAACTGTAATTTCGATACAAATTATGGCAGGTAACTGTAACTTCCATAATAATTATGACAGGTAACAGTAACTTCGATACTAATTTTGACTGGAAACTGTAACTTCGTTACTAATTATGACAAGTAACTGTAATTTCAATACAAATTATGACAGATAACTGTAACTTCGTTACTAATTATGACAAGTAACAGTACCTTCGATGCTAATTATGACAGGTAACTGTAACTTCGATACTAATTATGACAAGTCCCTGTAATTTCGATACAAATTATGGCAGGTAACTGTAACTTCCATAATAATTATGACAGGTAACTGTAACTTCGATACTAATTATGACAGGTAACAGTAACTTCGATTCTAATTATGACAAGTAACTGTAACATCGATACTAATTAAGACAGGTAACTGTAACTTCGTTTCTAATTATGACAAGTAACTGTAATTTCGATATTAATTATGGCAGGTAACTGTAACTTCGTTACTAATTATGACAAGTCCCTGTAACTTCGATACAAATTATGGCAGGTAACTGTAACTTCGATACTAATTATGAAGAGTAAATGTCACTTCGATACTAATTATGACAGATAACTGTAACCTCGTTACTAATTATGACAAATAACTGTAATTTCGATACAAAATTTTGGCAGGTAACTCTAACCTCGTTACTAATTATGACAAGTAACTGTAATTTTGATAAAAAATTATGGTAGGTAACTGTAACTTCAATACTAATTATGACAGGTAACAGTAACTTCGATACTAATTACGACAGGTAACTGTTACTTCGTTACTAATTATGACAAGTAACTGTAATTTCGATACAAATTATGACAGGTAACTGTAACTTCGTTACTAATTATGACAAGTAACTGTAATTTCGATACAAATTATGGCAGTTAACACTACCTTCGGTACTAATTATGACAGGTAACTGTAACTTCGATACTAATTATGACAAGGAACTGTAATTTCGATACTAATTATGAACAGGTAACTGTAACTTCGTTACTAATTATGACAAGTCCCAGTAATTTCGATACAATATATGGTAGGTAACTGTAATTTCGATACTAATTATGACAGGTTACAGTATCTTCGATACTAATTATGACAGGAAACTGTAACTTCGTTACTAATTATGACAAGTAACTGTAATTTCGATACAAATTATGACAGGTAACTGTAACTTCGTTACTAATTATGACAAGTAACTGTAATTTCGATACAAATTATGGCAGGTAACACTACCTTCGGTACTAATTATGACAGGTAACTGTAACTTCGATACTAATTATGGCAAGGAACTGTAATTTCGATACAAATTAGGGCAGGTAACTGTAACTTCGATACTAATTATGACAGGTGACAGTAACTTCGATACTAATTATGACAAGTAACTATAACTTCGATACAAATTATGACAGGTAACAGTAACTTCGATACTAATTATGACAAGAAACTCTACCTTCGTTACTAATTATGACAAGTAACTGTAATTTTGATAAAAAATTATGGTAGGTAACTGTAACTTCAATACTAATTATGACAGGTAACAGTACCTTCTATACTAATTATGACAGGAAACTGTAACTTCATTACTAATTATGACATGTAACTGTAATTTCGATACAAATTATGACAGGTAACTGTAACTTCGTTACTAATTATGACAAGTAACAGTACCTTCGATACTAATTCTGACAAGTAACTATAACTTCGATACAAATTATGACAGGTAACTGTAACTTCGATACTAATTATGACAAGAAACACTAACTTCGTTACTAATTATGACAAGTAACTGTAATTTTGATAAAAAAAATTATGGTAGGTAACTGTAACTTCAATACTAATTATGACAGGTAACAGTAACGTCGATACTAATTATGACAAGTAACAGTACCTTCGATGCTAATTATGACAGGTAACTGTAACTTCGATACTAATTATGACAAGGAACTGTAATTTCGATACAAATTATGGCAGGTAACTGTAACTTCGTTACTAATTATGACAAGTAAATGTAATTTCGTTACAAATTTTGGCAGGTAACTGTAACATCGTTACTAATTATGACAAGTCCCTGTAATTTCTATACAAATTATGGCAGGTAACTGTATCTTCCATAATAATTATGACAGGTAACAGTAACATCGATACTAATTATGACAGGAAACTGTAACTTCGTTACTAATTATGACAAGTAACTGTAATTTCAATACAAATTATGACCGGTAACTGTAACTTCGTTACTAATTATGACAAGTAAATGTAACTTCGATACTAATTATGACAGGTAACTGTAACTTCGTTACTAATTATGACAAGTAACTGTAATTTCGATACAAAATTTTGGCAGGTAAATGTAAGTTCGATACTAATTAAGACAGGTAACAGTAACTTCGATTCTAATTATGACAAGTAACTGTAACATCGATACTAATTATGACAGGTAACTGTAACTTCGTTACTAATTATGACAAGTAACTGTAATTTCGATACAAATTATGGCAGGTAACTGTAACATCGATACTAATTATGACAAGTCCCTGTAATTTCGATACAAATTATGGCAGGTAACTCTAACTTCCATAATAATTATGACAGGTAACTGTAACTTCGATACTAATTATGACAAGTAACAGTAACATCGATTCCAATTATAACAAGTAACTGTAACATCGATACTAATTATGACAGGTAACTGTAACTTCGTTTCTAATTATGACAAGTAACTGTAATTTCGATTCTAATTATGGCAGGTAACTGTAACTTCGTTACTAATTATGACAAGTCCCTGTAATTTCGATACAAATTATGGCAGGTAACTGTAACTTCGATACTAATTATGAAAAGTAAATGTCACTTCGATACTAATTATGACAGATAACTGTAACCTCGTTACTAATTATGACAAGTAACTGTAATTTCAATACAAAATTTTGGCAGGTAACTGTAACTTCGATACTAATTATGACAAGTAACTGTAATTTTGATAAGAAATTAGGGTAGGAAACTGTAACTTTGATACTAATTATGACAGGTAACTGTAACTTCGATACTAATTATGACAAGGAACTGTAATTTCGATACAAATTATGGCAGGTAACTGTAACTTCGTTACTAATTATGACAAGTAACAGTACCTTCGATGCTAATTATGACAGGTAACTGTAACTTCGATACTAATTATGACAAGGAACTGTAATTTCGATACAAATTATGACAGGTAACAGTAACTTCGATACTAATTATGACAAGAAACTCTACCTTCGTTACTAATTATGACAAGTAACTGTAATTTTGATAAAAAATTATGGTAGGTAACTGTAACTTCAATACTAATTATGACAGGTAACAGTACCTTCTATACTAATTATGACAGGAAACTGTAACTTCATTACTAATTATGACATGTAACTGTAATTTCGATACTAATTATGACAGATAACTGTAACCTCGTTACTAATTATGACAAGTAACAGTACCTTCGATACTAATTATGACAAGTAACTATAACAACGATACAAATTATGACAGGTAACTGTAACTTCGATACGAATTATGACAAGAAACACTAACTTCGTTACTAATTATGACAAGTAACTGTAATTTTGATTAAAAAAAATTATGGTAGGTAACTGTAACTTCAATAGGCGTGGTGGCTCAGCGGTCTAGCTGTATGCCTCTCACCAAGGCGGCCCGGGTTCGATTCCCGGTCAATGCATGTGAGATTTTCGAAGTGAAATGCCATGTCCTGTGGTTCGGATTCCACGTAAAACGGAGGTCCCGTGGCTCATGATCTTATGATTGACGGTCACGTTAAACTACAAGCTTCCTTTTTTTGTAACTTCAATACTAATTATGACAGGTAACAGTTACGTCGATACTAATTATGACAAGTAACAGTACCTTCGATGCTAATTATGACAGGTAACTGTAACGTCGATACTAATTATGACAAGGAACTGTAATTTCGATACACATTATGGCAGGTAACTGTAACTTCGTTACTAATTATGACAAGTAAATGTAATTTCGATACAAATTTTGGCAGGTAACTGTAACATCGTTACTAATTATGACAAGTCCCCGTAATTTCTATACAAATTATGGCAGGTAACTGTAACTTCCATAATAATTATGACAGGTAACAGTAACTTCGATACTAATTTTGACTGGAAACTGTAACTTCGTTACTAATTATGACAAGTAACTGTAATTTCAATACAAATTATGACAGGTAACTGTAACTTCGTTACTAATTATGACAAGTAACAGTACCTTCGATGCTAATTATGACAGGTAACTGTAACTTCGATACTAATTATGACAAGGAACTGTAATTTCGATACAAATTATGGCAGGTAACTGTAACTTCGATACTAATTATGACAAGTAAATGTAACTTCGATACTAATTATGACAGGTAACTGTAACTTCGTTACTAATTATGACAAGTAACTGTAATTTCGATACAAAATTTTGGCAGGTAAATGTAACTTCGATACTAATTATGACAGGTAACAGTAACCTCGATTCTAATTATGACAAGAAACTATAACATCGATACTAATTATAACAGGTAACTGTAACTTCGTTACTAATTATGACAAGTAACTGTAATTTCGATACAAATTATGGCAGGTAACTGTAACTTCCATAATAATTATGACAGGTAACAGTAACTTCGATACTAATTTTGACTGGAAACTGTAACTTCGTTACTAATTATGACAAGTAACTGTAATTTCAATACAAATTATGACAGATAACTGTAACTTCGTTACTAATTATGACAAGTAACAGTACCTTCGATGCTAATTATGACAGGTAACTGTAACTTCGATACTAATTATGACAAGTCCCTGTAATTTCGATACAAATTATGGCAGGTAACTGTAACTTCCATAATAATTATGACAGGTAACTGTAACTTCGATACTAATTATGACAGGTAACAGTAACTTCGATTCTAATTATGACAAGTAACTGTAACATCGATACTAATTAAGACAGGTAACTGTAACTTCGTTTCTAATTATGACAAGTAACTGTAATTTCGATATTAATTATGGCAGGTAACTGTAACTTCGTTACTAATTATGACAAGTCCCTGTAACTTCGATACAAATTATGGCAGGTAACTGTAACTTCGATACTAATTATGAAGAGTAAATGTCACTTCGATACTAATTATGACAGATAACTGTAACCTCGTTACTAATTATGACAAATAACTGTAATTTCGATACAAAATTTTGGCAGGTAACTCTAACCTCGTTACTAATTATGACAAGTAACTGTAATTTTGATAAAAAATTATGGTAGGTAACTGTAACTTCAATACTAATTATGACAGGTAACAGTAACTTCGATACTAATTACGACAGGTAACTGTTACTTCGTTACTAATTATGACAAGTAACTGTAATTTCGATACAAATTATGACAGGTAACTGTAACTTCGTTACTAATTATGACAAGTAACTGTAATTTCGATACAAATTATGGCAGTTAACACTACCTTCGGTACTAATTATGACAGGTAACTGTAACTTCGATACTAATTATGACAAGGAACTGTAATTTCGATACTAATTATGAACAGGTAACTGTAACTTCGTTACTAATTATGACAAGTCCCAGTAATTTCGATACAAAATATGGTAGGTAACTGTAATTTCGATACTAATTATGACAGGTTACAGTATCTTCGATACTAATTATGACAGGAAACTGTAACTTCGTTACTAATTATGACAAGTAACTGTAATTTCGATACAAATTATGACAGGTAACTGTAACTTCGTTACTAATTATGACAAGTAACTGTAATTTCGATACAAATTATGGCAGGTAACACTACCTTCGGTACTAATTATGACAGGTAACTGTAACTTCGATACTAATTATGGCAAGGAACTGTAATTTCGATACAAATTAGGGCAGGTAACTGTAACTTCGATACTAATTATGACAGGTGACAGTAACTTCGATACTAATTATGACAAGTAACTATAACTTCGATACAAATTATGACAGGTAACAGTAACTTCGATACTAATTATGACAAGAAACTCTACCTTCGTTACTAATTATGACAAGTAACTGTAATTTTGATAAAAAATTATGGTAGGTAACTGTAACTTCAATACTAATTATGACAGGTAACAGTACCTTCTATACTAATTATGACAGGAAACTGTAACTTCATTACTAATTATGACATGTAACTGTAATTTCGATACAAATTATGACAGGTAACTGTAACTTCGTTACTAATTATGACAAGTAACAGTACCTTCGATACTAATTCTGACAAGTAACTATAACTTCGATACAAATTATGACAGGTAACTGTAACTTCGATACTAATTATGACAAGAAACACTAACTTCGTTACTAATTATGACAAGTAACTGTAATTTTGATAAAAAAAATTATGGTAGGTAACTGTAACTTCAATACTAATTATGACAGGTAACAGTAACGTCGATACTAATTATGACAAGTAACAGTACCTTCGATGCTAATTATGACAGGTAACTGTAACTTCGATACTAATTATGACAAGGAACTGTAATTTCGATACAAATTATGGCAGGTAACTGTAACTTCGTTACTAATTATGACAAGTAAATGTAATTTCGTTACAAATTTTGGCAGGTAACTGTAACATCGTTACTAATTATGACAAGTCCCTGTAATTTCTATACAAATTATGGCAGGTAACTGTATCTTCCATAATAATTATGACAGGTAACAGTAACATCGATACTAATTATGACAGGAAACCGTAACTTCGTTACTAATTATGACAAGTAACTGTAATTTCAATACAAATTATGACAGGTAACTGTAACTTCGTTACTAATTATGACAAGTAAATGTAACTTCGATACTAATTATGACAGGTAACTGTAACTTCGTTACTAATTATGACAAGTAACTGTAATTTCGATACAAAATTTTGGCAGGTAAATGTAAGTTCGATACTAATTAAGACAGGTAACAGTAACTTCGATTCTAATTATGACAAGTAACTGTAACATCGACACTAATTATGACAGGTAACTGTAACTTCGTTACTAATTATGACAAGTAACTGTAATTTCGATACAAATTATGGCAGGTAACTGTAACATCGATACTAATTATGACAAGTCCCTGTAATTTCGATACAAATTATGGCAGGTAACTCTAACTTCCATAATAATTATGACAGGTAACTGTAACTTCGATACTAATTATGACAAGTAACAGTAACTTCGATTCCAATTATAACAAGTAACTGTAACATCGATACTAATTATGACAGGTAACTGTAACTTCGTTTCTAATTATGACAAGTAACTGTAATTTCGATACTAATTATGGCAGGTAACTGTAACTTCGTTACTAATTATGACAAGTCCCTGTAATTTCGATACAAATTATGGCAGGTAACTGTAACTTCGATACTAATTATGAAAAGTAAATGTCACTTCGATACTAATTATGACAGATAACTGTAACCTCGTTACTAATTATGACAAGTAACTGTAATTTCAATACAAAATTTTGGCAGGTAACTGTAACTTCGATACTAATTATGACAAGTAACTGTAATTTTGATAAGAAATTAGGGTAGGAAACTGTAACTTTGATACTAATTATGACAGGTAACTGTAACTTCGATACTAATTATGACAAGGAACTGTAATTTCGATACAAATTATGGCAGGTAACTGTAACTTCGTTACTAATTATGACAAGTAAATGTAATTTCGATACAAATTTTGGCAGGTAACTGTAACATCGTTACTAATTATGACAAGTCCCCGTAATTTCTATACAAATTATGGCAGGTAACTGTAACTTCCATAATAATTATGACAGGTAACAGTAACTTCGATACTAATTTTGACTGGAAACTGTAACTTCGTAACTAATTATGACAAGTAACTGTAATTTCAATACAAATTATGACAGGTAACTGTAACTTCGTTACTAATTATGACAAGTAACAGTACCTTCGATGCTAATTATGACAGGTAACTGTAACTTCGATACTAATTATGACAAGGAACTGTAATTTCGATACAAATTATGGCAGGTAACTGTAACTTCGATACTAATTATGACAAGTAAATGTAACTTCGATACTAATTATGACAGGTAACTGTAACTTCGTTACTAATTATGACAAGTAACTGTAATTTCGATACAAAATTTTGGCAGGTAAATGTAACTTCGATACTAATTATGACAGGTAACAGTAACCTCGATTCTAATTATGACAAGAAACTATAACATCGATACTAATTATAACAGGTAACTGTAACTTCGTTACTAATTATGACAAGTAACTGTAATTTCGATACAAATTATGGCAGGTAACTGTAACTTCCATAATAATTATGACAGGTAACAGTAACTTCGATACTAATTTTGAATGGAAACTGTAACTTCGTTACTAATTATGACAAGTAACTGTAATTTCAATACAAATTATGACAGATAACTGTAACTTCGTTACTAATTATGACAAGTAACAGTACCTTCGATGCTAATTATGACAGGTAACTGTAACTTCGATACTAATTATGACAAGTCCCTGTAATTTCGATACAAATTATGGCAGGTAACTGTAACTTCCATAATAATTATGACAGGTAACTGTAACTTCGATACTAATTATGACAGGTAACAGTAACTTCGATTCTAATTATGACAAGTAACTGTAACATCGATACTAATTAAGACAGGTAACTGTAACTTCGTTTCTAATTATGACAAGTAACTGTAATTTCGATATTAATTATGGCAGGTAACTGTAACTTCGTTACTAATTATGACAAGTCCCTGTAACTTCGATACAAATTATGGCAGGTAACTGTAACTTCGATACTAATTATGAAGAGTAAATGTCACTTCGATACTAATTATGACAGATAACTGTAACCTCGTTACTAATTATGACAAATAACTGTAATTTCGATACAAAATTTTGGCAGGTAACTCTAACCTCGTTACTAATTATGACAAGTAACTGTAATTTTGATAAAAAATTATGGTAGGTAACTGTAACTTCAATACTAATTATGACAGGTAACAGTAACTTCGATACTAATTACGACAGGTAACTGTTACTTCGTTACTAATTATGACAAGTAACTGTAATTTCGATACAAATTATGACAGGTCACTGTAACTTCGTTACTAATTATGACAAGTAACTGTAATTTCGATACAAATTATGGCAGGTAACACTACCTTCGGTACTAATTATGACAGGTAACTGTAACTTCGATACTAATTATGACAAGGAACTGTAATTTCGATACTAATTATGAACAGGTAACTGTAACTTCGTTACTAATTATGACAAGTCCCAGTAATTTCGATACAAAATATGGTAGGTAACTGTAATTTCGATACTAATTATGACAGGTTACAGTATCTTCGATACTAATTATGACAGGAAACTGTAACTTCGTTACTAATTATGACAAGTAACTGTAATTTCGATACAAATTATGACAGGTAACTGTAACTTCGTTACTAATTATGACAAGTAACTGTAATTTCGATTCAAATTATGGCAGGTAACACTACCTTCGGTACTAATTATGACAGGTAACTGTAACTTCGATACTAATTATGGCAAGGAACTGTAATTTCGATACAAATTAGGGCAGGTAACTGTAACTTCGATACTAATTATGACAGGTGACAGTAACTTCGATACTAATTATGACAAGTAACTATAACTTCGATACAAATTATGACAGGTAACAGTAACTTCGATACTAATTATGACAAGAAACTCTACCTTCGTTACTAATTATGACAAGTAACTGTAATTTTGATAAAAAATTATGGTAGGTAACTGTAACTTCAATACTAATTATGACAGGTAACAGTACCTTCTATACTAATTATGACAGGAAACTGTAACTTCATTACTAATTATGACATGTAACTGTAATTTCGATACAAATTATGACAGGTAACTGTAACTTCGTTACTAATTATGACAAGTAACAGTACCTTCGATACTAATTCTGACAAGTAACTATAACTTCGATACAAATTATGACAGGTAACTGTAACTTCGATACTAATTATGACAAGAAACACTAACTTCGTTACTAATTATGACAAGTAACTGTAATTTTGATTAAAAAAATTATGGTAGGTAACTGTAACTTCAATACTAATTATGACAGGTAACAGTAACGTCGATACTAATTATGACAAGTAACAGTACCTTCGATGCTAATTATGACAGGTAACTGTAACTTCGATACTAATTATGACAAGGAACTGTAATTTCGATACAAATTATGGCAGGTAACTGTAACTTCGTTACTAATTATGACAAGTAAATGTAATTTCGTTACAAATTTTGGCAGGTAACTGTAACATCGTTACTAATTATGACAAGTCCCTGTAATTTCTATACAAATTATGGCAGGTAACTGTATCTTCCATAATAATTATGACAGGTAACAGTAACATCGATACTAATTATGACAGGAAACTGTAACTTCGTTACTAATTATGACAAGTAACTGTAATTTCAATACAAATTATGACAGGTAACTGTAACTTCGTTACTAATTATGACAAGTAAATGTAACTTCGATACTAATTATGACAGGTAACTGTAACTTCGTTACTAATTATGACAAGTAACTGTAATTTCGATACAAAATTTTGGCAGGTAAATGTAAGTTCGATACTAATTAAGACAGGTAACAGTAACTTCGATTCTAATTATGACAAGTAACTGTAACATCGATACTAATTATGACAGGTAACTGTAACTTCGTTACTAATTATGACAAGTAACTGTAATTTCGATACAAATTATGGCAGGTAACTGTAACATCGATACTAATTATGACAAGTCCCTGTAATTTCGATACAAATTATGGCAGGTAACTCTAACTTCCATAATAATTATGACAGGTAACTGTAACTTCGATACTAATTATGACAAGTAACAGTAACATCGATTCCAATTATAACAAGTAACTGTAACATCGATACTAATTATGACAGGTAACTGTAACTTCGTTTCTAATTATGACAAGTAACTGTAATTTCGATTCTAATTATGGCAGGTAACTGTAACTTCGTTACTAATTATGACAAGTCCCTGTAATTTCGATACAAATTATGGCAGGTAACTGTAACTTCGATACTAATTATGAAAAGTAAATGTCACTTCGATACTAATTATGACAGATAACTGTAACCTCGTTACTAATTATGACAAGTAACTGTAATTTCAATACAAAATTTTGGCAGGTAACTGTAACTTCGATACTAATTATGACAAGTAACTGTAATTTTGATAAGAAATTAGGGTAGGAAACTGTAACTTTGATACTAATTATGACAGGTAACTGTAACTTCGATACTAATTATGACAAGGAACTGTAATTTCGATACAAATTATGGCAGGTAACTGTAACTTCGTTACTAATTATGACAAGTAAATGTAATTTCGATACAAATTTTTGGCAGGTAACTGTAACATCGCTACTAATTATGACAGGTCCCTGTAATTTCTATACAAATTATGGCAGGTAACTGTAAATTCCATAATAATTATGACAGGTAACAGTAACTTCGATACTAATTTTGACTGGAAACTGTAACTTCGTTACTAATTATGACAAGTAACTGTAATTTCAATACAAATTATGACAGGTAACTGTAACTTCGTTACTAATTATGACAAGTAACAGTACCTTCGATGCTAATTATGACAGGTAACTGTAACTTCGATACTAATTATGACAAGGAACTGTAATTTCGATACAAATTATGGCAGGTAACTGTAACTTCGATACTAATTATGACAAGTAAATGTAACTTCGATACTAATTATGACAGGTAACTGTAACTTCGTTACTAATTATGACAAGTAACTGTAATTTCGATACAAAATTTTGGCAGGTAAATGTAACTTCGATACTAATTATGACAGGTAACAGTAACTTCGATTCCAATTATGACAAGTTACTGTAACATCGATACTAATTAAGACAGGTAACTGTAACTTCGTTTCTAATTATGACAAGTAACTGTAATTTCGATACAAATTATGGCAGGTAACTGTAACATCGATACTAATTATGACAAGTCCCTGTAATTTCGATACAAATTATGGCAGGTAACTGTAACTTCCATAATAATTATGACAGGTAACTGTAACTTCGATACTAATTATGACAGGTAACAGTAACTTCGATTCTAATTATGACAAGTAACTGTAACATCGATACTAATTAAGACAGGTAACTGTAACTTCGTTTCTAATTATGACAAGTAACTGTAATTTCGATACTAATTATGGCAGGTAACTGTAACTTCGTTACTAATTATGACAAGTCCCTGTAATTTCGATACAAATTATGGCAGGTAACTGTAACTTCGATACTAATTATGAAGAGTAAATGTCACTTCGATACTAATTATGACAGATAACTGTAACCTCGTTACTAATTATGACAAATAACTGTAATTTCGATACAAAATTTTGGCAGGTAACTGTAACCTCGTTACTAATTATGACAAGTAACTGTAATTTTGATAAAAAATTATGGTAGGTAACTGTAACTTCAATACTAATTATGACAGGTAACAGTAACTTCGATACTAATTATGACAGGTAACTGTTACTTCGTTACTAATTATGACAAGTAACTTTCATTTCGATACTAATTATGAACAGGTAACTGTAACTTCGTTACTAATTATGACAAGTCCCTGTAATTTCGATACAAAGTATGGCAGGTAACTGTAATTTCGATACTAATTATGACAGGTTACAGTATCTTCGATACTAATTGTGACAGGAAACTGTAACTTCGTTACTAATTATGACAAGTAACTGTAATTTCGATACAAATTATGACAGGTAACTGTAACATCGTTAATAATTATGACAAGTAACTGTAATTTCGATACAAATTATGGCAGGTAACACTACCTTCGGTACTAATTATGACAGGTAACAGTAACTTCGATACTAATTATGGCAAGGAACTGTAATTTCGATACAAATTAGGGCAGGTAACTGTAACTTCGATACTAATTATGACAGGTTGACAGTAACTTCGATACTAATTATGACAAGTAACTATAACTTCGATACAAATTATGACAGGTAACAGTAACTTCGATACTAATTATGACAAGAAACTCTACCTTCGTTACTAATTATGACAAGTAACTGTAATTTTGATAAAAAATTATGGTAGGTAACTGTAACTTCAAAACTAATTATGACAGGTAACAGTACCTTCTATACTAATTATGACAGGAAACTGTAACTTCATTACTAATTATGACAAGTAACTGTAATTTCGATGCAAATTATGACAGGTAACTGTAACTTCGTTACTAATTATGACAAGTAACAGTACCTTCGATACTAATTATGACAAGTAACTATAACTTCGATACAAATTATGACAGGTAACTGTAACTTCGATACGAATTATGACAAGTCTCTGTAATTTCGATACAAATTATGGCAGGTAACTCTAACTTCCATAATAATTATGACAGGTAACTGTAATTTTGATAAAAAATTATGGTAGGAAACTGTAACTTTGATACTAATTATGACAGGTAACAGTATCTTCGATACTAATTATGACAAGTAACTGAAACTTCGTTACTTATTATGACAAGTAACTCTAATTTTGATAAAAAATTATGGCAGGTAACTGTAACTTGGATACTAATTAATACAGGTAACAGTAACTTCGATAATAATTGTGACAATTAACTGTAACTTCGATACTAATTATGACAGGTAACAGTAACTTCGTTATTAATTATGACAAGTAACTGTAACATCGATACTAATTATGACAGGTAACTGGAACTTCGTTACTAATTATGACAAGTAACTGTAATTTCGATACAAATTTTGGCAGGTAACAGTAACTTCGATACTAATTATGACAGGTACAGTAACTTCGATACTAATTATGACAAGTAACTGTAACTTCGATACTAATTATGACAGGTAACTGAAACTTCGTTACTAATTATGACAAGTAACTGTAATTTCGATTCAAATTATGGCAGGTAACTGTAACTTCGATAGTAATTATGGCAGGTAACTGTAACTTCGATACTAATTATGAGAGGTAACAGTAACTTCGATGCTAATTAAGACAGGTAACTGCAACTTCGTTACTAATTATGACAAGTAACTGTAATTTCGATACTAATTATTGCAGGTAACTGTAACTTCGTTACTAATTATGAGAAATAACTGTAATTTCGATGCAAATTATGACAGGTAACTGTAACTTCGTTACTAATTATGACAAGTAACTGTAATTTCGTTACAAATTATGGCAGGTAACAGTACCTTCGATTATAATTATGACAGGTAACTGTAACTTCGATACTAATTATGACAAGGAACTGTAATTTCGATACAAATTATGGCAGGTGACTGTAACTTTGATACTAATTATGACAGGTAACAGTATCTTCGATACTAATTATGACAAGTAACTGTAACTTCGTTACTTATTATGACAAGTAACTCTAATTTTGATAAAAAATTATGGCAGGTAACTGTAACTTCGATACCAATTAATACAGGTAACAGTAACTTCGATAATAATTGTGACAAGTAACTGTAACTTCGATACTAATTGTGACAGGTAACAGTAACTTCGTTATTAATTATGACAAGTAACAGTAACTTCGATACTTATTATGACAAGTAATTGTAATTTCGATACAAATTTTGGCAGGTAACTGTAACTTCGATACTAATTATGACAGGAAACAGTAACTTTGATACTAATTACGACAAGTGACTGTAACTTCGATACTAATTATGGCAGGTAACTGTAACTTCGTTACTAATTATGACAAGTAACTGTAATTTCGATACAAATTATGGCAGGTAACTGTAACTTCGATACTAATTATGACAAGTCCCTGTAATTTCGATACAAATTATGGCAGGTAACTGTAACTTCCATAATAATTATGACAGGTAACTGTAACTTCGATACTAATTATGACAGGTAACAGTAACTTCGATTCTAATTATGACAAGTAACTGTAACATCGATACTAATTAAGACAGGCAACTGTAACTTCGTTTCTAATTATGACAAGTAACTGTAATTTCGATACTAATTATGGCAGGTAACTGTAACTTCGTTACTAATTATGACAAGTCCCTGTAATTTCGATACAAATTATGGCAGGTAACTGTAACTTCGATACTAATTATGAAGAGTAAATGTCACTTCGATACTAATTATGACAGATAACTGTAACCTCGTTACTAATTATGACAAATAACTGTAATTTCGATACAAAATTTTGGCAGGTAACTGTAACCTCGTTACTAATTATGACAAGTAACTGTAATTTTGATAAAAAATTATGGTAGGTAACTGTAACTTCAATACTAATTATGACAGGTAACAGTAACTTCGATACTAATTATGACAGGTAACTGTTACTTCGTTACTAATTATGACAAGTAACTTTCATTTCGATACTAATTATGAACAGGTAACTGTAACTTCGTTACTAATTATGACAAGTCCCTGTAATTTAGATACAAAATATGGTAGGTAACTGTAATTTCGATACTAATTATGACAGGTAACAGTAACTTCGATACTAATTTTGACAAGAAACTCTACCTTCGTTACTAATTATGACAAGTAACTGTAATTTTGATAAAAAATTATGGTAGGTAACTGTAACTTCAATACTAATTATGACAGGTAACAGTACCTTCTATACTAATTATGACAGGAAACTGTAATTTCATTACTAATTATGACAAGTAACTGTAATTTCGATACAAATTATGACAGGTAACTGTAACTTCGTTACTAATTATGACAAGTAACAGTACCTTCGATACTAATTATGACAAGTAACTATAACTTCGATACAAATTATGACAGGTAACTGTAACTTCGATACGAATTATGACAAGAAACACTAACTTCGTTACTAATTATGACAAGTAACTGTAATTTTGATAAAAAAAATTATGGTAGGTAACTGTAACTTCAATACTAATTATGACAGGTAACAATAACGTCGATACTAATTATGACAAGTAACAGTACCTTCGATGCTAATTATGACAGGTAACTGTAACTTCGATACTAATTATGACCAGGAACTGTAATTTCGATACAAATTATGGCAGGTAACTGTAACTTCGTTACTAATTATGACAAGTAAATGTAATTTCGTTACAAATTTTGGCAGGTAACTGTAACATCGTTACTAATTATGACAAGTCCCTGTAATTTCTATACAAATTATGGCAGGTAACTGTATCTTCCATAATAATTATGACAGGTAACAGTAACTTCGATACTAATTATGACAGGAAACTGTAACTTCGTTACTAATTATGACAAGTAACTGTAATTTCAATACAAATTATGACAGGTAACTATAACTTCGTTACTAATTATGACAAGTAAATGTAACTTCGATACTAATTATGACAGGTAACTGTAACTTCGTTACTAATTATGACAAGTAACTGTAATTTCGATACAAAATTTTGGCAGGTAAATGTTACTTCGATACTAATTAAGACAGGTAACAGTAACTTCGATTCTAATTATGACAAGTAACTGTAACATCGATACTAATTATGACAGGTAACTGTAACTTCGTTACTAATTATGACAAGTAACTGTAATTTCGATACAAATTATGGCAGGTAACTGTAACATCGATACTAATTATGACAAGTCCCTGTAATTTCGATACAAATTATGGCAGGTAACTCTAACTTCCATAATAATTATGACAGGTAACTGTAACTTCGATACTAATTATGACAAGTTACAGTAACTTCGATTCTAATTATAACAAGTAACTGTAACATCGATACTAATTATGACAGGTAACTGTAACTTCGTTTCTAATTATGACAAGTAACTGTAATTTCGATACTAATTATGGCAGGTAACTGTAACTTCGTTACTAATTATGACAAGTCCCTGTAATTTCGATACAAATTATGGCAGGTAACTGTAACTTCGATACTAATTATGAAAAGTAAATGTCACTTCGATACTAATTATGACAGATAACTGTAACCTCGTTACTAATTATGACAAGTAACTGTAATTTCAATACAAAATTTTGGCAGGTAACTGTAACTTCGATACTAATTATGAAAAGTAACTGTAATTTTGATAAAAAATTATGGCAGGTAACTGTAACTTCGATATTAATTAATACAGGTAACAGTAACTTCGATAATAATTGTGACAATTAACTGTAACATCGATACTAATTATGACAGGTAACAGTAACCTCGATTCTAATTATGACAAGAAACTATAACATCGATACTAATTATGACAGGTAACTGTAACTTCGTTACTAATTATGACAAGTAACTGTAATTTCGATACAAATTATGGCAGGTAACTGTAACTTCCATAATAATTATGACAGGTAACAGTAACTTCGATACTAATTTTGACTGGAAACTGTAACTTCGTTACTAATTATGACAAGTAACTGTAATTTCAATACAAATTATGACAGGTAACTGTAACTTCGTTACTAATTATGACAAGTAACAGTACCTTCGATGCTAATTATGACAGGTAACTGTAACTTCGATACTAATTATGACAAGTCCCTGTAATTTCGATACAAATTATGGCAGGTAACAGTAACTTCCATAATAATTATGACAGGTAACTGTAACTTCGATACTAATTATGACAGATAACTGTATCGTCGTTACTAATTATGACAAATAACTGTAAATTCGATACAAAATTTTGGCAGGTAACTGTAACCTCGTTACTAATTAAGACAAGTAACTGTAATTTTGATAAAAAATTATGGTAGGTAACTGTAACTTCAATACTAATTATGACAGGTAACAGTAACTTCGATACTAATTATGACAGGTAACTGTTACTTCGTTACTAATTATGACAAGTAACTTTCATTTCGATACTAATTATGAACAGGTAACTGTAACTTCGTTACTAATTATGACAAGTCCCTGTAATTTCGATACAAAATATGGTAGGTAACTGTAATTTCGATACTAATTATGACAGGTAACAGTAACTTCGATACTAATTATGACAAGAAACTCTACCTTCGTTACTAATTATGACAAGTAACTGTAATTTTGATAAAAAATTATGGTAGGTAACTGTAACTTCAATACTAATTATGACAGGTAACAGTACCTTCTATACTAATTATGACAGGAAACTGTAATTTCATTACTAATTATGACAAGTAACTGTAATTTCGATACAAATTATGACAGGTAACTGTAACTTCGTTACTAATTATGACAAGTAACAGTACCTTCGATACTAATTATGACAAGTAACTATAACTTCGATACAAATTATGACAGGTAACTGTAACTTCGATACGAATTATGACAAGAAACACTAACTTCGTTACTAATTATAACAAGTAACTGTAACATCGATACTAATTATGACAGGTAACTGTAACTTCGTTTCTAATTATGACAAGTAACTGTAATTTCGATACTAATTATGGCAGGTAACTGTAACTTCGTTACTAATTATGACAAGTCCCTGTAATTTCGATACAAATTATGGCAGGTAACTGTAACTTCGATACTAATTATGAAAAGTAAATGTCACTTCGATACTAATTATGTCAGATAACTGTAACCTCGTTACTAATTATGACAAGTAACTGTAATTTCAATACAAAATTTTGGCAGGTAACTGTAACTTCGATACTAATTATGACAAGTAACTGTAATTTTGATAAAAAATTATGGCAGGTAACTGTAACTTCGATACTAATTAATACAGGTAACAGTAACTTCGATAATAATTGTGACAATTAACTGTAACATCGATACTAATTGTGACAGGTAACAGTAACTTCGTTATTAATTATGACAAGTAACTGTAACATCGATACTAATTATGACAAGTAACTGGAACTTCGTTACTAATTATGTCAAGTAACTGTAATTTCGATACAAATTTTGGCAGGTAACAGTAACTTCGATACTAATTATGACAGGTACAGTAACTTCGATACTAATTATGACAAGTAACTGTAACTTCGATACTAATTATGACAGGTAACTGAAACTTCGTTACTAATTATGACAAGTAACTGTAATTTCGATACAAATTATGGCAGGTAACTGTAACTTCGATAGTAATTATGACAGGTAACTGTAACTTCGATACTAATTATGAGAGGTAACAGTAACTTCGATGCTAATTAAGACAGGTAACTGCAACTTCGTTACTAATTATGACAAGTAACTGTAATTTCGATACTAAATATTGCAGGTAACTGTAACTTCGTTACTAATTATGAGAAATAACTGTAATTTCGATGCAAATTATGACAGGTAACTGTAACTTCGTTACTAATTATGACAAGTAACAGTAATTTCGTTACAAATTATGGCAGGTAACAGTACCTTCGATTATAATTATGACAGGTAACTGTAACTTCGATACTAATTATGACAAGGAACTGTAATTTCGATGCAAATTATGGCAGGTGACTGTAACTTTGACACTAATTATGACAGGTAACAGTATCTTCGATACTAATTATGACAAGTAACTGTAACTTCGTTACTTATTATGACAAGTAACTCTAATTTTGATAAAAAATTATGGCAGGTAACTGTAACTTCGATACCAATTAATACAGGTAACAGTAACTTCGATAATAATTGTGACAAGTAACGGTAACTTCGATACTTATTGTGACAGGTAACAGTAACTTCGTTATTAATTATGAGAAGTAACAGTAACTTCGATACTTAATATGACAAGTAATTGTAATTTCGATACAAATTTTGGCAGGTAACTGTAACTTCGATACTAATTATGACAAGTAACTGTAATTTCGATACAAATTATGGCAGGTAACTGTATCTTCGATACTAATTATGACAGGTAACAGTAACTTCGATACTAATTATGGCAGGTAACTGTAACTTCGATACTAATTATGACAGGTATCAGTAACTTCGGTACTAATTATGACAAGTAACTGTAACATCGATACTAATTATGACAGGTAACTGTAACTTCGTTTCTAATTATGACAAGTAACTGTAATTTCGATACTAATTATGGCAGGTAACTGTAACTTCGTTACTAATTATGACAAGTCCCTGTAATTTCGATACAAATTATGGCAGGTAACTGTAACTTCGATACTAATTATGAAGAGTAAATGTCACTTCGATACTAATTATGACAGATAACTGTAACCTCGTTACTAATTATGACAAGTAACAGTACCTTCGATACTAATTATGACAAGTAACTATAACAACGATACAAATTATGACAGGTAACTGTAACTTCGATACGAATTATGACAAGAAACACTAACTTCGTTACTAATTATGACAAGTAACTGTAATTTTGATTAAAAAAAATTATGGTAGGTAACTGTAACTTCAATAGGCGAGGTGGCTCAGCGGTCTAGCTGTATGCCTCTCACCAAGGCGGCCCGGGTTCGATTCCCGGTCAATGCATGTGAGATTTTCGAAGTGAAATGCCATGTCCTGTGGTTCGGATTTCACGTAAAACGGAGGTCCCGTGGCTCATGATCTTAAGATTGACGGTCACGTTAAACTACAAGCTTCCTTTTTTGTAACTTCAATACTAATTATGACAGGTAACAGTTACGTCGATACTAATTATGACAAGTAACAGTACCTTCGATGCTAATTATGACAGGTAACTGTAACTTCGATACTAATTATGACAAGGAACTGTAATTTCGATACAAATTATGGCAGGTAACTGTAACTTCGTTACTAATTATGACAAGTAAATGTAATTTCGATACAAATTTTGGCAGGTAACTGTAACATCGTTACTAATTATGACAAGTCCCCGTAATTTCTATACAAATTATGGCAGGTAACTGTAACTTCCATAATAATTATGACAGGTAACAGTAACTTCGATACTAATTTTGACTGGAAACTGTAACTTCGTTACTAATTATGACAAGTAACTGTAATTTCAATACAAATTATGACAGGTAACTGTAACTTCGTTACTAATTATGACAAGTAACAGTACCTTCGATGCTAATTATGACAGGTAACTGTAACTTCGATACTAATTATGACAAGGAACTGTAATTTCGATACAAATTATGGCAGGTAACTGTAACTTCGATACTAATTATGACAAGAAATTTAACTTCGATACTAATTATGACAGGTAACTGTAACTTCGTTACTAATTATGACAAGTAACTGTAATTTCGATACAAAATTTTGGCAGGTAAATGTAACTTCGATACTAATTATGACAGGTAACAGTAACCTCGATTCTAATTATGACAAGAAACTATAACATCGATACTAATTATGACAGGTAACTGTAACTTCGTTACTAATTATGACAAGTAACTGTAATTTCGATACAAATTATGGCAGGTAACTGTAACTTCCATAATAATTATGACAGGTAACAGTAACTTCGATACTAATTTTGACTGGAAACTGTAACTTCGTTACTAATTATGACAAGTAACTGTAATTTCAATACTAATTATGACAGGTAACTGTAACTTCGTTACTAATTATGACAAGTAACAGTACCTTCTATGCTAATTATGACAGGTAACTGTAACTTCGATACTAATTATGACAAGTCCCTGTAATTTCGATACAAATTATGGCAGGTAACAGTAACTTCCATAATAATTATGACAGGTAACTGTAACTTCGATACTAATTATGACAGGTAACAGTAACTTCGATTCTAATTATGACAAGTAACTGTAACATCGATACTAATTAAGACAGGCAACTGTAACTTCGTTTCTAATTATGACAAGTAACTGTAATTTCGATACTAATTATGGCAGGTAACTGTAACTTCGTTACTAATTATGACAAGTCCCTGTAATTTCGATACAAATTATGGCAGGTAACTGTAACTTCGATACTAATTATGAAGAGTAAATGTCACTTCGATACTAATTATGACAGATAACTGTAACGTCGTTACTAATTATGACAAATAACTGTAATTTCGATACAAAATTTTGGCAGGTAACTGTAACCTCGTTACTAATTATGACAAGTAACTGTAATTTTGATAAAAAATTATGGTAGGTAACTGTAACTTCAATACTAATTATGACAGGTAACAGTAACTTCGATACTAATTATGACAGGTAACTGTTACTTCGTTACTAATTATGACAAGTAACTTTCATTTCGATACTAATTATGAACAGGTAACTGTAACTTCGTTACTAATTATGACAAGTCCCTGTAATTTCGATACAAAATATGGTAGGTAACTGTAATTTCGATACTAATTATGACAGGTAACAGTAACTTCGATACTAATTATGACAAGAAACTCTACCTTCGTTACTAATTATGACAAGTAACTGTAATTTTGATAAAAAATTATGGTAGGTAACTGTAACTTCAATACTAATTATGACAGGTAACAGTACCTTCTATACTAATTATGACAGGAAACTGTAATTTCATTACTAATTATGACAAGTAACTGTAATTTCGATACAAATTATGACAGGTAACTGTAACTTCGTTACTAATTATGACAAGTAACAGTACCTTCGATACTAATTATGACAAGTAACTATAACTTCGATACAAATTATGACAGGTAACTGTAACTTCGATACGAATTATGACAAGAAACACTAACTTCGTTACTAATTATGACAAGTAACTGTAATTTTGATAAAAAAATTATGGTAGGTAACTGTAACTTCAATACTAATTATGACAGGTAACAATAACGTCGATACTAATTATGACAAGTAACAGTACCTTCGATGCTAATTATGACAGGTAACTGTAACTTCGATACTAATTATGACAAGGAACTGTAATTTCGATACAAATTATGGCAGGTAACTGTAACTTCGTTACTAATTATGACAAGTAAATGTAATTTCGATACAAATTTTGGCAGGTAACTGTAACATCGTTACTAATTATGACAAGTCCCCGTAATTTCTATACAAATTATGGCAGGTAACTGTAACTTCCATAATAATTATGACAGGTAACAGTAACTTCGATACTAATTTTGACTGGAAACTGTAACTTCGTTACTAATTATGACAAGTAACTGTAATTTCAATACAAATTATGACAGGTAACTGTAACTTCGTTACTAATTATGACAAGTAACAGTACCTTCGATGCTAATTATGACAGGTAACTGTAACTTCGATACTAATTATGACAAGGAACTGTAATTTCGATACAAATTATGGCAGGTAACTGTAACTTCGATACTAATTATGACAAGAAATTTAACTTCGATACTAATTATGACAGGTAACTGTAACTTCGTTACTAATTATGACAAGTAACTGTAATTTCGATACAAAATTTTGGCAGGTAAATTTAACTTCGATACTAATTATGACAGGTAACAGTAACCTCGATTCTAATTATGACAAGAAACTATAACATCGATACTAATTATGACAGGTAACTGTAACTTCGTTACTAAATATGACAAGTAACTGTAATTTCGATACAAATTATGGCAGGTAACTGTAACTTCCATAATAATTATGACAGGTAACAGTAACTTCGATACTAATTTTGACTGGAAACTGTAACTTCGTTACTAATTATGACAAGTAACTGTAATTTCAATACAAATTATGACAGGTAACTGTAACTTCGTTACTAATTATGACAAGTAACAGTACCTTCGATGCTAATTATGACAGGTAACTGTAACTTCGATACTAATTATGACAAGTCCCTGTAATTTCGATACAAATTATGGCAGGTAACAGTAACTTCCATAATAATTATGACAGGTAACTGTAACTTCGATACTAATTATGACAGGTAACAGTAACATCGATTCTAATTATGACAAGTAACTGTAACATCGATACTAATTAAGACAGGCAACTGTAACTTCGTTTCTAATTATGACAAGTAACTGTAATTTCGATACTAATTATGGCAGGTAACTGTAACTTCGTTACTAATTATGACAAGTCCCTGTAATTTCGATACAAATTATGGCAGGTAACTGTAACTTCGATACTAATTATGAAGAGTAAATGTCACTTCGATACTAATTATGACAGATAACTGTAACGTCGTTACTAATTATGACAAATAACTGTAATTTCGATACAAAATTTTGGCAGGTAACTGTAACCTCGTTACTAATTATGACAAGTAACTGTAATTTTGATAAAAAATTATGGTAGGTAACTGTAACTTCAATACTAATTATGACAGGTAACAGTAACTTCGATACTAATTATGACAGGTAACTGTTACTTCGTTACTAATTATGACAAGTAACTTTCATTTCGATACTAATTATGAACAGGTAACTGTAACTTCGTTACTAATTATGACAAGTCCCTGTAATTTCGATACAAAATATGGTAGGTAACTGTAATTTCGATACTAATTATGACAGGTAACAGTAACTTCGATACTAATTATGACAAGAAACTCTACCTTCGTTACTAATTATGACAAGTAACTGTAATTTTGATAAAAAATTATGGTAGGTAACTGTAACTTCAATACTAATTATGACAGGTAACAGTACCTTCTATACTAATTATGACAGGAAACTGTAATTTCATTACTAATTATGACAAGTAACTGTAATTTCGATACAAATTATGACAGGTAACTGTAACTTCGTTACTAATTATGACAAGTAACAGTACCTTCGATACTAATTATGACAAGTAACTATAACTTCTATACAAATTATGACAGGTAACTGTAACTTCGATACGAATTATGACAAGAAACACTAACTTCGTTACTAATTATGACAAGTAACTGTAATTTTGATAAAAAAATTATGGTAGGTAACTGTAACTTCAATACTAATTATGACAGGTAACAATAACGTCGATACTAATTATGACAAGTAACAGTACCTTCGATGCTAATTATGACAGGTAACTGTAACTTCGATACTAATTATGACCAGGAACTGTAATTTCGATACAAATTATGGCAGGTAACTGTAACTTCGTTACTAATTATGACAAGTAAATGTAATTTCGTTACAAATTTTGGCAGGTAACTGTAACATCGTTACTAATTATGACAAGTCCCTGTAATTTCTATACAAATTATGGCAGGTAACTGTATCTTCCATAATAATTATGACAGGTAACAGTAACTTCGATACTAATTATGACAGGAAACTGTAACTTCGTTACTAATTATGACAAGTAACTGTAATTTCAATACAAATTATGACAGGTAACTATAACTTCGTTACTAATTATGACAAGTAAATGTAACTTCGATACTAATTATGACAGGTAACTGTAACTTCGTTACTAATTATGACAAGTAACTGTAATTTCGATACAAAATTTTGGCAGGTAAATGTAACTTCGATACTAATTAAGACAGGTAACAGTAACTTCGATTCTAATTATGACAAGTAACTGTAACATCGATACTAATTATGACAGGTAACTGTAACTTCGTTACTAATTATGACAAGTAACTGTAATTTCGATACAAATTGTGGCAGGTAACTGTAACATCGATACTAATTATGACAAGTCCCTGTAATTTCGATACAAATTATGGCAGGTAACTCTAACTTCCATAATAATTATGACAGGTAACTGTAACTTCGATAATAATTATGACAAGTAACAGTAACTTCGATTCTAATTATAACAAGTAACTGTAGCATCGATACTAATTATGACAGGTAACTGTAACTTCGTTTCTAATTATGACAAGTAACTGTAACTTCGATACTAATTATGGCAGGTAACTGTAACTTCGTTACTAATTATGACAAGTCCCTGTAATTTCGATACAAATTATGGCAGGTAACTGTAACTTCGATACTAATTATGAAAAGTAAATGTCACTTCGATACTAATTATGACAGATAACTGTAACCTCGTTACTAATTATGACAAGTAACTGTAATTTCAATACAAAATTTTGGCAGGTAACTGTAACTTCGATACTAATTATGACAAGTAACTGTAATTTTGATAAAAAATTATGGTAGGAAACTGTAACTTTGATACTAATTATGACAGGTAACAGTATCTTCGATACTAATTATGACAAGTAACTGTAACTTCGTTACTTATTATGACAAGTAACTCTAATTTTGATAAAAAATTATGGCAGGTAACTGTAACTTCGATACTAATTAATACAGGTAACAGTAACTTCGATAATAATTGTGACAATTAACTGTAACTTCGATACTAATTGTGACAGGTAACAGTAACTTCGTTATTAATTATGACAAGTAACTGTAACATCGATACTAATTATGACAAGTAACTGGAACTTCGTTACTAATTATGACAAGTAACTGTAATTTCGATACAAATTTTGGCAGGTAACAGTAACTTCGATACTAATTATGACAGGTACAGTAACTTCGATACTAATTATGACAAGTAACTGTAACTTCGATTCTAATTATGACAGGTAACTGAAACTTCGTTACTAATTATGACAAGTAACTGTAATTTCGATACAAATTATGGCAGGTAACTGTAACTTCGATAGTAATTATGACAGGTAACTGTAACTTCGATACTAATTATGAGAGGTAACAGTAACTTCGATGCTAATTAAGACAGGTAACTGCAACTTCGTTACTAATTATGACAAGTAACTGTAATTTCGATACTAAATATTGCAGGTAACTGTAACTTCGTTACTAATTATGAGAAGTAACTGTAATTTCGATGCAAATTATGACAGGTAACTGTAACTTCGTTACTAATTATGACAAGTAACAGTAATTTCGTTACAAATTATGGCAGGTAACAGTACCTTCGATTATAATTATGACAGGTAACTGTAACTTCGATACTAATTATGACAAGGAACTGTAATTTCGATACAAATTATGGCAGGTGACTGTAACTTTGACACTAATTATGACAGGTAACAGTATCTTCGATACTAATTATGACAAGTAACTGTAACTTCGTTACTTATTATGACAAGTAACTCTAATTTTGATAAAAAATTATGGCAGGTAACTGTAACTTCGATACCAATTAATACAGGTAACAGTAACTTCGATAATAATTGTGACAAGTAACTGTAACTTCGATACTAATTGTGACAGGTAACAGTAACTTCGTTATTAATTATGAGAAGTAACAGTAACTTCGATACTTATTATGACAAGTAATTGTAATTTCGATACAAATTTTGGCAGGTAACTGTAACTTCGATACTAATTATGACAGGAAACAGTAACTTTGATACTAATTACGACAAGTGACTGTAACTTCGATACTAATTATGGCAGGTAACTGTAACTTCGTTACTAATTATGACAAGTAACTGTAATTTCGATACAAATTATGGCAGGTAACTGTAACTTCGATACTAATTATGACAGGTAACAGTAACTTCGATACTAATTATGGCAGGTAACTGTAACTTCGATACTAATTATGACAGGTATCAGTAACTGCGGTACTAATTATGACAAATAACTATAACATCGATACTAATTATGACAGGTAACTGTAACTTCGTTTCTAATTATGACAAGTAACTGTAATTTCGATACTAATTATGGCAGGTAACTGTAACTTCGTTACTAATTATGACAAGTCCCTGTAATTTCGATACAAATTATGGCAGGTAACTGTAACTTCGATACTAATTATGAAGAGTAAATGTCACTTCGATACTAATTATGACAGATAACTGTAACCTCGTTACTAATTATGACAAGTAACAGTACCTTCGATACTAATTATGACAAGTAACTATAACAACGATACAAATTATGACAGGTAACTGTAACTTCGATACGAATTATGACAAGAAACACTAACTTCGTTACTAATTATGACAAGTAACTGTAATTTTGATTAAAAAAAATTATGGTAGGTAACTGTAACTTCAATAGGCGTGGTGGCTCAGCAGTCTAGCTGTATGCCTCTCACCAAGGCGGCCCGGGTTCGATTCCCGGTCAATGCATGTGAGATTTTCGAAGTGAAATGCCATGTCCTGTGGTTCGGATTCCACGTAAAACGGAGGTCCCGTGGCTCATGATCTTAAGATTGACGGTCACGTTCAACTACAAGCTTCCTTTTTCTGTAACTTCAATACTAATTATGACAGGTAACAGTTACGTCTATACTAATTATGACAAGTAACAGTACCTTCGATGCTAATTATGACAGGTAACTGTAACTTCGATACTAATTATGACAAGTAACTGTAATTTCAATACAAATTATGACAGGTAACTGTAACTTCGTTACTAATTATGACAAGTAACAGTAACCTCGATTCTAATTATGACAAGAAACTATAACATCGATACTAATTATGACAGGTAACTGTAACTTCGTTACTAATTATGACAAGTAACTGTAATTTCGATACAAATTATGGCAGGTAACTGTAACTTCCATAATAATTATGACAGGTAACAGTAACTTCGATACTAATTTTGACTGGAAACTGTAACTTCGTTACTAATTATGACAAGTAACTGTAATTTCAATACAAATTATGACAGGTAACTGTAACTTCGTTACTAATTATGACAAGTAACAGTACCTTCGATGCTAATTATGACAGGTAACTGTAACTTCGATACTAATTATGACAAGTCCCTGTAATTTCGATACAAATTATGGCAGGTAACTGTAACTTCCATAATAATTATGACAGGTAACTGTAACTTCGATACTAATTATGACAGGTAACAGTAACTTCGATTCTAATTATGACAAGTAACTGTAACATCGATACTAATTAAGACAGGTAACTGTAACTTCGTTTCTAATTATGACAAGTAACTGTAATTTCGATATTAATTATGGCAGGTAACTGTAACTTCGTTACAAATTATGACAAGTCCCTGTAACTTCGATACAAATTATGGCAGGTAACTGTAACTTCGATACTAATTATGAAGAGTAAATGTCACTTCGATACTAATTATGACAGATAACTGTAACCTCGTTACTAATTATGACAAATAACTGTAATTTCGATACAAAATTTTGGCAGGTAACTCTAACCTCGTTACTAATTATGACAAGTAACTGTAATTTTGATAAAAAATTATGGTAGGTAACTGTAACTTCAATACTAATTATGACAGGTAACAGTAACTTCGATACTAATTACGACAGGTAACTGTTACTTCGTTACTAATTATGACAAGTAACTTTCATTTCGATACTAATTATGAACAGGTAACTGTAACTTCGTTACTAATTATGACAAGTCCCAGTAATTTCGATACAAAATATGGTAGGTAACTGTAATTTCGATACTAATTATGACAGGTTACAGTATCTTCGATACTAATTATGACAGGAAACTGTAACTTCGTTACTAATTATGACAAGTAACTGTAATTTCGATACAAATTATGACAGGTAACTGTAACTTCGTTACTAATTATGACAAGTAACTGTAATTTCGATACAAATTATGGCAGGTAACACTACCTTCGGTACTAATTATGACAGGTAACTGTAACTTCGATACTAATTATGGCAAGGAACTGTAATTTCGATACAAATTAGGGCAGGTAACTGTAACTTCGATACTAATTATGACAGGTGACAGTAACTTCGATACTAATTATGACAAGTAACTATAACTTCGATACAAATTATGACAGGTAACAGTAACTTCGATACTAATTATGACAAGAAACTCTACCTTCGTTACTAATTATGACAAGTAACTGTAATTTTGATAAAAAATTATGGTAGGTAACTGTAACTTCAATACTAATTATGACAGGTAACAGTACCTTCTATACTAATTATGACAGGAAACTGTAACTTCATTACTAATTATGACAAGTAACTGTAATTTCGATACAAATTATGACAGGTAACTGTAACTTCGTTACTAATTATGACAAGTAACAGTACCTTCGATACTAATTATGACAAGTAACTATAACTTCGATACAAATTATGACAGGTAACTGTAACTTCGATACGAATTATGACAAGAAACACTAACTTCGTTACTAATTATGACAAGTAACTGTAATTTTGATAAAAAAATTATGGTAGGTAACTGTAACTTCAATACTAATTATGACAGGTAACAGTAACGTCGATACTAATTATGACAAGGAACTGTAATTTCGATACAAATTATGACAAGTAACTGTAATTTCAATACAAATTATGACAGGTAACTGTAACTTCGTTACTAATTATGACAAGTAAATGTAACTTCGATACTAATTATGACAGGTAACTGTAACTTCGTTACTAATTATGACAAGTAACTGTAATTTCGATACAAAATTTTGGCAGGTAAATGTAAGTTCGATACTAATTAAGACAGGTAACAGTAACTTCGATTCTAATTATGAAAAGTAACTGTAACATCGATACTAATTATGACAGGTAACTGTAACTTCGTTTCTAATTATGACAAGTAACTGTAATTTCGATACTAATTATGGCAGGTAACTGTAACTTCGTTACTAATTATGACAAGTAACTGTAATTTTGATAAAAAATTATGGTAGGTAACTGTAACTTCAATACTAATTATGACAGGTAACAGTACCTTCGATGCTAATTATGACAGGTAACTGTAACTTCGATACTAATTATGACAAGGAACTGTAATTTCGATACAAATTATGGCAGGTAACTGTAACTTCGTTACTAATTATGACAGGTAAATGTAATTTCGTTACAAATTTTGTCAGGTAACTGTAACATCGTTACTAATTATGACAAGTCCCTGTAATTTCTATACAAATTATGGCAAGTAACTGTATCTTCCATAATAATTATGACAGGTAACAGTAACTTCGATACTAATTATGACAGGAAACTGTAACTTCGTTACTAATTATGACAAGTAACTGTAATTTCAATACAAATTATGACAGGTAACTGTAACTTCGTTACTAATTATGACAAGTAAATGTAACTTCGATACTAATTATGACAGGTAACTGTAACTTCGTTACTAATTATGACAAGTAACTGTAATTTCGATACAAAATTTTGGCTGGTAAATGTAAGTTCGATACTAATTAAGACAGGTAACAGTAACTTCGATTCTAATTATGACAAGTAACTGTAACATCGATACTAATTATGACAGGTAACTGTAACTTCGTTACTAATTATGACAAGTAACTGTAATTTCGATACAAATTATGGCAGGTAACTGTAACATCGATACTAATTATGACAAGTCCCTGTAATTTCGATACAAATTATGGCAGGTAACTCTAACTTCCATAATAATTATGACAGGTAACTGTAACTTCGATACTAATTATGACAAGTAACAGTAACTTCGATTCTAATTATAACAAGTAACTGTAACATCGATACTAATTATGACAGGTAACTGTAACTTCGTTTCTAATTATGACAAGTAACTGTAATTTCGATACTAATTATGGCAGGTAACTGTAAATTCGTTACTAATTATGACAAGTCCCTGTAATTTCGATACAAATTATGGCAGGTAACTGTAACTTCGATACTAATTATGAAAAGTAAATGTCACTTCGATACTAATTATGACAGATAACTGTAACCTCGTTACTAATTATGACAAGTAACTGTAATTTCAATACAAAATTTTGGCAGGTAACTGTAACTTCGATACTAATTATGACAAGTAACTGTAATTTTGATAAGAAATTATGGTAGGAAACTGTAACTTTGATACTAATTATGACAGGTAAGAGTATCTTCGATACTAATTATGACAAGTAACTGTAACTTCGTTACTTATTATGACAAGTAACTCTAATTTTGATAAAAAATTATGGCAGGTAACTGTAACTTCGATACTAATTAATACAGGTAACAGTAACGTCGATAATAATTGTGACAATTAACTGTAACTTCGATACTAATTGTGACAGGTAACAGTAATTTCGTTATTAATTATGACAAGTAACTGTAACATCGATACTAGTTATGACAGGTAACTGGAACTTCGTTACTAATTATGACAAGTAACTGTAATTTCGATAAAAATTTTGGCAGGTAACAGTAACTTCGATACTAATTATGACAGGTACAGTAACTTCGATACTAATTATGACAAGTAACTGTAACATCGATACTAATTATGACAGGTAACTGAAACTTCGTTACTAATTATGACAAGTAACTGTAATTTCGATACAAATTATGGCAGGTAACTGTAACTTCGATAGTAATTATGGCAGGTAACTGTAACTTCGATACTAATTATGAGAGGTAACAGTAACTTCGATGCTAATTAAGACAGGTAACTGCAACTTCGTTACTAATTATGACAAGTAACTGTAATTTCGATACTAATTATTGCAGGTAACTGTAACTTTGATACTAATTATGACAGGTAACAGTATCTTCGATATTAATTATGACAAGTAACTGTAACTTCGTTACTTATTATGACAAGTAACTCTAATTTTGATAAAAAATTATGGCAGGTAACTGTAACTTCGATACCAATTAATACAGGTAACAGTAACTTCGATAATAATTGTGACAAGTAACTGTAACTTCGATACTAATTGTGACAGGTAACAGTAACTTCGTTATTAATTTTGACAAGTAACAGTAACTTCGATACTTATTATGACAAGTAATTGTAATTTCGATACAAATTTTGGCAGGTAACTGTAACATCGATACTAATTATGACAGGAAACAGTAACTTTGATACTAATTACGACAAGTGACTGTAACTTCGATACTAATTATGGCAGGTAACTGTAACTTCGTTACTAATTATGACAAGTAACTGTAATTTCGATACAAATTATGGCAGGTAACTGTAACTTCGATACTAATTATGACAGGTAACAGTAACTTCGATACTAATTATGGCAGGTAACTGTAACTTCGATACTAATTATGACAGGTATCAGTAACTTCGGTACTAATTATGACAAGTAACTGTAACATCGATACTAATTATGACAGGTAACTGTAACTTCGTTTCTAATTATGACAAGTAACTGTAATTTCGATACTAATTATGGCAGGTAACTGTAACTTCGTTACTAATTATGACAAGTCCCTGTAATTTCGATACAAATTATGGCAGGTAACTGTAACTTCGATACTAATTATGAAGAGTAAATGTCACTTCGATACTAATTATGACAGGTAACTGTAACCTCGTTACTAATTATGACATGTAACTGTAATTTTGATACAAAATTTTGGCAGGTAACTGTAACCTCGTTACTAATTATGACAAGTAACTGTAATTTTGATAAAAAATTATGGTAGGTAACTGTAACTTCAATACTAATTATGACAGGTAACAGTAACTTCGATACTAATTATGACAGGTAACAGTTACTTCGTTACTAATTATGACAAGTAACTGTAATTTCGATACAAATTATGACAGGTAACTGTAACTTCGTTACTAATTATGACAAGTAACAGTACCTTCGATACTAATTATGACAAGTAACTATAACTTCGATACAAATTATGACAGGTAACTGTAACTTCGATACGAATTATGACAAGAAACACTAACTTCGTTACTAATTATGACAAGTAACTGTAATTTTGATAAAAAAATTATGGTAGGTAACTGTAACTTCAATACTAATTATGACAGGTAACAGTAACGTCGATACTAATTATGACAAGTAACAGTACCTTCGATGCTAATTATGAAAGGTAACTGTAACTTCGATACTAATTATGACATGGAACTGTAATTTCGATACAAATTATGGCAGGTAACTGTAACTTCGTTACTAATTATGACAAGTAAATGTAATTTCGATACAAATTTTGGCAGGTAACTGTAACATCGTTACTAATTATGACAAGTCCCTGTAATTTCTATACAAATTATGGCAGGTAACTGTATCTTCCATAATAATTATGACAGGTAACAGTAACTTCGATACTAGATATGACAGGTAACTGTAACTTCGTTACTAATTATGACAAGTAACTGTAATTTCAATACAAATTATGACAGGTAACTGTACCTTCGCTACTAATTATGACAAGTAAATGTAACTTCGATACTAATTATGACAGGTAACTGTAACTTCGTTACTAATTATGACAAGTAACTGTAATTTCGATACAAATTATGGCAGGTAACTGTAACATCGATACTAATTATGACAAGTCCCTGTAATTTCGATACAAATTATGATAGGTAACTCTAACTTCCATATGAATTATGACAGGTAACTGTAACTTCGATACTAATTATGAGAAGTAACAGTTACATCGATTCTAATTATAACAAGTAACTGTAACATCGATACTTATTATGACAGGTAACTGTAACTTCGTTTCTAATTATGACAAGTAACTGTAATTTCGATACTAATTATGGCAGGTAACTGTAACTTCGTTACTAATTATGACAAGTCCCTGTAATTTCGATACAAATTATGGCAGGTAACTGTAACTTCGATACTAATTATGACAAGTAACTGTAATTTTGATAAAAAATTATGGTAGGAAACTGTAACTTTGATACTAATTATGACAGGTAACAGTATCTTCGATACTAATTATGACAAGTAACTGTAACATCGTTACTTATTATGACAAGTAACTCTAATTTTGATAAAAAATTATGGCAGGTAACTGTAACTTCGATACTAATTAATACAGGTAACAGTAACTTCGATAATAATTGTGACAATTAACTGTAACTTCGATACTAATTGTGACAGGTAACAGTAACTTCGTTATTAATTATGACAAGTAACTGTAACATCGATACTAATTATGACAGGTAACTGGAACTTCGTTACTAATTATGAAAAGTAACTGTAATTTCGATACAAATTTTGGCAGGTAACAGTAACTTCGATACTAATTATGACAGGTAACAGTAACTTCGATACTAATTATGAGAGGTTACAGTAACTTCGATGCTAATTAAGACAGGTAACTGCAACTTCGTTACTAATTATGACAAGTAACTGTAATTTCGATACTAATTATTGCAGGTAACTGTAACTTCGTTACTAATTATGAGAAGTAACTGTAATTTCGATGCAAATTATGACAGGTAACTGTAACTTCGTTACTAATTATGACAAGTAACTGTAATTTCGTTACAAATTATGGCAGGTAACAGTACCTTCGATTATAATTATGACAGGTAACTGTAACTTCGATACTAATTATGACAAGGAACTGTAATTTCGATACAAATTATGGCAGGTGACTGTAACTTTGATACTAATTATGACAGGTAACAGTGTCTTCGATACTAATTATGACAAGTAACTGTAACTTCGTTACTTATTATGACAAGTAACTCTAATTTTGATAAAAAATTATGGCAGGTAACTGTAACTTCGATACCAATTAATACAGGTAACAGTAACTTCGATAATAATTGTGACAAGTAACTGTAACTTCGATACTAATTGTGACAGGTAACAGTAACTTCGTTATTAATTATGACAAGTAACAGTAACTTCGATACTTATTATGACAAGTAATTGAAATTTCGATACAAATTTTGGCAGGTAACTGTAACTTCGGTACTAATTATGACAGGAAACAGTAACTTTGATACTAATTACGACAAGTGACTGTAACTTCGATACTAATTATGGCAGGTAACTGTAACTTCGTTACTAATTATGACAAGTAACTGTAATTTCGATACAAATTATGGCAGGTAACTGTAACTTCGATACTTATTATGACAGGTAACAGTAACTTCGATACTAATTATGGCAGGTAACTGTAACTTCGATACTAATTATGACAGGTATCAGTAACTTCGGTACTAATTATGACAAGTAACTGTAACATCGATACTAATTATGACAGGTAACTGTAACTTCGTTTCTAATTATGACAAGTAACTGTAATTTCGATACTAATTATGGCAGGTAACTGTAACTTCGTTACTAATTATGACAAGTCCCTGTAATTTCGATACAAATTATGGCAGGTAACTGTAACTTCGATACTAATTATGAAGAGTAAATGTCACTTCGATACTAATTATGACAGATAACTGTAACCTCGTTACTAATTATGACAAGTAACTGTAATTTCGATACAAAATTTTGGCAGGTAACTGTAACCTCGTTACTAATTATGACAAGTAACTGTAATTTTGATAAAAAATTATGGTAGGTAACTGTAACTTCAATACTAATTATGACAGGTAACAGTAACTTCGATACTAATTATGACAGGTAACTGTTACTTCGTTACTAATTATGACAAGTAACTTTAATTTCGATACTAATTATGAACAGGTAACTGTAACGTCGTTACTAATTATGAAAATTCCCTGTAATTTCTATACAAATTATGGTAGGTAACTGTAATTTCGATACTAATTATGACAGGTTACAGTATCTTCGATACTAATTATGACAGGAAACTGTAACTTCGTTACTAATTATGACAAGTAACTGTAATTTCGATACAATTTATGACAGGTAACTGTAACTTCGTTACTAATTATGACAAGTAACTGTAATTTCGATACAAATTATGGCAGGTAACAGTACCTTCGGTACTAATTATGACAGGTAACTGTAACTTCGATACTAATTATGGCAAGGAACTGTAATTTCGATACAAATTAGGGCAGGTAACTGTAACTTCGATACTAATTATGACAGGTGACAGTAACTTCGATACTAATTATGACAAGTAACTATAACTTCGATACAAATTATGACAGGTAACAGTGACTTCGATACTAATTATGACAAGAAACTCTACCTTCGTTACTAATTATGACAAGTAACTGTAATTTTGATAAAAAATTATGGTAGGTAACTGTAACTTCAATACTAATTATGACAGGTAACAGTAACTTCGATACTAAATATGACAGGTAACTGTAACTTCGTTACTAATTATGACAAATAACTTTAATTTCGATACTAATTATGGCAGGTAACTGTAACTTCGTTACTAATTAAGACAAGTCCCCGTAATTTCGATACAAATTATGGCAGGTAACTGTAACTTCGATACTAATTATGACAAGTCCCTGTAATTTCGATACAAATTATGGCAGGTAACTGTAACTTCCATACTAATTATGACAGGTAACAGTAACTTCGATACTAATTATGACAGGAAACTGTAACTTCATTACTAATTATGACAAGTAACTGTAATTTCGATACAAATTATGACAGGTAACTGTAACTTCGTTACTAATTATGACAAGTAACAGTACCTTCGATACTAATTATGACAAGTAACTATAACTTCGATACAAATTATGACAGGTAACTGTAACTTCGATACGAATTATGACAAGAAACAATAACTTCGTTACTTATTATGACAAGTAACTTTAATTTTGATAAAAAAAAATTATGGTAGGTAACTGTAACTTCAATACTAATTATGACAGGTAACAGAAACGTCGATACTAATTATGACAAGTAACAGTACCTTCGATGCTAATTATGACAGGTAACTGTAACTTCGTTACTAATTATGACAAGGAACTGTAATTTCGATACAAATTATGGCAGGTAACTGTAACTTCGTTACTAATTATGACAAGTAAATGTAATTTCGATACAAATTTTGGCAGGTAACTGTAACATCGTTACTAATTATGACAAGTCCCTGTAATTTCTATACAAATTATGGCAGGTAACTGTAACTTCCATAATAATTATGACAGGTAACAGTAACTTCGATACTAATTATGACAGGAAACTCTAACTTCGTTACTAATTATGACAAGTAACTGTAATTTCAATACAAATTATGACAGGTAACTGTAAATTCGTTACTAATTATGGCAAGTAACAGTACCTTCGATGCTAATTATGACAGGTAACTGTAACTTCGATACTTATTATGACAAGGAACTGTAATTTCGATACAAATTATGGCAGGTGACTGTAACTTCGATACTAATTATGACAAGTAAATGTAACTTCGATACTAATTATGACAGGTAACTGTAACTTCGTTACTAATTATGACAAGTAACTGTAATTTCGATACAAAATTTTGGCAGGTAAATGTAACTTCGATACTAATTATGACAGGTAACAGTAACTTCGACTCTAATTATGACAAGTAATTGTAACATCGATACTAATTATGACAGGTAACTGTAACTTCGTTACTAATTATGACAAGTAACTGTAATTTCGATACAAATTAAGGCAGGTAACTGTAACATCGATACTAATTATGACAAGTCCCTGTAATTTCGATACAAATTATGGCAGGTAACTGTAACTTCGATACTAATTATGAAAAGGAAATGTCACTTCGATACTAATTATGACAGATAACTGTATCCTCGTTACTAATTATGACAAGTAACTGTAATTTCAATACAAATTATGACAGGTAACTGTACCTTCGTTACTAATTATGACAAGTAAATGTAACTTCGATACTAATTATGACAGATAACTGTAACTTCGTTACTAATTATGACAAGTAACTGTAATTTCGATACAAATTATGGCAGGTAACTGTAACATCGATACTAATTATGACAAGTCCCTGTAATTTCGATACAAATTATGATAGGTAACTCTAACTTCCATATGAATTATGACAGGTAACTGTAACTTCGATACTAATTATGAGAAGTAACAGTTACTTCGATTCTAATTATAACAAGTAACTGTAACATCGATACTTATTATGACAGGTAACTGTAACTTCGTTTCTAATTATGACAAGTAACTGTAATTTCGATACTAATTATGGCAGGTAACTGTAACTTCGTTACTAATTATGACAAGTCCCTGTAATTTCGATACAAATTATGGCAGGTAACTGTAACTTCGATACTAATTATGACAAGTAACTGTAATTTTGATAAAAATTATGGTAGGAAACTGTAACTTTGATACTAATTATGACAGGTAACAGTATCTTCGATACTAATTATGACAAGTAACTGTAACTTCGTTACTTATTATGACAAGTAACTCTAATTTTGATAAAAAATTATGGCAGGTAACTGTAACTTCGATACTAATTAATACAGGTAACAGTAACTTCGATAATAATTGTGACAATTAACTGTAACTTCGATACTAATTGTGACAGGTAACAGTAACTTCGTTATTAATTATGACAAGTAACTGTAACATCGATACTAATTATGACAGGTAACTGGAACTTCGTTACTAATTATGACAAGTAACTGTAATTTCGATACAAATTTTGGCAGGTAACAGTAACTTCGATACTAATTATGACAGGTAACAGTAACTTCGATACTAATTATGAGAGGTAACAGTAACTTCGATGCTAATTAAGACAGGTAACTGCAACTTCGTTACTAATTATGACAAGTAACTGTAATTTCGATACTAATTATTGCAGGTAACTGTAACTTCGTTACTAATTATGAGAAGTAACTGTAATTTCGATGCAAATTATGACAGGTAACTGTAACTTCGTTACTAATTATGACAAGTAACTGTAATTTCGTTACAAATTATGGCAGGTAACAGTACCTTCGATTATAATTATGACAGGTAACTGTAACTTCGATACTAATTATGACAAGGAACTGTAATTTCGATACAAATTATGGCAGGTGACTGTAACTTTGATACTAATTATGACAGGTAACAGTGTCTTCGATACTAATTATGACAAGTAATTGTAACTTCGTTACTTATTATGACAAGTAACTCTAATTTTGATAAAAAATTATGGCAGGTAACTGTAACTTCGATACCAATTAATACAGGTAACAGTAACTTCGATAATAATTGTGACAAGTAACTGTAACTTCGGTACTAATTGTGACAGGTAACAGTAACTTCGTTATTAATTATGACAAGTAACAGTAACTTCGATACTTATTATGACAAGTAATTGAAATTTCGATACAAATTTTGGCAGGTAACTGTAACTTCGATACTAATTATGACAGGAAACAGTAACTTTGATACTAATTACGACAAGTGACTGTAACTTCGATACTAATTATGGCAGGTAACTGTAACTTCGTTACTAATTATGACAAGTAACTGTAATTTCGATACAAATTATGGCAGGTAACTGTAACTTCGATACTAATTATGACAGGTAACAGTAACTTCGATACTAATTATGGCAGGTAACTGTAACTTCGATACTAATTATGACAGGTATCAGTAACTTCGGTACTAATTATGACAAGTAACTGTAACATCGATACTAATTATGACAGGTAACTGTAACTTCGTTTCTAATTATGACAAGTAACTGTAATATCGATACTAATTATGGCAGGTAACTGTAACTTCGTTACTAATTATGACAAGTCCCTGTAATTTCGATACAAATTATGGCAGGTAACTGTAACTTCGATACTAATTATGAAGAGTAAATGTCACTTCGATACTAATTATGACAGATAACTGTAACCTCGTTACTAATTATGACAAGTAACTGTAATTTCGATACAAAATTTTGGCAGGTAACTGTAACCTCGTTACTAATTATGACAAGTAACTGTAATTTTGATAAAAAATTATGGTAGGTAACTGTAACTTCAATACTAATTATGACAGGTAACAGTAACTTCGATACTAATTATGACAGGTAACTGTTACTTCGTTACTAATTATGACAAGTAACTTTAATTTCGATACTAATTATGAACAGGTAACTGTAACGTCGTTACTAATTATGAAAATTCCCTGTAATTTCTATACAAATTATGGTAGGTAACTGTAATTTCGATACTAATTATGACAGGTTACAGTATCTTCGATACTAATTATGACAGGAAACTGTAACTTCGTTACTAATTATGACAAGTAACTGTAATTTCGATACAATTTATGACAGGTAACTGTAACTTCGTTACTAATTATGACAAGTAACTGTAATTTCGATACAAATTATGGCAGGTAACAGTACCTTCGGTACTAATTATGACAGGTAACTGTAACTTCGATACTAATTATGGCAAGGAACTGTAATTTCGATACAAATTAGGGCAGGTAACTGTAACTTCGATACTAATTATGACAGGTGACAGTAACTTCGATACTTATTATGACAAGTAACTATAACTTCGATACAAATTATGACAGGTAACAGTGACTTCGATACTAATTATGACAAGAAACTCTACCTTCGTTACTAATTATGACAAGTAACTGTAATTTTGATAAAAAATTATGGTAGGTAACTGTAACTTCAATACTATTTATGACAGGTAACAGTAACTTCGATACTAAATATGACAGGTAACTGTAACTTCGTTACTAATTATGACAAATAACTTTAATTTCGATACTAATTATGGCAGGTAACTGTAACTTCGTTACTAATTAAGACAAGTCCCTGTAATTTCAATACAAATTATGGCAGGTAACTGTAACTTCGATACTAATTATGACAAGTCCCTGTAATTTCGATACAAATTATGGCAGGTAACTGTAACTTCCATACTAATTATGACAGGTAACAGTAACTTCGATACTAATTATGACAGGAAACTGTAACTTCATTACTAATTATGACAAGTAACTGTAATTTCGATACAAATTTTGACAGGTAACTGTAACTTCGTTACTAATTATGACAAGTAACAGTACCTTCGATACTAATTATGACAAGTAACTATAACTTCGATACAAATTATGACAGGTAACTGTAACTTCGATACGAATTATGACAAGAAACAATAACTTCGTTACTTATTATGACAAGTAACTGTAATTTTGATAAAAAAAATTATGGTAGGTAACTGTAACTTCAATACTAATTATGACAGATAACAGAAACGTCGATACTAATTATGACAAGTAACAGTACCTTCGATGCTAATTATGACAGGTAACTGTAACTTCGTTACTAATTATGACAAGGAACTGTAATTTCGATACAAATTATGGCAGGTAACTGTAACTTCGTTACTAATTATGACAAGTAAATGTAATTTCGATACAAATTTTGGCAGGTAACTGTAACATCGTTACTAATTATGACAAGTCCCTGTAATTTCTATACAAATTATGGCAGGTAACTGTAACTTCCATAATAATTATGACAGGTAACAGTAACTTCGATACTAATTATGACAGGAAACTCTAACTTCGTTACTAATTATGACAAGTAACTGTAATTTCAATACAAATTATGACAGGTAACTGTAACTTCGTTACTAATTATGGCAAGTAACAGTACCTTCGTTGCTAATTATGACAGGTAACTGTAACTTCGATACTTATTATGACAAGGAACTGTAATTTCGATACAAATTATGGCAGGTGACTGTAACTTCGATACTAATTATGACAAGTAAATTTAACTTCGATACTAATTATGACAGGTAACTGTAACTTCGTTACTAATTATGACAAGTAACTGTAATTTCGATACAAAATTTTGGCAGGTAAATGTAACTTCGATACTAATTATGACAGGTAACAGTAACTTCGACTCTAATTATGACAAGTAATTGTAACATCGATACTAATTATGACAGGTAACTGTAACTTCGTTACTAATTATGACAAGTAACTGTAATTTCGATACAAATTAAGGCAGGTAACTGTAACATCGATACTAATTATGACAAGTCCCTGTAATTTCGATACAAATTATGGCAGGTAACTGTAACTTCGATACTAATTATGAAAAGTAAATGTCACTTCGATACTAATTATGACAGATAACTGTATCCTCGTTACTAATTATGACAAGTAACTGTAATTTCAATACAAAATGTTGGCAGGTAACTGTAACTTCGATACTAATTACGACAAGTAACTGTAATTTTGATAAAAAATTATGGTAGGTAACTGTAACTTTGATACTAATTATGACAGGTAACAGTATCTTCGATACTAATTATGACAAGTAACTGTAACTTCGTTACTTATTATGACATGCAACTCTAATTTTGATAAAAAATTATGGCAGGTAACTGTAACTTCGATACTAATTAATACAGGTAACAGTAACTTCGATAATAATTGTGACAAGTAACTGTAACTTCGATACTAATTGTGACAGGTAACAGTAACTTCGTTATTAATTATGACAAGTAACTGTAACTTCGATACTAATTATGACAGGTAACTGGAACTTCTTTACTAATTAAGAAAAGTAACTGTAATTTCGATACAAATTTTGGCAGGTAAGTGTAACTTCGATACTAATTATGACAGGTAACAGTAACTTCGATACTAATTATGACAAGTAACTGTAACTTCGATACTAATTATGACAGGTAACTGGAACTTCGTTACTAATTATGACAAGTAACTGTAATTTCGATAAAAATTATGGCAGGTAACTGTAACTTCGATGCTAATTATGGCAGGTAACTGTAACTTCGATACTAATTATGAGAGGTAACAGTAACTTCGATGCTAATTAAGACAGGTAACTGCAACTTCGTTACTAATTATGACAAGTAACTGTAATTTCGATACTAATTATTGCAGGTGACTGTAATTTCGTTACAAATTATGACAAGTAACTGTAATTTCGTTACAAATTATGGCAGGTAACAGTACCTTCGATTATAATTATGACAGGTTACTGTAACTTCGATACTAATTATGACAAGGAACTGTAATTTCGATACAAACTATGGCAGGTAACTGTAACTTTGATACTAATTATGACAGGTAACTGGAACTTCGTTACTAATTATGACAAGTAACTGTAATTTCGATACAAATTTTGGCAGGTAACAGTAACTTCGATACTAATTATGACAGGTAACAGTAACTTCGATACTAATTATGAGAGGTTACAGTAACTTCGATGCTAATTAAGACAGGTAACTGCAACTTCGTTACTAATTATGACAAGTAACTGTAATTTCGATACTAATTATTGCAGGTAACTGTAACTTCGTTACTAATTATGAGAAGTAACTGTAATTTCGATGCAAATTATGACAGGTAACTGTAACTTCGTTACTAATTATGACAAGTAACTGTAATTTCGTTACAAATTATGGCAGGTAACAGTACCTTCGATTATAATTATGACAGGTTACTGTAACTTCGATACTAATTATGACAAGGAACTGTAATTTCGATACAAACTATGGCAGGTAACTGTAACTTTGATACTAATTATGACAGGTAACAGTATCTTCGATACTAATTATGACAAGTAACTGTAACTTCGTTACTTATTATGACAAGTAACTCTAATTTTGATAAAAAATTATGGCAGGTAACTGTTACTTCGATACAAATTAATACAGGTAACAGTAACTTCGATAATAATTGTGACAAGTAACTGTAACTTCGATACTAATTGTGACAGGTAACAGTAACTTCGTTATTAAGTATGACAAGTAACAGTAACTTCGATACTTATTATGACAAGTAATTGTAATTTCGATACAAATTTTGGCAGGTAACTGTAACTTCGATACTAATTATGACAGGAAACAGTAACTTTGATACTAATTACGACAAGTGACTGTAACTTCGATACTAATTATGGCAGGTAACTGTAACTTCGTTACTAATTAAGACAAGTAACTGGAATTTCGATACAAATTATGGCAGGTAACTGTAACTTCGATACTAATTATGGCAGGTAACTGTAACTTCGATACTAATTATGACAGGTATCAGTATCTTCGGTACTAATTATGACAAGTAACTGTAACTTCGACACTAATTATGACAGGTAACTGTAACTTCTTTACTAATTATGACAAGTAACTGTAATTTCGTTACAAATTATGGCAGGTAATTGTAATTTCGATACTAGTTGTGACAGGTAACAGTAACTTCGATACTAATTAGGACAAGTAACAGTAACTTCGATACTAATTATGACAAGTAACTGTAACTTCGATACTAATTATGACAGGTAACTGTAACTTCGATACTAATTATGGCAGGTAACTGTAACGTCGTTACTAATTATGACAAGTCCCTGTAATTTCGATACTAATTATGGCAGGTAACTGTAACTTCGATACTAATTATGAAAAGTAAATGTCACTTCGATACTAATTATGACAGATAACTGTAACCTCGTTACTAATTATGACAAGTAACTGTAATTTCAATACAAAATTTTGGCAGGTAACTGTAACTTCGATACTAATTATGACAAGTAACTGTAGTTTTGATAAAAAATTATGGTAGGTAACTGTAACTTTGATACTAATTATGACAGGTAACAGTATCTTCGATACTAATTATGACAAGTAACTGTAACTTCGTTACTTATTATGACAAGTAACTCTAATTTTGTTAAAAAATTATGGCAGGTAACTGTAACATCGATACTAATTAATACAGGTAACAGTAACTTCGATAATAATTGTGACAAGTAACTGTAACTTCGATACTAATTGTGACAGGTAACAGTAACTTCGTTATTAATTATGACAAGTAACTGTAACTTCGATACTAATTATGACAGGTAACTGGAACTTCGTTACTAATTATGACAAGTTACTGTAATTTCGATACAAATTTTGGCAGGTAACTGTAACTTCGATACTAATTATGACAGGTAACAGTAACTTCGATACTAATTATGACAAGTAACTGTAACTTCGATACTAATTATGACAGGTAACTGGAACTTCGTTACTAATTATGACAAGTAACTGTAATTTCGATACAAATTTTGGCAGGTAACTGTAACTTCGATACTAATTATGACAGGTAACAGTAACTTCGATACTAATTATGACAAGTAACTGTAACTTCGATACTAATTATGACAGGTAACTGTAACTTCGTTACTAATTATGGCAAGTAACTGTAATTTCGATACAAAATTTTGGCAGGTAAATGTAACTTCGATACTAATTATGACAGGTAACAGTAACTTCGATTCTAATTATGACAAGTAATTGTAACATCGATACTAATTATGACAGGTAACTGTAACTTCGTTACTAATTATGACAAGTAACTGTAATTTCGATACAAATTAAGGCAGGTAACTGTAACATCGATACTAATTATGACAAGTCCCTGAAATTTCGATACAAATTATGGCAGGTAACTGTAACTTCGATACTAATTATGAAAAGTAAATGTCACTTCGATACTAATTATGACAGATAACTGTATCCTCGTTACTAATTATGACAAGTAACTGTAATTTCAATACAAAATGTTGGCAGGTAACTGTAACTTCGATACTAATTATGACAAGTAACTGTAATTTTGATAAAAAATTATGGTAGGTAACTGTAACTTTGATACTAATTATGACAGGTAACAGTATCTTCGATACTAATTATGACAAGTAACTGTAACTTCGTTACTTAATATGACAAGTAACTCTAATTTTGATAAAAAATATGGCAGGTAACTTTAACTTCGATACTAATTAATACAGGTAACAGTAACTTCGATAATAATTGTGACAAGTAACTGTAACTTCGATACTAATTGAGACAGGTAACAGTAACTTCGTTATTAATTATGACAAGTAACTGTTACTTCGATACTAATTATGACAGGTAACTGGAACTTCGTTACTAATTAAGACAAGTAACTGTAATTTCGATACAAATTTTGGCAGGTAACTGTAACTTCGATACTAATTATGACAGGTAACAGTAACTTCGATACTAATTATGACAAGTAACTGTAACTTCGATACTAATTATGACAGGTAATTGGAACTTCGTTACTAATTATGACAAGTAACTGTAATTTCGATAAAAATTATGGCAGGTAACTGTAACTTCGATGCTAATTATGGCAGGTAACTGTAACTTCGATACTAATTATGAGAGGTAACAGTAACTTCGATGCCAATTAAGACAGGTAACTGCAACTTCGTTACTAATTATGACAAGTAACTGTAATTTCGATACTAATTATTGCAGGTAACTGTAACTTCGTTACGAATTATGAGACGTAACTGTAATTTCGATGCAAATTATGACAGGTAACTGTAACTTCGTTACTATTTATGACAAGTAACTGTAATTTCGTTACAAATTATGGCAGGTAACAGTACCTTCGATTATAATTATGACAGGTTACTGTAACTTCGATACTAATTATGACAAGGAACTGTAATTTCGATACAAACTATGGCAGGTAACTGTAACTTTGATACTAATTATGACAGGTAACAGTATCTTCGATACTAATTATGACAAGTAACTGTAACTTCGTTACTTATTATGACAAGTAACTCTAATTTTGATAAAAAATTATGGCAGGTAACTGTAACTTCGATACTAATTAATACAGGTAACAGTTACTTCGATAATAATTATGACAAGTAACTGTAACTTCGATACTAATTGTGACAGGTAACAGTAACTTCGTTATTAATTATGACAAGTAACAGTAACTTCGATACTTATTATGACAAGTAATTGTAATTTCGATACAAATTTTGGCAGGTAACTGTAACTTCGATACTAATTATGACAGGAAACAGTAACTTTGATACTAATTACGACAAGTGACTGTAACTTCGATACTAATTGGATACCTATCAGTAGAAAGGTGCTAAGTGCCATTTCTTGAAAAAAGCGTTTTTTTTTGCTAAAATGGTGCTATGTGCGATGTAGCATTACTTATCAAAAGGGCTAACTCCTCAGTGGTTTCGAAGGACCATCCAAGAGCATCACAAGATTGCACTAGTGGTAAGTCCTGCAGCTCTTTCAGAAGAAAGGTGCAATGTGCCAATCATTTGTTCTCATTTCCCTCCAATATGTGCATCGTTGACAGAATTGTTTAAAGAACTTAGAATATTCAATTATTAGCAGTTCGTACTGGTGGGAACCTGTGTACGGATAGCATAGTTGTTTCCTGTTGGACACGCGGCTTTGCCGTGCATTAGTCTCGCAAAATCTCGAAAACTACTGCTCCGATTTCAGTGAAAATTTTACAATTTGTTGCAGTTATGGTAGACAGTGTTTAGAAAGTGGTTTGAACGAAATCAAATTGGCAGTATTTTTAAATTAATTTACATTAAAAAGCGACGCCAATATTGAATCTAATAACTTGACGGACAGATGGTGACACAGTGCATCCACTTCAAAATCTTCTGTGAGCAAAGATAACACCCCATACCATACCCTTTGATCAATTCGTGCAATAAAATAATACTTAACGTAACAGAATCATACTGTATAATCCAATTACATTTCACGTTTATGTGTTTCGACCAACATATCTAATGTGAGAACGTACTACTAACGGAAAGGTTGTCAATATTGTCAAGTTCTCAAGGTAAGTTCGATAGATTTGAGTTGCTATGAAAATAATTCCGTGTCGTTTTACAGTGTCCATTACATTACTCAAATTCCGTGTCGTTTTACAGTGTCCATTGCAATGCCAAGGAGAGGAAGAGCTGACAGAGGTCGTCGAAGCCAGTTAAATGCGCGGCTAGCTACTTGACGTGCATACCACACTGATGACCAAAGAGTGACGGATAATGAAAATAGTCGTATGGGCATGTCTGACTTACGTTCGAGAGCGACTGAAAATGAACGAACAGCGAATAGATTCAGAATGTAATGAGTTCGTGAATATCAAACACAACGCCAGCGAGCACGACACAATGGGCATGACCGACTGCGCCGACGCGATGCTCCTATGAACCTGGAACGTCAGTTGACCGAATCAAAGAAGGAGCTCAATCAGCGTGTCTTTCGGAACGTAGCGCAGAACTTCAAAAACCATAATTGGCTGAGCAAACGAGCCATATTGGCAGAGAAAAATAAAGATCCCAACAAGTCCATTCAAAATTTCATTCCGGGACAGTTGTTTTCCTTCAAATCGGTTGACTTAGTTATCAACCTGGATGAGGTAGTCAGCCATCTCACAGAATTTTTGAATTCGCTGGAATTGCCTGGATTACCACCTCACAATTTGCAATTGAAAGTAGGCTCATCATCATGTTGCGTAACATCAATCAACTTCGACTATGCAATGGAACACGACTGGCTGTGGAAAAGCAAATGAACAACGTCATCGATGGAGAAGTTGTTTTGATTCCGCACATCCCAATGTTTCCACCGGACGTGCCATTCGATTCTAAACGGTTGCAATTTCCCATGCTTCTGGCCTTCGCAATGACCATCAACAAATCACAAGGTCAGTCATTGGAAATTTGTGGAATCAACTTGGAGTTTCCGTGTTTCATGCATGGGCAACTGTATGTCACGTGTTTACGTGACGGAAAGCCGTTATCTTTGTTTAATTAGCACGTAGCACATTCGTAAAGACTAGTGGACTTTGCACCTTTCACAACTTCTAACATTTCACTCAAACAGAATTCCACAGTTTTCTTATTATGAACCTGTATCTGCCACTGGATAGTAAGGAATACTATATCTGTATGTTATTCAAATTAGAAGAATAATTACTCACAAATAAACTGACTAAACACTTTTTACTATAATACTCAATGTTCATAAAAATGGCACTTAGCACCTTTCTACTGATAGGTATCCAATTATGGCAGGTAACTGTAACTTCGTTACTAATTAAGACAAGTAACTGTAATTTCGATACAAATTATGGCAGGTAACTGTAACTTCGATACTAATTATGACAGGTAACAGTAACTTCGATACTAATTATGGCAGGTAACTGTAACTTCGATACTAATTATGACAGGTATCAGTATCTTCGGTACTAATTATGACAAGTAACTGTAACTTCGACACTAATTATGACAGGTAACTGTAACTTCTTTACTAATTATGACAAGTAACTGTAATTTCGTTACAAATTATGGCAGGTAATTGTAATTTCGATACTAATTGTGACAGGTAACAGTAACTTCGATACTAATTAGGACAAGTAACAGTAACTTCGATACTAATTATGACAAGTAACTGTAACTTCGATACTAATTATGACAGGTAACTGTAACTTCGATACTAATTATGGCAGGTAACTGTAACTTCGTTACTAATTATGACAAGTCCCTGTAATTTCGATACTAATTATGGCAGGTAACTGTAACTTCGATACTAATTATGAAAAGTAAATGTCACTTCGATACTAATTATGACAGATAACTGTAACCTCGTTACTAATTATGACAAGTAACTGTAATTTCAATACAAAATTTTGGCAGGTAACTGTAACTTCGATACTAATTATGACAAGTAACTGTAATTTTGATAAAAAATTATGGTAGGTAACTGTAACTTTGATACTAATTATGACAGGTAACAGTATCTTCGATACTAATTATGACAAGTAACTGTAACTTCGTTACTTATTATGACAAGTAACTCTAATTTTGATAAAAAATTATGGCAGGTAACTGTAACTTCGATACTAATTAATACAGGTAACAGTAACTTCGATAATAATTGTGACAAGTAACTGTAACTTCGATACTAATTGTGACAGGTAACAGTAACTTCGTTATTAATTATGACAAGTAACTGTAACTTCGATACTAATTATGACAGGTAACTGGAACTTCGTTACTAATTATGACAAGTAACTGTAATTTCGATACAAATTTTGGCAGGTAACTGTAACTTCGATACTAATTATGACAGGTAACAGTAACTTCGATACTAATTATGACAAGTAACTGTAACTTCGATACTAATTATGACAGGTAACTGGAACTTCGTTACTAATTACGACAAGTAACTGTAATTTCGATTCAAATTATGGCAGGTAACTGTAACTTCGATACTAATTATGGCAGGTAACTGTAACTTCGATACTAATTATGAGAGGTAACAGTAACTTCGATGCTAATTAAGACAGGTAACTGCAACTTCGTTACTAATTATGACAAGTAACTGTAATTTCGATACTAATTATTGCAGGTAACTGTAACTTCGTTACTAGTTATGAGAAGTAACTGTAATTTCGATGCAAATTATGACAGGTAACTGTAACTTCGTTACTAATTATGACAAGTAACTGTAATTTCGTTACAAATTATGGCAGGTAACAGTACCTTCGATTATAATTATGACAGGTAACTGTAACTTCGATACTAATTCTGACAAGGAACTGTAATTTCGATACAAATTATGGCAGGTAACTGTAACTTTGTTACTAATTATGACAGGTAACAGTATCTTCGATACTAATTATGACAAGTAACTGTAACTTCGTTACTTATTATGACAAGTAACTGTAATTTCGATACAAATTTTGGCAGGTAACTGTAACTTCGATACTAATTATGACAGGAAACAGTAACTTTGATACTAATTACGAAAAAGTGACTGTAACTTCGATACTAATTATGGCAGGTAACTGTAACTTCGTTACTAATTATGACAAGTAACTGTAATTTCGATACAAATTATGGCAGGTAACTGTAACTTCGATACTAATTATGACAGGTAACAGTAACTTCGATACTAATTATGGCAGGTAACTGTAACTTCGATACTAATTATGACAGGTATCAGTAACTTCGGTACTAATTATGACAAGTAACTGTAACATCGATACTAATTATGACAGGTAACTGTAACATCGTTTCTAATTATGACAAGTAACTGTAATTTCGATACTAATTATGGCAGGTAACTGTAACTTCGTTACTAATTATGACAAGTCCCTGTAATTTCGATACAAATTATGGCAGGTAACTGTAGCTTCGTTACTAATTATGAAGAGTAAATGTCACTTCGATATTAATTATGACAGATAACTGTAACCTCGTTACTAATTATGACAAGTAACTGTAATTTCGATACAAAATTTTGGCAGGTAACTGTAACCTCGTTACTAATTATGACAAGTAACTGTAATTTCGATACAAATTATGACAGGTAACTGTAACTTCGTTACTAATTATGACAAATAACTGTAATTTCGATACAAATTATGAGAGGTAACAGTAACTTCGATGCTAATTAAGACAGGTAACTGCAACTTCGTTACCAATTATGACAAGTAACTGTAATTTCGATACTAATTATTGCAGGTGACTGTAACTTCGTTACGAATTAGGAGACGTAACTGTAATTTCGATGCAAATTATGACAGGTAACTGTAACTTCGTTACTAATTATGACAAGTAACTGTAATTTCGTTACAAATTATGGCAGGTAACAGTACCTTCGATTATAATTATGACAGGTTACTGTAACTTCGATACTAATTATGACAAGGAACTGTAATTTCGATACAAACTATGGCAGGTAACTGTAACTTTGATACTAATTATGACAGGTAACAGTATCTTCGATACTAATTATGACAAGTAACTGTAACTTCGTTACTTATTATGACAAGTAACTCTAATTTTGATAAAAAATTATGGCAGGTAACTGTTACTTCGATACAAATTAATACAGGTAACAGTAACTTCGATAATAATTGTGACAAGTAACTGTAACTTCGATACTAATTGTGACAGGTAACAGTAACTTCGTTATTAATTATGACAAGTAACAGTAACTTCGATACTTATTATGACAAGTAATTGTAATTTCGATACAAATTTTGGCAGGTAACTGTAACTTCGATACTAATTATGACAGGAAACAGTAACTTTGATACTAATTACGACAAGTGACTGTAACTTCGATACTAATTATGGCAGGTAACTGTAACTTCATTACTAATTAAGACAAGTAACTGTAATTTCGATACAAATTATGGCAGGTAACTGTAACTTCGATACTAATTATGGCAGGTAACTGTAACTTCGATACTAATTATGACAGGTATCAGTATCTTCGGTACTAATTATGACAAGTAACTGTAACATCGACACTAATTATGACAGGTAACTGTAACTTCTTTACTAATTATGACAAGTAACTGTAATTTCGTTACAAATTATGGCAGGTAATTGTAATTTCGATACTAATTGTGACAGGTAACAGTAACTTCGATACTAATTAGGACAAGTAACAGTAACTTCGATACTAATTATGACAAGTAACTGTAACTTCGATACTAATTATGACAGGTAACTGTAACTTCGATACTAATTATGGCAGGTAACTGTAACGTCGTTACTAATTATGACAAGTCCCTGTAATTTCGATACTAATTATGGCAGGTAACTGTAACTTCGATACTAAATATGAAAAGTAAATGTCACTTCGATACTAATTATGACAGATAACTGTAACCTCGTTACTAATTATGACAAGTAACTGTAATTTCAATACAAAATTTTGGCAGGTAACTGTAACTTCGATACTAATTATGACAAGTAACTGTAGTTTTGATAAAAAATTATGGTAGGTAACTGTAACTTTGATACTAATTATGACAGGTAACAGTATCTTCGATACTAATTATGACAAGTAACTGTAACTTCGTTACTTATTATGACAAGTAACTCTAATTTTGTTAAAAAATTAGGGCAGGTAACTGTAACATCGATACTAATTAATACAGGTAACAGTAACTTCGATAATAATTGTGACAAGTAACTGTAACTTCGATACTAATTGTGACAGGTAACAGTAACTTCGTTATTAATTATGACAAGTAACTGTAACTTCGATACTAATTATGACAGGTAACTGGAACTTCGTTACTAATTATGACAAGTAACTGTAATTTCGATACAAATTTTGGCAGGTAACTGTAACTTCGATACTAATTATGACAGGTAACAGTAACTTCGATACTAATTATGACAAGTAACTGTAACTTCGATACTAATTATGACAGGTAACTGGAACTTCGTTACTAATTATGACAAGTAACTGTAATTTCGATACAAATTTTGGCAGGTAACTGTAACTTCGATACTAATTATGACAGGTAACAGTAACTTCGATACTAATTATGACAAGTAACTGTAACTTCGATACTAATTATGACAGGTAACTGTAACTTCGTTACTAATTATGGCAAGTAACTGTAATTTCGATACAAAATTTTGGCAGGTAAATGTAACTTCGATACTAATTATGACAGGTAACAGTAACTTCGATTCTAATTATGACAAGTAATTGTAACATCGATACTAATTATGACAGGTAACTGTAACTTCGTTACTAATTATGACAAGTAACTGTAATTTCGATACAAATTAAGGCAGGTAACTGTAACATCGATACTAATTATGACAAGTCCCTGAAATTTCGATACAAATTATGGCAGGTAACTGTAACTTCGATACTAATTATGAAAAGTAAATGTCACTTCGATACTAATTATGACAGATAACTGTATCCTCGTTACTAATTATGACAAGTAACTGTAATTTCAATACAAAATGTTGGCAGGTAACTGTAACTTCGATACTAATTATGACAAGTAACTGTAATTTTGATAAAAAATTATGGTAGGTAACTGTAACTTTGATACTAATTATGACAGGTAACAGTATCTTCGATACTAATTATGACAAGTAACTGTAACTTCGTTACTTAATATGACAAGTAACTCTAATTTTGATAAAAAATTATGGCAGGTAACTTTAACTTCGATACTAATTAATACAGGTAACAGTAACTTCGATAATAATTGTGACAAGTAACTGTAACTTCGATACTAATTGAGACAGGTAACAGTAACTTCGTTATTAATTATGACAAGTAACTGTTACTTCGATACTAATTATGACAGGTAACTGGAACTTCGTTACTAATTAAGACAAGTAACTGTAATTTCGATACAAATTTTGGCAGGTAACTGTAACTTCGATACTAATTATGACAGGTAACAGTAACTTCGATACTAATTATGACAAGTAACTGTAACTTCGATACAAATTATGACAGGTAATTGGAACTTCGTTACTAATTATGACAAGTAACTGTAATTTCGATAAAAATTATGGCAGGTAACTGTAACTTCGATGCTAATTATGGCAGGTAACTGTAACTTCGATACTAATTATGAGAGGTAACAGTAACTTCGATGCCAATTAAGACAGGTAACTGCAACATCGTTACTAATTATGACAAGTAACTGTAATTTCGATACTAATTATTGCAGGTAACTGTAACTTCGTTACGAATTATGAGACGTAACTGTAATTTCGATGCAAATTATGACAGGTAACTGTAACTTCGTTACTATTTATGACAAGTAACTGTAATTTTGTTACAAATTATGGCAGGTAACAGTACCTTCGATTATAATTATGACAGGTTACTGTAACTTCGATACTAATTATGACAAGGAACTGTAATTTCGATACAAACTATGGCAGGTAACTGTAACTTTGATACTAATTATGACAGGTAACAGTATCTTCGATACTATTGTGGTGTTTGAAGCCATATTTTCAGTGTTGCCTTAGTAAACAAGAGTTTAGTGCTTTTCAGTCGGTCAACACGAATGTACCCAAAAGAGATGGGTTATGCCCTAATCCTGAAATAAATTACATGAGATTAATAATTTAATTTAATTTATTAATCTCATGTAATTTATTTCAGGTTTAGAGCATAACCCATCTCTTTTGGATACATTCGTGTTGACCGACAGAAAAGCACTAAACTCTTGTTATCTTCGATACTAATTATGACAAGTAACTGTAACTTCGTTACTTATTATGACAAGTAACTCTAATTTTGATAAAAAATTATGGCAGGTAACTGTAACTTCGATACTAATTAATACAGGTAACAGTTACTTCGATAATAATTATGACAAGTAACTGTAACTTCGATACTAATTGTGACAGGTAACAGTAACTTCGTTATTAATTATGACAAGTAACAGTAACTTCGATACTTATTATGACAAGTAATTGTAATTTCGATACAAATTTTGGCAGGTAACTGTAACTTCGATACTAATTATGACAGGAAACAGTAACTTTGATACTAATTACGACAAGTGACTGTAACTTCGATGGCAGGTAACTGTAACTTCGTTACTAATTAAGACAAGTAACTGTAATTTCGATACAAATTATGGCAGGTAACTGTAACTTCGATACTAATTATGACAGGTAACAGTAACTTCGATACTAATTATGGCAGGTAACTGTAACTTCGATACTAATTATGACAGGTATCAGTATCTTCGGTACTAATTATGACAAGTAACTGTAACTTCGACACTAATTATGACAGGTAACTGTAACTTCTTTACTAATTATGACAAGTAACTGTAATTTCGTTACAAATTATGGCAGGTAATTGTAATTTCGATACTAATTGTGACAGGTAACAGTAACTTCGATACTAATTAGGACAAGTAACAGTAACTTCGATACTAATTATGACAAGTAACTGTAACTTCGATACTAATTATGACAGGTAACTGTAACTTCGATACTAATTATGGCAGGTAACTGTAACTTCGTTACTAATTATGACAAGTCCCTGTAATTTCGATACTAATTATGGCAGGTAACTGTAACTTCGATACTAATTATGAAAAGTAAATGTCACTTCGATACTAATTATGACAGATAACTGTAACCTCGTTACTAATTATGACAAGTAACTGTAATTTCAATACAAAATTTTGGCAGGTAACTGTAACTTCGATACTAATTATGACAAGTAACTGTAATTTTGATAAAAAATTATGGTAGGTAACTGTAACTTTGATACTAATTATGACAGGTAACAGTATCTTCGATACTAATTATGACAAGTAACTGTAACTTCGTTACTTATTATGACAAGTAACTCTAATTTTGATAAAAAATTATGGCAGGTAACTGTAACTTCGATACTAATTAATACAGGTAACAGTAACTTCGATAATAATTGTGACAAGTAACTGTAACTTCGATACTAATTGTGACAGGTAACAGTAACTTCGTTATTAATTATGACAAGTAACTGTAACTTCGATACTAATTATGACAGGTAACTGGAACTTCGTTACTAATTATGACAGGTAACAGTAACTTCGATACTAATTATGACAAGTAACTGTAACTTCGATACTAATTATGACAGGTAACTGGAACTTCGTTACTAATTACGACAAGTAACTGTAATTTCGATTCAAATTATGGCAGGTAACTGTAACTTCGATACTAATTATGGCAGGTAACTGTAACTTCGATACTAATTATGAGAGGTAACAGTAACTTCGATGCTAATTAAGACAGGTAACTGCAACTTCGTTACTAATTATGACAAGTAACTGTAATTTCGATACTTATTATTGCAGGTAACTGTAACTTCGTTACTAATTATGACAAGTAACTGTAATTTCGATGCAAATTATGACAGGTAACTGTAACTTCGTTACTAATTATGACAAGTAACTGTAATTTCGTTACAAATTATGGCAGGTAACAGTACCTTCGATTATAATTATGACAGGTAACTGTAACTTCGATACTAATTCTGACAAGGAACTGTAATTTCGATACAAATTATGGCAGGTAACTGTAACTTTGTTACTAATTATGACAGGTAACAGTATCTTCGATACTAATTATGACAAGTAACTGTAACTTCGTTACTTATTATGACAAGTAACTGTAATTTCGATACAAATTTTGGCAGGTAACTGTAACTTCGATACTAATTATGACAGGAAATAGTAACTTTGATACTAATTACGAAAAAGTGACTGTAACTTCGATACTAATTATGGCAGGTAACTGTAACTTCGTTACTAATTATGACAAGTAACTGTAATTTCGAATACAAATTATGGCAGGTAACTGTAACTTCGATACTAATTATGACAGGTAACAGTAACTTCGATACTAATTATGGCAGGTAACTGTAACTTCGATACTAATTATGACAGGTATCAGTAACTTCGGTACTAATTATGACAAGTAACTGTAACATCGATACTAATTATGACAGGTAACTGTAACATCGTTTCTAATTATGACAAGTAACTGTAATTTCGATACTAATTATGGCAGGTAACTGTAACTTCGTTACTAATTATGACAAGTCCCTGTAATTTCGATACAAATTATGGCAGGTAACTGTAGCTTCATTACTAATTATGAAGAGTAAATGTCACTTCGATATTAATTATGACAGATAACTGTAACCTCGTTACTAATTATGACAAGTAACTGTAATTTCGATACAAAATTTTGGCAGGTAACTGTAACCTCGTTACTAATTATGACAAGTAACTGTAATTTCGATACAAATTATGACTGGTAACTGTAACTTCGTTACTAATTATGACAAATAACTGTAATTTCGATACAAATTATGGCAGGTAACAGTACCTTCGGTACTAATTATGACAGGTAACTGTAACTTCGATACTAATTATGGCAAGGAACTGTAATTTCGATACAAATTAGGGCAGGTAACTGTAACTTCGATACTAATTATGACAGGTGACAGTAACTTCGATACTAATTATGACAAGTAACTATAACTTCGATACAAATTATGACAGGTAACAGTAACTTCGATACTAATTATGACAAGAAACTCTACCTTCGTTACTAATTATGACAAGTAACTGTAATTTTGATAAAAAATTATGGTAGGTAACTGTAACGTCAATACTAATTATGACAGGTAACAGTAACTTCGATACTAAATATGACAGGTAACTGTAACTTCGTTACTAATTATGACAAATAACTTTAATTTCGATACTAATTATGGCAGGTAACTGTAACTTCGTTACTAATTATGACAAGTCCCTGTAATTTCGATACAAATTATGGCAGGTAACTGTAATTTCGATACTAATTATGAAAAGTAAATGTCACTTCGATACTAATTATGACAGATAACTGTAACCTCGTTACTAATTATGACAAGTAACTGTAATTTCAATACAAAATTTTGGCAGGTAACTGTAACTTCGATACTAATTATGACAAGTAACTGTAATTTTGATAAAAAATTATGGTAGGTAACTGTAACTTTGATACTAATTATGACAGGTAACAGTATCTTCGATACTAATTATGACAAGTAACTGTAACTTCGTTACTTATTATGACAAGTAACTCTAATTTTGATAAAAAATTATGGCAGGTAACTGTAACTTCGATACTAATTAATACAGTTAACAGTAACTTCGATAATAATTGTGACAAGTAACTGTAACTTCGATACTAATTGTGACAGGTAACAGTAACTTCGTTATTAATTATGACAAGTAACAGTAACTTCGATACTTATTATGACAAGTAATTGTAATTTCGATACAAATTTTGGCAGGTAACTGTAACTTCGATACTAATTATGACAGGAAACAGTAACTTTGATACTAATTACGACAAGTGACTGTAACTTCGATACTAATTATGGCAGGTAACTGTAACTTCGTTACTAATTATGACAAGTAACTGTAATTTCGATACAATTTATGGCAGGTAACTGTAACTTCGATACTAATTATGACAGGTAACAGTAACTTCGATACTAATTATGGCAGGTAACTGTAACTTCGATACTAATTATGACAGGTATCAGTAACTTCGGTACTAATTATGACAAGTAACTGTAACATCGATACTAATTATGACAGGTAACTGTAACTTCGTTTCTAATTATGACAAGTAACTGTAATTTCGATACTAATTATGGCAGGTAACTGTAACTTCGTTACTAATTATGACAAATCCCTGTAATTTCGATACAAATTATGGCAGGTAACTGTAACTTCGATACTAATTATGAAGAGTAAATGTCACTTCGATACTAATTATGACAGATAACTGTAACCTCGTCACTAATTATGACAAGTAACTGTAATTTCGATACAAAATTTTGGCAGGTAACTGTAACCTCGTTACTAATTATGACAAGTAACTGTAATTTTGATAAAAAATTATGGTAGGTAACTGTAACTTCAATACTAATTATGACAGGTAACAGTAACTTCGATACTAATTATGACAGGTAACTGTTACTTCGTTACTAATTATGAAAAGTCCCTGTAATTTCTATACAAATTATGGTAGGTAACTGTAATTTCGATACTAATTATGACAGGTTACAGTATCTTCGATACTAATTATGACAGGAAACTGTAACTTCGTTACTAATTATGACAAGTAACTGTAATTTCGATACAATTTATGACAGGTAACTGTAACTTCGTTACTAATTATGACAAGTAACTGTAATTTCGATTCAAATTATGGCAGGTAACAGTACCTTCGGTACTAATTATGACAGGTAACTGTAACTTCGATACTAATTATGGCAAGGAACTGTAATTTCGATACAAATTAGGGCAGGTAACTGTAACTTCGATACTAATTATGACAGGTGACAGTAACTTCGATACTAATTATGACAAGTAACTAGAACTTCGATACAAATTATGACAGGTAACAGTGACTTCGATACTAATTATGACAAGAAACTCTACCTTCGTTACTAATTATGACAAGTAACTGTAATTTTGATAAAAAATTATGGTAGGTAACTGTAACTTCAATACTAATTATGACAGGTAACAGTAACTTCGATACTAAATATGACAGGTAACTGTAACTTCGTTACTAATTATGACAAATAACTTTAATTTCGATACTAATTATGGCAGGTAACTGTAACTTCGTTACTAATTAAGACAAGTCCCTGTAATTTCGATACAAATTATGGCAGGTAACTGTAACTTCGATACTAATTATGACAAGTCCCTGTAATTTCGATACAAATTATGGCAGGTAACTGTAACTTCCATACTAATTATGACAGGTAACAGTAACTTCGATACTAATTATGACAGGAAACTGTAACTTCATTACTAATTATGACAAGTAACTGTAATTTCGATACAAATTATGACAGGTAACTGTAACTTCGTTACCAATTATGACAAGTAACAGTACCTTCGATACTAATTATGACAAGTAACTATAACTTCGATACAAATTATGGCAGGTAACTGTAACTTCGATACGAATTATGACAAGAAACAATAACTTCGTTACTTATTATGAGAAGTAACTGTAATTTTGATTAAAAAAAATTATGGTAGGTAACTGTAACTTCAATACTAATTATGACAGGTAACAGAAACGTCGATACTAATTATGACAAGTAACAGTACCTTCGATGCTAATTATGACAGGTAACTGTAACTTCGTTACTAATTATGACAAGGAACTGTAATTTCGATACAAATTATGGCAGGTAACTGTAACTTCGTTACTAATTATGACAAGTAAATGTAATTTCGATACAAATTTTGGCAGGTAACTGTAACATCGTTACTAATTATGACAAGTCCCTGTAATTTCTATACAAATTATGGCAGGTAACTGTAACTTCCATAATAATTATGACAGGTAACAGTAACTTCGATACTAATTATGACAGGAAACTCTAACTTCGTTACTAATTATGACAAGTAACTGTAATTTCAATACAAATTATGACAGGTAACTGTAACTTCGTTACTAATTATGGCAAGTAACAGTACCTTCGATGCTAATTATGACAGGTAACTGTAACTTCGATACTTATTATGACAAGGAACTGTAATTTCGATGCAAATTATGGCAGGTGACTGTAACTTCGATACTAATTATGACAAGTAAATGTAACTTCGATACTAATTATGACAGGTAACTGTAACTTCGTTACTAATTATGACAAGTAACTGTAATTTCGATACAAAATTTTGGCAGGTAAATGTAACTTCGATACTAATTATGACAGGTAACAGTAACTTCGACTCTAATTATGACAAGTAATTGTAACATCGATACTAATTATGACAGGTAACTGTAACTTCGTTACTAATTATGACAAGTAACTGTAATTTCGATACAAATTAAGGCAGGTAACTGTAACATCGATACTAATTATGACAAGTCCCTGTAATTTCGATACAAATTATGGCAGGTAACTGTAACTTCGATACTAATTATGAAAAGTAAATGTCACTTCGATACTAATTATGACAGATAACTGTATCCTCGTTACTAATTATGACAAGTAACTGTAATTTCAATACAAAATGTTGGCAGGTAACTGTAACTTCGATACTAATTATGACAAGTAACTGTAATTTTGATAAAAAATTATGGTAGGTAACTGTAACTTTGTTACTAATTATGACAGGTAACAGTATCTTCGATACTAATTATGACAAGTAACTGTAACTTCGTTACTTATTATGACAAGTAACTCTAATTTTGATAAAAAATTATGGCAGGTAACTGTAACTTCGATACTAATTAATACAGGTAACAGTAACTTCGATAATAATTGTGACAAGTAACTGTAACTTCGATACTAATTGTGACAGGTAACAGTAACTTCGTTATTATTATGACAAGTAACTGTAACTTCGATACTAATTATGACAGGTAACTGGAACTTCGTTACTAATTAAGAAAAGTAACTGTAATTTCGATACAAATTTTGGCAGGTAAGTGTAACTTCGATACTAATTATGACAGGTAACAGTAACTTCGATACTAATTATGACAAGTAACTGTAACTTCGATACTAATTATGACAGGTAACTGGAACTTCGTTACTAATTATGACAAGTAACTGTAATTTCGATAAAAATTATGGCAGGTAACTGTAACGTCGATGCTAATTATGGCAGGTAACTGTAACTTCGATACTAATTATGAGAGGTAACAGTAACTTCGATGCTAATTAAGACAGGTAACTGCAACTTCGTTACTAATTATGACAAGTAACTGTAATTTCGATACTAATTATTGCAGGTGACTGTAACTTCGTTACGAATTAGGAGACGTAACTGTAATTTCGATGCAAATTATGACAGGTAAATGTAACTTCGTTACTAATTATGACAAGTAACTGTAATTTCGTTACAAATTATGGCAGGTAACAGTACCTTCGATAATAATTATGACAGGTTACTGTAACTTCGATACTAATTATGACAAGGAACTGTAATTTCGATGCAAACTATGGCAGGTAACTGAAACTTTGATACTAATTATGACAGGTAACAGTATCTTCGATACTAATTATGACAAGTAACTGTAACTTCGTTACTTATTATGACAAGTAACTCTAATTTTGATAAAAAATTATGGCAGGTAACTGTTTCTTCGATACAAATTAATACAGGTAACAGTAACTTCGATAATAATTGTGACAAGTAACTGTAACTTCGATACTAATTGTGACAGGTAAGAGTAACTTCGTTATTAATTATGACAAGTAACAGTAACTTCGATACTTATTATGACTAGTAATTGTAATTTCGATACAAATTTTGGCAGGTAACTGTAACTTCGATACTAATTATGACAGGAAACAGTAACTTTGATACTAATTACGACAAGTGACTGTAACTTCGATACTAATTATGGCAGGAAACTGTAACTTCGTTACTAATTAAGACAAGTAACTGTAATTTCGATACAAATTATGGCAGGTAACTGTAACTTCGATACTAATTATGGCAGGTAACTGTAACTTCGATACTAATTATGACAGGTATCAGTATCTTCGGTACTAATTATGACAAGTAACTGTAACTTCGACACTAATTATGACAGGTAACTGTAACTTCTTTACTAATTATGACAAGTAACTGTAATTTCGTTACAAATTATGGCAGGTAATTGTAATTTCGATACTAATTGTGACAGGTAACAGTAACTTCGATACTAATTAGGACAAGTAACAGTAACTTCGATACTAATTATGACAAGTAACTGTAACTTCGATACTAATTATGACAGGTAACTGTAACTTCGATACTAATTATGGCAGGTAACTGTAACGTCGTTACTAATTATGACAAGTCCCTGTAATTTCGATACTAATTATGGCAGGTAACTGTAACTTCGATACTAATTATGAAAAGTAAATGTCACTTCGATACTAATTATGACAGATAACTGTAACCTCGTTACTAATTATGACAAGTAACTGTAATTTCAATACAAAATTTTGGCAGGTAACTGTAACTTCGATACTAATTATGACAAGTAATTGTAGTTTTGATAAAAAATTATGGTAGGTAACTGTAACTTTGATACTAATTATGACAGGTAACAGTATCTTCGATACTAATTATGACAAGTAACTGTAACTTCGTTACATATTATGACAAGTAACTCTAATTTTGTTAAAAAATTATGGCAGGTAACTGTAACATCGATACTAATTAATACAGGTAACAGTAACTTCGATAATAATTGTGACAAGTAACTGTAACTTCGATACTAATTGTGACAGGTAACAGTAACTTCGTTATTAATTATGACAAGTAACTGTAACTTCGATACTAATTATGACAGGTAACAGTAACTTCGATACTAATTATGACAAGTAACTGTAACTTCGATACTAATTATGACAGGTAATTGGAACTTCGTTACTAATTATGACAAGTAACTGTAATTTCGATAAAAATTATGGCAGGTAACTGTAACTTCGATGCTAATTATGGCAGGTAACTGTAACTTCGATACTAATTATGAGAGGTAACAGTAACTTCGATGCCAATTAAGACAGGTAACTGCAACTTCGTTACTAATTATGACAAGTAACTGTAATTTCGATACTAATTATTGCAGGTAACTGTAACTTCGTTACGAATTATGAGACGTAACTGTAATTTCGAAGCAAATTATGACAGGTAACTGTAACTTCGTTACTATTTATGACAAGTAACTGTAATTTCGTTACAAATTATGGCAGGTAACAGTACCTTCGATTATAATTATGACAGGTTACTGTAACTTCGATACTAATTATGACAAGGAACTGTAATTTCGATACAAACTATGGCAGGTAACTGTAACTTTGATACTAATTATGACAGGTAACAGTATCTTCGATACTATTGTGGTGTTTGAAGCCATATTTTCAGTGTTGCCTTAGTAAACCAGAGTTTAGTGCTTTTCAGTCGGTCAACACGAATGTACCCAAAAGAGATGGGTTATGCCCTAATCCTGAAATAAATTACATGAGATTAATAATTTAATTTAATTTATTAATCTCATGTAATTTATTTCAGGTTTAGAGCATAACCCATCTCTTTTGGATACATTCGTGTTGACCGACAGAAAAGCACTAAACTCTTGTTATCTTCGATACTAATTATGACAAGTAACTGTAACTTCGTTACTTATTATGACAAGTAACTCTAATTTTGATAAAAAATTATGGCAGGTAACTGTAACTTCGATACTAATTAATACAGGTAACAGTTACTTCGATAATAATTATGACAAGTAACTGTAACTTCGATACTAATTGTGACAGGTAACAGTAACTTCGTTATTAATTATGACAAGTAACAGTAACTTCGATACTTATTATGACAAGTAATTGTAATTTCGATACAAATTTTGGCAGGTAACTGTAACTTCGATACTAATTATGACAGGAAACAGTAACTTTGATACTAATTACGACAAGTGACTGTAACTTCGATGGCAGGTAACTGTAACTTCGTTACTAATTAAGACAAGTAACTGTAATTTCGATACAAATTATGGCAGGTAACTGTAACTTCGATACTAATTATGACAGGTAACAGTAACTTCGATACTAATTATGGCAGGTAACTGTAACTTCGATACTAATTATGACAGGTATCAGTATCTTCGGTACTAATTATGACAAGTAACTGTAACTTCGACACTAATTATGACAGGTAACTGTAACTTCTTTACTAATTATGACAAGTAACTGTAATTTCGTTACAAATTATGGCAGGTAATTGTAATTTCGATACTAATTGTGACAGGTAACAGTAACTTCGATACTAATTAGGACAAGTAACAGTAACTTCGATACTAATTATGACAAGTAACTGTAACTTCGATACTAATTATGACAGGTAACTGTAACTTCGATACTAATTATGGCAGGTAACTGTAACTTCGTTACTAATTATGACAAGTCCCTGTAATTTCGATACTAATTATGGCAGGTAACTGTAACTTCGATACTAATTATGAAAAGTAAATGTCACTTCGATACTAATTATGACAGATAACTGTAACCTCGTTACTAATTATGACAAGTAACTGTAATTTCAATACAAAATTTTGGCAGGTAACTGTAACTTCGATACTAATTATGACAAGTAACTGTAATTTTGATAAAAAATTATGGTAGGTAACTGTAACTTTGATACTAATTATGACAGGTAACAGTATCTTCGATACTAATTATGACAAGTAACTGTAACTTCGTTACTTATTATGACAAGTAACTCTAATTTTGATAAAAAATTATGGCAGGTAACTGTAACTTCGATACTAATTAATACAGGTAACAGTAACTTCGATAATAATTGTGACAAGTAACTGTAACTTCGATACTAATTGTGACAGGTAACAGTAACTTCGTTATTAATTATGACAAGTAACTGTAACTTCGATACTAATTATGACAGGTAACTGGAACTTCGTTACTAATTATGACAAGTAACTGTAATTTCGATACAAATTTTGGCAGGTAACTGTAACTTCGATACTAATTATGACAGGTAACAGTAACTTCGATACTAATTATGACAAGTAACTGTAACTTCGATACTAATTATGACAGGTAACTGGAACTTCGTTACTAATTACGACAAGTAACTGTAATTTCGATTCAAATTATGGCAGGTAACTGTAACTTCGATACTAATTATGGCAGGTAACTGTAACTTCGATACTAATTATGAGAGGTAACAGTAACTTCGATGCTAATTAAGACAGGTAACTGCAACTTCGTTACTAATTATGACAAGTAACTGTAATTTCGATACTAATTATTGCAGGTAACTGTAACTTCGTTACTAATTATGACAAGTAACTGTAATTTCGATGCAAATTATGACAGGTAACTGTAACTTCGTTACTAATTATGACAAGTAACTGTAATTTCGTTACAAATTATGGCAGGTAACAGTACCTTCGATTATAATTATGACAGGTAACTGTAACTTCGATACTAATTCTGACAAGGAACTGTAATTTCGATACAAATTATGGCAGGTAACTGTAACTTTGTTACTAATTATGACAGGTAACAGTATCTTCGATACTAATTATGACAAGTAACTGTAACTTCGTTACTTATTATGACAAGTAACTGTAATTTCGATACAAATTTTGGCAGGTAACTGTAACTTCGATACTAATTATGACAGGAAACAGTAACTTTGATACTAATTACGAAAAAGTGACTGTAACTTCGATACTAATTATGGCAGGTAACTGTAACTTCGTTACTAATTATGACAAGTAACTGTAATTTCGAATACAAATTATGGCAGGTAACTGTAACTTCGATACTAATTATGACAGGTAACAGTAACTTCGATACTAATTATGGCAGGTAACTGTAACATCGATACTAATTATGACAGGTATCAGTAACTTCGGTACTAATTATGACAAGTCCCTGTAATGTCGATACAAATTATGGCAGGTAACTGTAGCTTCATTACTAATTATGAAGAGTAAATGTCACTTCGATATTAATTATGACAGATAACTGTAACCTCGTTACTAATTATGACAAGTAACTGTAATTTCGATACAAAATTTTGGCAGGTAACTGTAACCTCGTTACTAATTATGACAAGTAACTGTAATTTCGATACAAATTATGACTGGTAACTGTAACTTCGTTACTAATTATGACAAATAACTGTAATTTCGATACAAATTATGGCAGGTAACAGTACCTTCGGTACTAATTATGACAGGTAACTGTAACTTCGATACTAATTATGGCAAGGAACTGTAATTTCGATACAAATTAGGGCAGGTAACTGTAACTTCGATACTAATTATGACAGGTGACAGTAACTTCGATACTAATTATGACAAGTAACTATAACTTCGATACAAATTATGACAGGTAACAGTAACTTCGATACTAATTATGACAAGAAACTCTACCTTCGTTACTAATTATGACAAGTAACTGTAATTTTGATAAAAAATTATGGTAGGTAACTGTAACGTCAATACTAATTATGACAGGTAACAGTAACTTCGATACTAAATATGACAGGTAACTGTAACTTCGTTACTAATTATGACAAATAACTTTAATTTCGATACTAATTATGGCAGGTAACTGTAACTTCGTTACTAATTATGACAAGTCCCTGTAATTTCGATACAAATTATGGCAGGTAACTGTAATTTCGATACTAATTATGAAAAGTAAATGTCACTTCGATACTAATTATGACAGATAACTGTAACCTCGTTACTAATTATGACAAGTAACTGTAATTTCAATACAAAATTTTGGCAGGTAACTGTAACTTCGATACTAATTATGACAAGTAACTGTAATTTTGATAAAAAATTATGGTAGGTAACTGTAACTTTGATACTAATTATGACAGGTAACAGTATCTTCGATACTAATTATGACAAGTAACTGTAACTTCGTTACTTATTATGACAAGTAACTCTAATTTTGATAAAAAATTATGGCAGGTAACTGTAACTTCGATACTAATTAATACAGTTAACAGTAACTTCGATAATAATTGTGACAAGTAACTGTAACTTCGATACTAATTGTGACAGGTAACAGTAACTTCGTTATTAATTATGACAAGTAACAGTAACTTCGATACTTATTATGACAAGTAATTGTAATTTCGATACAAATTTTGGCAGGTAACTGTAACTTCGATACTAATTATGACAGGAAACAGTAACTTTGATACTAATTACGACAAGTGACTGTAACTTCGATACTAATTATGGCAGGTAACTGTAACTTCGTTACTAATTATGACAAGTAACTGTAATTTCGATACAATTTATGGCAGGTAACTGTAACTTCGATACTAATTATGACAGGTAACAGTAACTTCGATACTAATTATGGCAGGTAACTGTAACTTCGATACTAATTATGACAGGTATCAGTAACTTCGGTACTAATTATGACAAGTAACTGTAACATCGATACTAATTATGACAGGTAACTGTAACTTCGTTTCTAATTATGACAAGTAACTGTAATTTCGATACTAATTATGGCAGGTAACTGTAACTTCGTTACTAATTATGACAAGTCCCTGTAATTTCGATACAAATTATGGCAGGTAACTGTAACTTCGATACTAATTATGAAGAGTAAATGTCACTTCGATACTAATTATGACAGATAACTGTAACCTCGTCACTAATTATGACAAGTAACTGTAATTTCGATACAAAATTTTGGCAGGTAACTGTAACCTCGTTACTAATTATGACAAGTAACTGTAATTTTGATAAAAAATTATGGTAGGTAACTGTAACTTCAATACTAATTATGACAGGTAACAGTAACTTCGATACTAATTATGACAGGTAACTGTTACTTCGTTACTAATTATGACAAGTAACTTTAATTTCGATACTAATTATGAACAGGTAACTGTAACGTCGTTACTAATTATGAAAAGTCCCTGTAATTTCTATACAAATTATGGTAGGTAACTGTAATTTCGATACTAATTATGACAGGTTACAGTATCTTCGATACTAATTATGACAGGAAACTGTAACTTCGTTACTAATTATGACAAGTAACTGTAATTTCGATACAATTTATGACAGGTAACTGTAACTTCGTTACTAATTAAGACAAGTAACTGTAATTTCGATACAAATTATGGCAGGTAACAGTACCTTCGGTACTAATTATGACAGGTAACTGTAACTTCGATACTAATTATGGCAAGGAACTGTAATTTCGATACAAATTAGGGCAGGTAACTGTAACTTCGATACTAATTATGACAGGTGACAGTAACTTCGATACTAATTATGACAAGTAACTATAACTTCGATACAAATTATGACAGGTAACAGTGACTTCGATACTAATTATGACAAGAAACTCTACCTTCGTTACTAATTATGACAAGTAACTGTAATTTTGATAAAAAATTATGGTAGGTAACTGTAACTTCAATACTAATTATGACAGGTAACAGTAACTTCGATACTAAATATGACAGGTAACTGTAACTTCGTTACTAATTATGACAAATAACTTTAATTTCGATACTAATTATGGCAGGTAACTGTAACTTCGTTACTAATTAAGACAAGTCCCTGTAATTTCGATACAAATTATGGCAGGTAACTGTAACTTCGATACTAATTATGACAAGTCCCTGTAATTTCGATACAAATTATGGCAGGTAACTGTAACTTCCATACTAATTATGACAGGTAACAGTAACTTCGATACTAATTATGACAGGAAACTGTAACTTCATTACTAATTATGACAAGTAACTGTAATTTCGATACAAATTATGACAGGTAACTGTAACTTCGTTACCAATTATGACAAGTAACAGTACCTTCGATACTAATTATGACAAGTAACTATAACTTCGATACAAATTATGGCAGGTAACTGTAACTTCGATACGAATTATGACAAGAAACAATAACTTCGTTACTTATTATGAGAAGTAACTGTAATTTTGAAAAAAAAAAATTATGGTAGGTAACTGTAACTTCAATACTAATTATGACAGGTAACAGAAACGTCGATACTAATTATGACAAGTAACAGTACCTTCGATGCTAATTATGACAGGTAACTGTAACTTCGTTACTAATTATGACAAGGAACTGTAATTTCGATACAAATTATGGCAGGTAACTGTAACTTCGTTACTAATTATGACAAGTAAATGTAATTTCGATACAAATTTTGGCAGGTAACTGTAACATCGTTACTAATTATGACAAGTCCCTGTAATTTCTATACAAATTATGGCAGGTAACTGTAACTTCCATAATAATTATGACAGGTAACAGTAACTTCGATACTAATTATGACAGGAAACTCTAACTTCGTTACTAATTATGACAAGTAACTGTAATTTCAATACAAATTATGACAGGTAACTGTAACTTCGTTACTAATTATGGCAAGTAACAGTACCTTCGATGCTAATTATGACAGGTAACTGTAACTTCGATACTTATTATGACAAGGAACTGTAATTTCGATGCAAATTATGGCAGGTGACTGTAACTTCGATACTAATTATGACAAGTAAATGTAACTTCGATACTAATTATGACAGGTAACTGTAACTTCGTTACTAATTATGACAAGTAACTGTAATTTCGATACAAAATTTTGGCAGGTAAATGTAACTTCGATACTAATTATGACAGGTAACAGTAACTTCGACTCTAATTATGACAAGTAATTGTAACATCGATACTAATTATGACAGGTAACTGTAACTTCGTTACTAATTATGACAAGTAACTGTAATTTCGATACAAATTAAGGCAGGTAACTGTAACATCGATACTAATTATGACAAGTCCCTGTAATTTCGATACAAATTATGGCAGGTAACTGTAACTTCGATACTAATTATGAAAAGTAAATGTCACTTCGATACTAATTATGACAGATAACTGTATCCTCGTTACTAATTATGACAAGTAACTGTAATTTCAATACAAAATGTTGGCAGGTAACTGTAACTTCGATACTAATTATGACAAGTAACTGTTATTTTGATAAAAAATTATGGTAGGTAACTGTAACTTTGATACTAATTATGACAGGTAACAGTATCTTCGATACTAATTATGACAAGTAACTGTAACTTCGTTACTTATTATGACAAGTAACTCTAATTTTGATAAAAAATTATGGCAGGTAACTGTAACTTCGATACTAATTAATACAGGTAACAGTAACTTCGATAATAATTGTGACAAGTAACTGTAACTTCGATACTAATTGTGACAGGTAACAGTAACTTCGTTATTAATTATGACAAGTAACTGTAACTTCGATACTAATTATGACAGGTAACTGGAACTTCGTTACTAATTAAGAAAAGTAACTGTAATTTCGATACAAATTTTGGCAGGTAAGTGTAACTTCGATACTAATTATGACAGGTAACAGTAACTTCGATACTAATTATGACAAGTAACTGTAACTTCGATACTAATTATGACAGGTAACTGGAACTTCGTTACTAATTATGACAAGTAACTGTAATTTCGATAAAAATTATGGCAGGTAACTGTAACGTCGATGCTAATTATGGCAGGTAACTGTAACTTCGATACTAATTATGAGAGGTAACAGTAACTTCGATGCTAATTAAGACAGGTAACTGCAACTTCGTTACTAATTATGACAAGTAACTGTAATTTCGATACTAATTATTGCAGGTGACTGTAACTTCGTTACGAATTAGGAGACGTAACTGTAATTTCGATGCAAATTATGACAGGTAAATGTAACTTCGTTACTAATTATGACAAGTAACTGTAATTTCGTTACAAATTATGGCAGGTAACAGTACCTTCGATAATAATTATGACAGGTTACTGTAACTTCGATACTAATTAAGACAAGGAACTGTAATTTCGATGCAAACTATGGCAGGTAACTGAAACTTTGATACTAATTATGACAGGTAACAGTATCTTCGATACTAATTATGACAAGTAACTGTAACTTCGTTACTTATTATGACAAGTAACTCTAATTTTGATAAAAAATTATGGCAGGTAACTGTTTCTTCGATACAAATTAATACAGGTAACAGTAACTTCGATAATAATTGTGACAAGTAACTGTAACTTCGATACTAATTGTGACAGGTAACAGTAACTTCGTTATTAATTATGACAAGTAACAGTAACTTCGATACTTATTATGACAAGTAATTGTAATTTCGATACAAATTTTGGCAGGTAACTGTAACTTCGATACTAATTATGACAGGAAACAGTAACTTTGATACTAATTACGACAAGTGACTGTAACTTCGATACTAATTATGGCAGGTAACTGTAACTTCGTTACTAATTAAGACAAGTAACTGTAATTTCGATACAAATTATGGCAGGTAACTGTAACTTCGATACTAATTATGGCAGGTAACTGTAACTTCGATACTAATTATGACAGGTATCAGTATCTTCGGTACTAATTATGACAAGTAACTGTAACTTCGACACTAATTATGACAGGTAACTGTAACTTCTTTACTAATTATGACAAGTAACTGTAATTTCGTTACAAATTATGGCAGGTAATTGTAATTTCGATACTAATTGTGACAGGTAACAGTAACTTCGATACTAATTAGGACAATTAACAGTAACTTCGATACTAATTATGACAAGTAACTGTAACTTCGATACTAATTATGACAGGTAACTGTAACTTCGATACTAATTATGGCAGGTAACTGTAACGTCGTTACTAATTATGACAAGTCCCTGTAATTTCGATACTAATTATGGCAGGTAACTGTAACTTCGATACTAATTATGAAAAGTAAATGTCACTTCGATACTAATTATGACAGATAACTGTAACCTCGTTACTAATTATGACAAGTAACTGTAATTTCAATACAAAATTTTGGCAGGTAACTGTAACTTCGATACTAATTATGACAAGTAACTGTAGTTTTGATAAAAAATTATGGTAGGTAACTGTAACTTTGATACTAATTATGACAGGTAACAGTATCTTCGATACTTATTATGACAAGTAACTGTAACTTCGTTACATATTATGACAAGTAACTCTAATTTTGTTAAAAAATTATGGCAGGTAACTGTAACATCGATACTAATTAATACAGGTAACAGTAACTTCGATAATAATTGTGACAAGTAACTGTAACTTCGATACTAATTGTGACAGGTAACAGTAACTTCGTTATTAATTATGACAAGTAACTGTAACTTCGATACTAATTATGACAGGTAACTGGAACTTCGTTACTAATTATGACAAGTAACTGTAATTTCGATACAAATTTTGGCAGGTAACTGTAACTTCGATACTAATTATGACAGGTAACAGTAACTTCGATACTAATTATGACAAGTAACTGTAACTTCGATACTAATTATGACAGGTAACTGGAACTTCGTTACTAATTATGACAAGTAACTGTAATTTCGATACAAATTTTGGCAGGTAACTGTAACTTCGATACTAATTATGACAGGTAACAGTAACTTCGATACTAATTATGACAAATAACTGTAACTTCGATACTAATTATGACAGGTAACTGTAACTTCGTTACTAATTATGGCAAGTAACTGTAATTTCGATACAAAATTTTTGCAGGTAAATGTAACTTCGATACTAATTATGACAGGTAACAGTAACTTCGATTCTAATTATGACAAGTAATTGTAACATCGATACTAATTATGACAGGTAACTGTAACTTCGTTACTAATTATGACAAGTAACTGTAATTTCGATACAAATTAAGGCAGGTAACTGTAACTTCGATACTAATTATGAAAAGTAAATGTCACTTCGATACTAATTATGACAGATAACTGTATCCTCGTTACTAATTATGACAAGTAACTGTAATTTCAATACAAAATGTTGGCAGGTAACTGTAACTTCGATACTAATTATGACAAGTAACTGTAATTTTGATAAAAAATTATGGTAGGTAACTGTAACTTTGATACTAATTATGACAGGTAACAGTATCTTCGATACTAATTATGACAAGTAACTGTAACTTCGTTACTTAATATGACAAGTAACTCTAATTTTGATAAAAAATTATGGCAGGTAACTTTAACTTCGATACTAATTAATACAGGTAACAGTAACTTCGATAATAATTGTGACAAGTAACTGTAACTTCGATACTAATTGAGACAGGTAACAGTAACTTCGTTATTAATTATGACAAGTAACTGTTACTTCGATACTAATTATGACAGGTAACTGGAACTTCGTTACTAATTAAGACAAGTAACTGTAATTTCGATACAAATTTTGGCAGGTAACTGTAACTTCGATACTAATTATGACAGGTAACAGTAACTTCGATACTAATTATGACAAGTAACTGTAACTTCGATACTAATTATGACAGGTAATTGGAACTTCGTTACTAATTATGACAAGTAACTGTAATTTCGATAAAAATTATGGCAGGTAACTGTAACTTCGATGCTAATTATGGCAGGTAACTGTAACTTCGATACTAATTATGAGAGGTAACAGTAACTTCGATGCCAATTAAGACAGGTAACTGCAACTTCGTTACTAATTATGACAAGTAACTGTAATTTCGATACTAATTATTGCAGGTAACTGTAACTTCGTTACGAATTATGAGACGTAACTGTAATTTCGATGCAAATTATGACAGGTAACTGTAACTTCGTTACTATTTATGACAAGTAACTGTAATTTCGTTACAAATTATGGCAGGTAACAGTACCTTCGATTATAATTATGACAGGTTACTGTAACTTCGATACTAATTATGACAAGGAACTGTAATTTCGATACAAACTATGGCAGGTAACTGTAACTTTGATACTAATTATGACAGGTAACAGTATCTTCGATACTAATTATGACAAGTAACTGTAACTTCGTTACTTATTATGACAAGTAACTCTAATTTTGATAAAAAATTATGGCAGGTAACTGTAACTTCGATACTAATTAATACAGGTAACAGTTACTTCGATAATAATTATGACAAGTAACTGTAACTTCGATACTAATTGTGACAGGTAACAGTAACTTCGTTATTAATTATGACAAGTAACAGTAACTTCGATACTTATTATGACAAGTAATTGTAATTTCGATACAAATTTTGGCAGGTAACTGTAACTTCGATACTAATTATGACAGGAAACAATAACTTTGATACTAATTACGACAAGTGACTGTAACTTCGATGCTAATTATGGCAGGTAACTGTAACTTCGTTACTAATTAAGACAAGTAACTGTAATTTCGATACAAATTATGGCAGGTAACTGTAACTTCGATACTAATTATGACAGGTAACAGTAACTTCGATACTAATTATGGCAGGTAACTGTAACTTCGATACTAATTATGACAGGTATCAGTATCTTCGGTACTAATTATGACAAGTAACTGTAACTTCGACACTAATTATGACAGGTAACTGTAACTTCTTTACTAATTATGACAAGTAACTGTAATTTCGTTACAAATTATGGCAGGTAATTGTAATTTCGATACTAATTGTGACAGGTAACAGTAACTTCGATACTAATTAGGACAAGTAACAGTAACATCGATACTAATTATGACAAGTAACTGTAACTTCGATACTAATTATGACAGGTAACTGTAACTTCGATACTAATTATGGCAGGTAACTGTAACTTCGTTAATAATTATGACAAGTCCCTGTAATTTCGATACTAATTATGGCAGGTAACTGTAACTTCAATACTAATTATGAAAAGTAAATGTCACTTCGATACTAATTATGACAGATAACTGTAACCTCGTTACTAATTATGACAAGTAACTGTAATTTCAATACAAAATTTTGGCAGGTAACTGTAACTTCGATACTAATTATGACAAGTAACTGTAATTTTGATAAAAAATTATGGTAGGTAACTGTAACTTTGATACTAATTATGACAGGTAACAGTATCTTCGATACTAATTATGACAAGTAACTGTAACTTCGTTACTTATTATGACAAGTAACTCTAATTTTGATAAAAAATTATGGCAGGTAACTGTAACTTCGATACTAATTAATACAGGTAACAGTAACTTCGATAATAATTGTGACAAGTAACTGTAACTTCGATACTAATTGTGACAGGTAACAGTAACTTCGTTATTAATTATGACAAGTAACTGTAACTTCGATACTAATTATGACAGGTAACTGGAACTTCGTTACTAATTATGACAAGTAACTGTAATTTCGATACAAATTTTGGCAGGTAACTGTAACTTCGATACTAATTATGACAGGTAACAGTAACTTCGATACTAATTATGACAAGTAACTGTAACTTCGATACTAATTATGACAGGTAACTGGAACTTCGTTACTAATTACGACAAGTAACTGTAATTTCGATTCAAATTATGGCAGGTAACTGTAACTTCGATACTAATTATGGCAGGTAACTGTAACTTCGATACTTATTATGTGAGGTAACAGTAACTTCGATGCTAATTAAGACAGGTAACTGCAACTTCGTTACTCATTATGACAAGTAACTGTAATTTCGATACTAATTTTGCAGGTAACTGTAACTTCGTTACTAGTTATGAGAAGTAACAGTAATTTCGATGCAAATTATGACAGGTAACTGTAACGTCGTTACTAATTATGACATGTAACTGTAATTTCGTTACAAATTATGGCAGGTAACAGTACCTTCGATTATAATTATGACAGGTAACTGTAACTTCGATACTAATTCTGACAAGGAACTGTAATTTCGATACACATTATGGCAGGTAACTGTAACTTTGTTACTAATTATGACAGGTAACAGTATCTTCGATACTAATTATGACAAGTAACTGTAACTTCGTTACTTATTATGACAAGTAACTGTAATTTCGATACAAATTTTGGCAGGTAACTGTAACTTCGATACTAATTATGACAGGAAACAGTAACTTTGATACTAATTACGAAAAAGTGACTGTAACTTCGATACTAATTATGGCAGGTAACTGTAACTTCGTTACTAATTATGACAAGTCCCTGTAATTTCGATACAAATTATGGCAGGTAACTGTAGCTTCGTTACTAATTATGAAGAGTAAATGTCACTTCGATATTAATTATGACAGATAACTGTAACCTCGTTACTAATTATGACAAGTAACTGTAATTTCGATACAAAATTTTGGCAGGTAACTGTAACCTCGTTACTAATTATGACAAGTAACTGTAATTTCGATACAAATTATGACAGGTAACTGTAACTTCGTTACTAATTATGACAAATAACTGTAATTTCGATACAAATTATGGCAGGTAACAGTACCTTCGGTACTAATTATGACAGGTAACTGTAACTTCGATACTAATTATGGCAAGGAACTGTAATTTCGATACAAATTAGGGCAGGTAACTGTAACTTCGATACTAATTATGACAGGTGACAGTAACTTCGATACTAATTATGACAAGTAACTATAACTTCGATACAAATTATGACAGGTAACAGTAACTTCGATACTAATTATGACAAGAAACTCTACCTTCGTTACTAATTATGACAAGTAACTGTAATTTTGATAAAAAATTATGGTAGGTAACTGTAACGTCAATACTAATTATGACAGGTAACAGTAACTTCGATACTAAATATGACAGGTAACTGTAACTTCGTTACTAATTATGACAAATAACTTTAATTTCGATACTAATTATGGCAGGTAACTGTAACTTCGTTACTAATTATGACAAGTCCCTGTAATTTCGATACAAATTATGGCAGGTAACTGTAATTTCGATACTAATTATGAAAAGTAAATGTCACTTCGATACTAATTATGACAGATAACTGTAACCTCGTTACTAATTATGACAAGTAACTGTAATTTCAATACAAAATTTTGGCAGGTAACTGTAACTTCGATACTAATTATGACAAGTAACTGTAATTTTGATAAAAAATGATGGTAGGTAACTGTAACTTTGATACTAATTATGACAGGTAACAGTATCTTCGATACTAATTATGACAAGTAACTGTAACTTCGTTACTTATTATGACAAGTAACTGTAACTTCGATACTAATTATGACAGTTAACTGGAACTTCGTTACTAATTATGACAAGTAACTGTATTTTCGATACAAATTATTGCAGGTAACTGTAACTTCGTTACTAATTATGAGAAGTAACTGTAATTTCGATACAATTTATGACAGGTAACTGTAACTTCGTTACTAATTATGACAAGTAACTGTAATTTCGATACAAATTATGGCAGGTAACAGTACCTTCGGTACTAATTATGACAGGTAACTGTAACTTCGATACTAATTAATACAGGTAACAGTAACTTCGATAATAATTGTGACAAGTAACTGTAACTTCGATACTAATTGTGACAGGTAACAGTAACTTCGTTATTAATTATGACAAGTAACTGTAACTTCGATACTAATTATGACAGTTAACTGGAACTTCGTTACTAATTATGACAAGTAACTGTATTTTCGATACAAATTTTGGCAGGTAACTGTAACTTCGATACTAATTATCACAGGTAACAGTAACTTCGATACTAATTATGACAAGTAACTGTAACTTCGATACTAATTATGACAGGTAACTGGAACTTCGTTACTAATTATGACATGTAACTGTAATTTCGATACAAATTATGGCAGGTATCTGTAACTTCGATACTAATTATGGCAGGTAACTGTAACTTCGATACTAATTATGTGAGGTAACAGTAACTTCGATGCTAATTAAGACAGGTAACTGCAACTTCGTTACTAATTATGACAAGTAACTGTAATTTCGATACTAATTATTGCAGGTAACTGTAACTTCGTTACTAATTATGAGAAGTAACTGTAATTTCGATGCAAATTATGACAGGTAACTGTAACATCGTTACTAATTATGACAAGTAACTGTAATTTCGTTACAAATTATGGCAGGTAACAGTCCCTTCGATTATAATTATGACAGGTAACTGTAACTTCGATACTAATTATGACAAGGAACTGTAATTTCGATACAAATTATGGCAGGTAACTGTAACTTTGATACTAATTATGACAGGTAACAGTATCTTCGATACTAATTATGACAAGTAACTGTAACTTCGTTACTTATTATGACAAGTAACTCTAATTTTGATAAAAAGTTATGGCAGGTAACTGTAACTTCGATACTAATTAATACAGGTAACAGTAACTTCGATAATAATTGTGACAGGCAACAGTAACTTCGTTATTAATTATGACAAGTAACAGTAACATCGATACTAATTATGACAAGTAATATTGTAATTTCGATACAAATTTTGGCAGGTAACTGTAACTTCGATACTAATTATGACAGGTAACAGTAACTTCGATACTAATTATGACAAGTAACTGTAACTTCGATACTAATTATGACAGGTAATTGGAACTTCGTTACTAATTATGACAAGTAACTCTAATTTCGATAAAAATTATGGCAGGTAACTGTAACTTCGATGCTAATTGAGACAGGTAACAGTAACTTCGTTATTAATTATGACAAGTAACTGTTACTTCGATACTAATTATGACAGGTAACTGGAACTTCGTTACTAATTAAGACAAGTAACTGTAATTTCGATACAAATTTTGGCAGGTCACTGTAACTTCGATACTAATTATGACAGGTAACAGTAACTTCGATACTAATTATGACAAGTAACTGTAACTTCGATACTAATTATGACAGGTAATTGGAACTTCGTTACTAATTATGACAAGTAACTGTAATTTCGATAAAAATTATGGCAGGTAACTGTAACTTCGATGCTAATTATGGCAGGTAACTGTAACTTCGATACTAATTATGAGAGGTAACAGTAACTTCGATGCCAATTAAGACAGGTAACTGCAACTTCGTTACTAATTATGAAAAGTAACTGTAATTTCGATACTAATTATTGCAGGTAACTGTAACTTCGTTACGAATTATGAGACGTAACTGTAATTTCGATGCAAATTATGACAGGTAACTGTAACTTCGTTACTATTTATGACAAGTAACTGTAATTTCGTTACAAATTATGGCAGGTAACAGTACCTTCGATTATAATTATGACAGGTTACTGTAACTTCGATACTAATTATGACAAGGAACTGTAATTTCGATACAAACTATGGCAGGTAACTGTAACTTTGATACTAATTATGACAGGTAACAGTATCTTCGATACTAATTATGACAAGTAACTGTAACTTCGTTACTTATTATGACAACTAACTCTAATTTTGATAAAAAATTATGGCAGGTAACTGTAAATTCGATATTAATTAATACAGGTAACAGTTACTTCGATGATAATTATGACAAGTAACTGTAACTTCGATACTAATTGTGACAGGTAACAGTAACTTCGTTATTAATTATGACAAGTAACTGTAACTTCGTTACTAATTAAGACAAGTAACTGTAATTTCGATACAAATTATGGCAGGTAACTGTAACTTCGATACTAATTATGACAGGTAACAGTAACTTCGATACTAATTATGGCAGGTAACTGTAACTTCGATACTAATTATGACAGGTATCAGTATCTTCGGTACTAATTATGACAAGTAACTGTAACTTCGACACTAATTATGACAGGTAACTGTAACTTCTTTACTAATTATGACAAGTAACTGTAATTTCGTTACAAATTATGGCAGGTAATTGTAATTTCGATACTAATTGTGACAGGAAACAGTAACTTCGATACTAATTAGGACAAGTAACAGTAACTTCGATACTAATTATGACAAGTAACTGTAACTTCGATACTAATTATGACAGGTAACTGTAACTTCGATACTAATTATGGCAGGTAACTGTAACTTCGTTATTAATTATGACAAGTCCCTGTAATTTCGATACTAATTATGGCAGGTAACTGTAACTTCGATACTAATTATGAAAAGTAAATGTCACTTCGATACTAATTATGACAGATAACTGTAACCTCGTTACTAATTATGACAATTAACTGTAATTTCAATACAAAATTTTGGCAGGTAACTGTAACTTCGATACTAATTATGACAAGTAACTGTAATTTTGATAAAAAATTATGGTAGGTAACTGTAACTTTGATACTAATTATGACAGGTAACAGTATCTTCGATACTAATTATGACAAGTAACTGTAACTTCGTTACTTATTATGACAAGTAACTCTAATTTTGATAAAAAATTATGGCAGGTAACTGTAACTTCGATACTAATTAATACAGGTAACAGTAACTTCGATAATAATTGTGACAAGTAACTGTAACTTCGATACTAATTGTGACAGGTAACAGTAACTTCGTTATTAATTATGACAAGTAACTGTAACTTCGATACTAATTATGACAGGTAACTGGAACTTCGTTACTAATTATGACAAGTAACTGTAATTTCGATTCAAATTATGGCAGGTAACTGTAACTTCGATACTAATTATGGCAGGTAACTGTAACTTCGATACTAATTATGACAGGTAACTGGAACATCGTTACTAATTATGACAACTAACTGTAATTTCGATTCAAATTATGGCAGGTAACTGTAACTTCGATACTAATTATGGCAGGTAACTGTAATTTCGATTCAAATTATGGCAGGTAACTGTAACTTCGATACTAATTATGGCAGGTAACTGTAACTTCGATACTAATTATGAGAGGTAACAGTAACTTCGATGCTAATTAAGACAGGTAACTGCAAATTCGTTACTAATTATGACAAGTAACTGTAATTTCGATACTAATTATTGCAGGTAACTGTAACTTCGTTACTAGTTATGAGAAGTAACTGTAATTTCGATGCAAATTATGACAGGTAACTGTAACTTCGTTACTAATTATGACAAGTAACTGTAATTTCGTTACAAATTATGGCAGGTAACAGTACCTTCGATTATAATTATGACAGGTAACTGTAACTTCGATACTAATTCTGACAAGGAACTGTAATTTCGATACAAATTATGGCAGGTAACTGTAACTTTGTTACTAATTATGACAGGTAACAGTATCTTCGATACTAATTATGACAAGTAACTGTAACTTCGTTACTTATTATGACAAGTAACTCTAATTTTGATAAAAAATTATGGCAGGTAACTGTAACATCGATACTAATTAATACAGGTAACAGTAACATTGATACTAATTACGAAAAAGTGACTGTAACTTCGATACTAATTATGGCAGGTAACTGTAACTTCGTTACTAATTATGACAAGTAACTGTAATTTCGATACAAATTATGGCAGGTAACTGTAACTTCGATACTAATTATGACAGGTAACAGTAACTTCGATACTAATTATGGCAGGTAACTGTAACTTCGATACTAATTATGACAGGTGTCAGTAACTTCGGTACTAATTATGACAAGTAACTGTAACATCGATACTAATTATGACAGGTAACTGTAACATCGTTTCTAATTATGACAAGTAACTGTAATTTCGATACTAATTATGGCAGGTAACTGTAACTTCGATACTAATTATGACAGGTAACAGTAACTTCGATACTAATTATGACAGGTAACAGTATCTTCGATACTAATTATGACAAGTAACTGTAACTTCGTTACTTATTATGACAAGTAACTCTAATTTTGATAAAAAAATTATGGCAGGTAACTGTAACATCGATACTAATTAATACAGGTAACAGTAACATTGATACTAATTACGAAAAAGTGACTGTAACTTCGATACTTATTATGGCAGGTAACTGTAACTTCGTTACTAATTATGACAAGTAACTGTAATTTCGATACAAAATTTTGGCAGGTAACTGTAACCTCGTTACTAATTATGACAAGTAACTGTAATTTCGATACAAATTATGACAGGTAACTGTAACTTCGTTACTAATTATGACAAATAACTGTAATTCCGATACAAATTATGGCAGGTAACAGTACCTTCGGTACTAATTATGACAGGTAACTGTAACTTCGATACTAATTATGGCAAGGAACTGTAATTTCGATACAAATTAGGGCAGGTAACTGTAACTTCGATACTAATTATGACAGGTGACAGTAACTTCGATACTAATTATGACAAGTAACTATAACTTCGATACAAATTATGACAGGTAACAGTAACTTCGATACTAATTATGACAAGAAACTCTACCTTCGTTACTAATTATGACAAGTAACTGTAATTTTGATAAAAAATTATGGTAGGTAACTGTAACGTCAATACTAATTATGACAGGTAACAGTAACTTCGATACTAAATATGAAAGGTAACTGTAACTTCGTTACTAATTATGACAAATAACTTTAATTTCGATACTAATTATGGCAGGTAACTGTAACTTCGTTACTAATTATGACAAGTCCCTGTAATTTCGATACAAATTATGGCAGGTAACTGTAATTTCGATACTAATTATGAAAAGTAAATGTCACTTCGATACTAATTATGACAGATAACTGTAACCTCGTTACTAATTATGACAAGTAACTGTAATTTCAATACAAAATTTTGGCAGGTAACTGTAACTTCGATACTAATTATGACAAGTAACTGTAATTTTGATAAAAAATTATGGTAGGTAACTGTAACTTTGATACTAATTATGACAGGTAACAGTATCTTCGATACTAATTATGACAAGTAACTGTAACTTCGTTACTTATTATGACAAGTAACTCTAATTTTGATAAAAAATTATGGCAGGTAACTGTAACTTCGATACTAATTAATACAGGTAACAGTAACTTCGATAATAATTGTGACAAGTAACTGTAACTTCGATACTAATTGTGACAGGTAACAGTAACTTCGTTATTAATTATGACAAGTAACTGTAACTTCGATACTAATTATGACAGTTAACTGGAACTTCGTTACTAATTATGACAAGTAACTGTATTTTCGATACAAATTTTGGCAGGTAACTGTAACTTCGATACTAATTATGACAGGTAACAGTAATTTCGATACTAATTATGACATGTAACTGTAACTTCGATACAAATTAAGACAGGTAACTGGAACTTCGTTACTAATTATGACATGTAACTGTAATTTCGATACAAATTATGGCAGGTATCTGTAACATCGATACTAATTATGGCAGGTAACTGTAACTTCGATACTAATTATGTGAGGTAACAGTAACTTCGATGCTAATTAAGACAGGTAACTGCAACTTCGTTACTAATTATGACAAGTAACTGTAATTTCGATAGTAATTATTGCAGGTAACTGTAACTTCGTTACTAATTATGAGAAGTAACTGTAATTTCGATGCAAATTATGACAGGTAACTGTAACTTCGTTACTAATTATGACAAGTAACTGTAATTTCGTTACAAATTATGGCAGGTAACAGTCCCTTCGATTATAATTATGACAGGTAACTGTAACTTCGATACTAATTATGACAAGGAACTGTAATTTCTATACAAATTATGGCAGGTAACTGTAACTTTGATACTAATTATGACAGGTAACAGTATCTTCGATACTAATTATTACAAGTAACTGTAACTTCGTTACTTATTATGACAAGTAACTCTAATTTTGATAAAAAGTTATAGCAGGTAACTGTAACTTCGATACTAATTAATACAGGTAACAGTAACTTCGATAATAATTGTGACAAGTAACTGTAACTTCGATATAATTGTGACAGGCAACAGTAACTTCGTTATTTATTATGACAAGTAACAGTAACTTCGATACTTATTATGACAAGTAATATTGTAATTTCGATACAAATTTTGGCAGGTAACTGTAACTTCGATACTAATTATGACAGGAAACAGTAACTTTGATACTAATTACGACAAGTGACTGTAACTTCGATACTAATTATGGCAGGTAACTGTAACTTTGTTACTAATTAAGACAAGTAACTGTAATTTCGTTACAAATTATGGCAGGTAACTGTAACTTCGATACTAATTATGACAGGTAACAGTAACTTCGAAACTAATTATGGCAGGTAACTGTAACTTCGATACTAATTATGACAGGTATCAGTAACTTCGGTACTAATTATGACAAGTAACTGTAACTTCGATACTAATTATGACAGGTAACTGTAACTTCGTTACTAATTATGACAAGTAACTGTAATTTCGTTACAAATTATGGCAGGTAATTGTAATTTCGATACTAATTATGACAGGTAACAGTAACTTCGATACTAATTAGGACAAGTAACAATAACTTCGATACTAATTATGACAAGTAACTGTAACTTCGATACAAATTATGACAGGTAACTGTAACTTCGTTACTAATTATGGCAAGTAACTGTAATTTCGATACAAATTTTGGCAGGTAACGGTAACTTCGATACTAATTATGACAGGTAACAGTACCTTCGATACTAATTATGACAAGTAACTATAACTTCGATACAAATTATGACAGGTAACTGTAACTTCGATACGAATTATGACAAGAAACACTAACTTCGTTACTAATTATGACAAGTAACTGTAATTTTGATTTAAAAAATTATGGTAGGTAATTGTAACTTCAATACTAATTATGACAGGTAACAGTAACGTCGATACTAATTATGACAAGTAACAGTACCTTCGATGCTATTTATGACAGGTAACTGTAACTTCGATACTAATTATAACAAGGAACTGTAATTTCGATACAAATTATGGCAGGTAACTGTAACTTCGTTACTAATTATGACAAGTAAATTTAATTTCGATACAAATTTTGGCAGGTAACTGTAACATCGTTACTAATTATGACAAGTCCCTGTAATTTCTATACAAATTATGGCAGGTAACTGTAACTTCCATAATAATTATGACAGGTAACAGTAACTTCGATACTAATTATGACAGGAAACTGTAACTTCGTTACTAATTATGACAAGTAACTGTAATTTCAATACAAATTATGACAGGTAACTGTAACTTCGTTACTAATTATGACAAGTAACAGTACCTTCGATGCTAATTATGACAGGTAACTGTAACTTCGATACTTATTATGACAAGGAACTGTAATTTCGATACAAATTATGGCAGGTAACTGTAACTTCGATACTAATTATGACAAGTAAATGTAACTTCGATACTAATTATGACAGGTAACTGTAACTTCGTTACTAATTATGACAAGTAACTGTAATTTCGATACAAAATTTTGGCAGGTAAATGTAACTTCGATACTAATTATGACAGGTAACAGTAACTTCGATTCTAATTATGACAAGTAACTGTAACATCGATACTAATTATGACAGGTAACAGTATCTTCGATACTAATTATGACAAGTAACTGTAACTTAGTTACTTATTATGACAAGTAACTCTAATTTTGATAAAAAATTATGGCAGGTAACTGTAATTTCGATACTAATTAATACAGGTAACAGTAACTTCGATAATAATTGTGACAAGTAACTGTAACTTCGATACTAATTGTGACAGGTAACAGTAACTTCGTTATTAATTATGACAAGTAACTGTAACTTCGATACTAATTATGACAGTTAACTGGAACTTCGTTACTAATTATGACAAGTAACTGTATTTTCGATACAAATTTTGGCAGGTAACTGTAACTTCGATACTAATTATGACAGGTAACAGTAACTTCGATACTAATTATGACAAGTAACTGTAACTTCGATACAAATTAAGACAGGTAACTGGAACTTCGTTACTAATTATGACATGTAACTGTAATTTCGATACAAATTATGGCAGGTATCTGTAACATCGATACTAATTATGGCAGGTAACTGTAACTTCGATACTAATTATGTGAGGTAACAGTAACTTCGATGCTAATTAAGACAGGTAACTGCAACTTCGTTACTAATTATGACAAGTAACTGTAATTTCGATACTAATTATTGCAGGTAACTGTAACTTCGTTACTAATTATGAGAAGTAACTGTAATTTCGATGCAAATTATGACAGGTAACTGTAACTTCGTTACTAATTATGACAAGTAACTGTAATTTCGTTACAAATTATGGCAGGTAACAGTCCCTTCGATTATAATTATGACAGGTAACTGTAACTTCGATACTAATTATGACAAGGAACTGTAATTTCGATACAAATTATGGCAGGTAACTGTAACTTTGATACTAATTATGACAGGTAACAGTATCTTCGATACTAATTATGACAAGTAACTGTAACTTCGTTACTTATTATGACAAGTAACTCTAATTTTGATAAAAAGTTATAGCAGGTAACTGTAACTTCGATACTAATTAATACAGGTAACAGTAACTTCGATAATAATTGTGACAAGTAACTGTAACTTCGATATAAGTGTGACAGGCAACAGTAACTTCGTTATTAATTATGACAAGTAACAGTAACTTCGATACTTATTATGACAAGTAATATTGTAATTTCGATACAAATTTTGGCAGGTAACTGTAACTTCGATACTAATTATGACAGGAAACAGTAACTTTGATACTAATTACGACAAGTGACTGTAACTTCGATACTAATTATGGCAGGTAACTGTAACTTTGTTACTAATTAAGACAAGTAACTGTAATTTCGTTACAAATTATGGCAGGTAACTGTAACTTCGATACTAATTATGACAGGTAACAGTAACTTCGAAACTAATTATGGCAGGTAACTGTAACTTCGATACTAATTATGACAGGTATCAGTAACTTCGGTACTAATTATGACAAGTAACTGTAACTTCGATACTAATTATGACAGGTAACTGTAACTTCGTTACTAATTATGACAAGTAACTGTAATTTCGTTACAAATTATGGCAGGTAATTGTAATTTCGATACTAATTATGACAGGTAACAGTAACTTCGATACTAATTAGGACAAGTAACAGTAACTTCGATACTAATTATGACAAGTAACTGTAACTTCGATACTAATTATGACAGGTAACTGTAACTTCGTTACTAATTATGGCAAGTAACTGTAATTTCGATACAAATTTTGGCAGGTAACGGTAACTTCGATACTAATTATGACAGTTAACAGTACCTTCGATACTAATTATGACAAGTAACTATAAATTCGATACAAATTATGACAGGTAACTGTAACTTCGATACGAATTATGACAAGAAACACTAACTTCGTTACTAATTATGACAAGTAACTGTAATTTTGATTTAAAAAATTATGGTAGGTAATTGTAACTTCAATACTAATTATGACAGGTAACAGTAACGTCGATACTAATTATGACAAGTAACAGTACCTTCGATGCTATTTATGACAGGTAACTGTAACTTCGATACTAATTATAACAAGGAACTGTAATTTCGATACAAATTATGGCAGGTAACTGTAACTTCGTTACTAATTATGACAAGTAAATTTAATTTCGATACAAATTTTGGCAGGTAACTGTAACATCGTTACTAATTATGACAAGTCCCTGTAATTTCTATACAAATTATGGCAGGTAACTGTAACTTCCATAATAATTATGACAGGTAACAGTAACTTCGATACTAATTATGACAGGAAACTGTAACTTCGTTACTAATTATGACAAGTAACTGTAATTTCAATACAAATTATGACAGGTAACTGTAACTTCGTTACTAATTATAACAAGTAACAGTACCTTCGATGCTAATTATGACAGGTAACTGTATCTTCGATACTTATTATGACAAGGAACTGTAATTTCGATACAAATTATGTCAGGTAACTGTAACTTCGATACTAATTATGACAAGTAAATGTAACTTCGATACTAATTATGACAGGTAACTGTAACTTCGTTACTAATTATGACAAGTAACTGTAATTTCGATACAAAATTTTGGCAGGTAAATGTAACTTCGATACTAATTATGACAGGTAACAGTAACTTCGATTCTAATTATGACAAGTAACTGTAACATCGATACTAATTATGACAGGTAACTGTAACTTCGTTACTAATTATGACAAGTAACTGTAATTTCGATACAAATTATGGCAGGTAACTGTAACATCGATACTATTTATGACAAGTCCCTGTAATTTCGATACAAATTATGGCAGGTAACTGTAACTTCCATAATAATTTTGACAGGTAACTGTAACTTCGATACTAATTATGACAGGTAACAGTAACTTCGATTCTAATTATAACAAGTAACTGTAACATCGATACTAATTATGACAGGTAACTGTAACTTCGTTTCTAATTATGACAAGTAACTGTAATTTCGATACTAATTATGGCAGTAACTGTAACTTTGTTACTAATTATGACAAGTCCCTGTAATTTCGATACAAATTATGGCAGGTAACTGTAACTTCGATACTAATTATGAAAAGTAAATGTCACTTCGATACTAATTATGACAGATAACTGAAACCTCGTTACTAATTATGACAAGTAACTGTAATTTCAATACTAAATTTTGGCAGGTAACTGTAACTTCGATACTAATTATGACAAGTAACTGTAATTTTGATAAAAAATTATGGTATGTAACTGTAACTTTGATACTAATTATGACAGGTAACAGTATCTTCGATACTAATTATGACAAGTAACAGTAACTTCGTTACTTATTATGACAAGTAACTCTAATTTTGATAAAAAATTATGGCAGGTAACTGTAACTACGATACTAATTAATACAGGTAACAGTAACTTCGATAATAATTGTGACAAGTAACTGTAACTTCGATACTAATTGTGACAGGTAACAGTAACTTCGTTATTAATTATGACAAGTAACTGTAACTTCGATACTAATTATGACAGGTAACTGGAACTTCGTTACTAATTATGACAAGTAACTGTAATTTTGATACAAATTTTGGCAGGTAACTGTAACTTCGATACTAATTATGACAGGTAACAGTAACTTCGATACTAATTATGACAAGTAACTGTAACATCGATACTAATTATGACAGGTAACTGGAACTTCGTTACTAATTATGACAAGTAACTGTAATTTCGATACAAATTATGGCAGGTAACTGTAACTTCGATACTAATTATGGCAGGTAACTGTAACTTCGATACTAATTATGAGAGGTAACAGTAACTTCGATAATAATTAAGACATGTAACTGCAACTTCGTTACTAATTATGACAAGTAACTGTAATTTCGATACTAATTATTGCAGGTAACTGTAACTTCGTTACTAATTATGAGAAGTAACTGTAATTTCGATGCAAATTATGACAGGTAACTGTAACTTCGTTACTAATTATGACAAGTAACTGTAATTTCGTTACAAATTATGGCAGGTAACAGTACCTTCGATTATAATTATGACAGGTAACTGTAACTTCGATACTAATTATGACAAGGAACTGTAATTTCGATACAAATTATGGCAGGTAACTGTAACTTTGATACTAATTATGACAGGTAACAGTATCTTTGATACTAATTATGACAAGTAACTGTAACTTCGTTACTTATTATGACAAGTAACTCTAATTTTGATAAAAAATTATGGCAGGTAACTGTAACTTCGATACTAATTAATACAGGTAACAGTAACTTCGATAATAATTGGGACAAGTAACTGTAACTTCGATACTAATTGTGACAGGTAACAGTAACTTCGTTATTAATTATGAAAAGTAATAGTAACTTCGATACTTATTATGACAAGTAATTGTAATTTCGATACAAATTTTGGCAGGTAACTGTAACTTCGATACTAATTATGACAGGAAACAGTAACTTTGATACTAATTAGGACAAGTGACTGTAACTTCGATACTAATTAAGGCAGGTAACTGTAACTTCGTTACTAATTATGACAAGTAACTGTAATTTCGATACAAATTATGGCAGGTAACTGTAACTTCGATACTAATTATGACAGGTAACAGTAACTTCGATACTAATTATGGCAGGTAACTGTAACTTCGATACTAATTATGACAGGTATCAGTAACTTCGGTACTAATTATGACAAGTAACTGTAACTTCGATACTAATTATGACAGGTAACTGTAACTTCGTTACTAATTATGACAAGTAACTGTAATTTCGTTACAAATTATGGCAGGTAATTGTAATTTCGATACTAATTATGACAGGTAACAGTAACTTCGATACTAATTAGGACAAGTAACAGTAACTTCGATACTAATTATGACAAGTAACTGTAACTTCGATACTAATTATGACAGGTAACTGTAACTTCGTTACTAAATATGGCAAGTAACTGTAATTTCGATACAAATTTTGGCAGGTAACGGTAACTTCGATACTAATTATGACAGGTAACAGTACCTTCGATACTAATTATGACAAGTAACTATAACTTCGATACAAATTATGACAGGTAACTGTAACTTCGATACGAATTATGACAAGAAACAGTAACTTCGTTACTAATTATGACAAGTAACTGTAATATTGATAAATAAAATTATGGTAGGTAACTGTAACTTCAATACTAATTATGACAGGTAACAGTAACGTCGATACTAATTATGACAAGTAACAGTACCTTCGATGCTAATTATGACAGGTAACTGTAACTTCGATACTAATTATGAAAAGGAACTGTAATTTCGATACAAATTATGGCAGGTAACTGTAACTTCGTTACTAATTATGACAAGTAAATGTAATTTCGATACAAATTTTGGCAGGTAACTGTAACATCGTTACTAATTATGACAAGTACCCGTAATTTCTATACAAATTATGGCAGGAAACTCTAACTTCCATAATAATTATGACAGGTAACAGTAACTTCGATACTAATTATGACAGGAAACTGTAACATCGTTACTAATTATGACAAGTAACAGTACCTTCGATGCTAATTATGACAGGTAACTGTAACTTCGATACTTATTATGACAAGGAACTGTAATTTCGATACAAATTATGGCAGGTAACTGTAACATCGATACTAATTATGACAAGTCCCTGTAATTTCGATACAAATTATGGCAGGTAACTGTAACTTCCATAATAATTATGACAGGTAACTGTAACTTCGATACTAATTATGACAGGTAACAGTAACTTCGATTCTAATTATAACAAGTAACTGTAACGTCGATACTAATTATGACAGGTAACTGTAACTTCGTTTCTAATTATGACAAGTAACTGTAATTTCGATACTAATTATGGCAGGTAACTGTAACTTCGTTACTAATTATGACAAGTCCCTGTAATTTCGATACAAATTATGGCAGGTAACTGTAACTTCGATACTAATTATGAAAAGTAAATGTCACTTCGATACTAATTATGACAGATAACTGTAACCTCGTTACTAATTATGACAAGTAACTGTAATTTCAATACAAAATTTTGGCAGGTAACTGTAACTTCGATACTAATTATGACAAGTAACTGTAATTTTGATAAAAAATTATGGTAGGTAACTGTAACTTTAATACTAATTATGACAGGTAACAGTATCTTCGATACTAATTATGACAAGTAACTGTAACTTCGTTACTTATTATGACAAGTAACTCTAATTTTGATAAAAAATTATGGCAGGTAACTGTAACTTCGATACTAATTAATACAGGTAACAGTAACTTCGATAATAATTGTGACAAGTAACTGTAACTTCGATACTAATTGTGACAGGTAACAGTAACTTCGTTATTAATTATGACAAGTAACTGTAACTTCGATACTAATTATGACAGGTAACTGGAACTTCGTTACTAATTATGACAAGTAACTGTAATTTCGATACAAATTTTGGCAGATAACTGTAACTTCGATACTAATTATGACAGGTAACAGTAACTTCGATACTAATTATGACAAGTAACTGTAACTTCGATACTAATTATGACAGGTAAATGGAACTTCGTTACTAATTATGACAAGTAACTGTAATTTCGATAGAAATTATGGCAGGTAACTGTAACTTCGATACTAATTATGGCAGGTAACTGTAACTTCGATACTTATTATGAGAGGTAACAGTAACTTCGATGCTAATTAAGACAGGTAACTGCAACTTCGTTACTAATTATGACAAGTAACTGTAATTTCTATACTAATTATTGCAGGTAACTGTAACTTCGTTACTAATTATGAGAAGTAACTGTAATTTCGATGCAAATTATGACAGGTAACTGTAACTTCGTTACTAATTATGACAAGTAACTCTAATTTTGATAAAAAATTAGTGCAGGTTACTGTAACTTCGATACTAATTAATACAGGTAACAGTAACTTCGATAATAATTGTGACAAGTAACTGTAACTTCAATACTAATTGTGACAGGTAACAGTAACTTCGTTATTAATTATGACAAGTAACAGTAACTTCGATAGTTATTATGACAAGAAATTGTAATTTCGATACAAATTTTGGCAGGTAACTGTAACTTCGATACTAATTATGGCAGGAAACAGTAACTTTGATACTAATTACGACAAGTGACTGTAACTTCGATACTAATTATGGCAGGTAACTGTAACTTCGTTACTAATTATGACAAGTAACTGTAATTTCGATACAAATTATGGCAGGTAACTGTAACTTCGATACTAATTATGACAGGTAACAGTAACTTCGATAATAATTATGGCAGGTAACTGTAACTTCGATACTAATTATGACAGGTATCAGTAACTTCGGTACTAATTATGACAAGTAACTGTAACTTCGATACTAATTATGACAGGTAACTGTAACTTCGTTACTAATTATGACAAGTAACTGTAATTTCGTTACAAATTATGGCAGGTAATTGTAATTTCGATACTAATTATGACCGGTAACAGTAACTTCGATACTAATTAGGACAAGTAACAGTAACTTCGATACTAATTATGACAAGTAATTGTAACTTCGATACTAATTATGACAGGTAACTGTAACTTCGTTACTAATTATGGCAAGTAACTGTAATTTCGATACAAATTTTGGCAGGTAACGGTAACTTCGATACTAATTATGACAGGTAACAGTAACTTCGATACTAATTATGACAAGTAACTGTAACTTCGATACTAATTATGACGGGTAACTGTAACTTCGTTACTAATTATGAAAAGTAACTGTAATTTCGATACAAATTATGGCAGGTAACTGTAACTTCGATACTAATTATGACAGGTAACAGTATCTTCGATACTAATTATGACAAGTAACTATAACCTCGATACAAATTATGACAGGTAACTGTAACTTCCATACTAATTATGACAAGGAACTCTAACTTCGTTATTAATTATGACAAGTAACTGTAATTTTGATAAAAAAATTATGGTAGGTAACTGTAACTTCAATACTAATTATGACAGGTAACTGTAACTTCGATACTAATTATGACAGGTAACTGTTACTTCGATACTAATTATGACAAGTAACTTTAATTTCGATACTAATTATGGCAGGTAACTGTAACTTCGTTACTAATTATGACAAGTCCCTGTAATTTCGATACAAATTATGGCAGGTAACTGTAATTTCGATACTAATTATGACAGGTAACAGTAACTTCGATACTAATTATGACAGGAAACTGTAACTTCGTTTCTAATTAGGACAAGTAACTGTAATTTCGATACAAATTATGACAGGTAACTGTAACTTCGTTACTAATTATGACAAGTAACTGTAATTTCGATACAAATTATGGCAGGTAACAGTACCTTCGGTACTAATTATGACAGGTAACTGTAACTTCGATACTAATTATGGCAAGGAACTGTAATTTCGATACAAATTATGGCAGGTAACTGTAAATTCGATACTAATTATGACAGGTGACAGAAACTTCGATACTAATTATGACAAGTAACTATAACTTCGATACAAATTATGACAGGAAACAGTAACTTCGATACTAATTATGACAAGAAACTCTACCTTGGTTACTAATTATGACAAGTAACTGTAATTTTGATTTAAAAAATATGGTAGGTAACTGTAACTTCAATACTAATTATGACTGGTAACAGTAACTTCGATACTAAATATGACAGGTAACTGTAACTTCGTTACTAATTATGACAAATAACTTTAATTCGATACTAATTATGGCAGGTAACTGTAACTTCGTTACTAATTATGACACGTCCCTGTAATTTCGATACAAATTATGGCAGATAACTGTAACTTCGATACTAATTATGACAAGTCCCTGTAATTTCGATACAAATTATGGCAGGTAACTGTAACTTCCATACTAATTATGACAGGTAACAGTAACTTCGATACTAATTATGACAGGAAACTGTAACTTCATTACTAATTATGACAAGTAACTGTAATTTCGATACAAATTATGACAGGTAACTGTAACTTCGTTACTAATTATGACAAGTAACTGTACCTTCGATACTAATTATGACAAGTAACTATAACTTCGATACAAATTTTGGCAGGTAACTGTAACATCGATACTAATTATGACAAGTCCCTGTAATTTCGATACAAATTATGGCAGGTAACTGTAACTTCCATAATAATTATGACAGGTAACAGTAACTTCGATACTAATTATGACAGGAAACTATAACTTCGTAACTAATTATGACAAGTAACTGTAATTTCAATACAAATTATGACAGGTAACTGTAACTTCGTTACTAATTATGACAAGTAACAGTACGTTCGATGCTAATTATGACAGGTAACTGTAACTTCGATACTAATTATGACAAGGAACTGTAATTTCGATACAAATTATGGCAGGTAACTGTAACTTCGATACTAATTATGACAAGTAAATGTAACTTCGATACTAATTATGACAGGTAACTGTAACTTCGTTACTAATTATGACAAGTAACTGTTATTTCGCTACAAAATTTTGGCAGGTAACTGTAACTTCGATACTAATTATGACAGGTAACAGTAACTTCGATTCTAATTATGACAAGTAACTGTAACATCGATACTAATTATGACAGGTAACTGTAACGTCGTTACTAATTATGACAAGTAACTGTAATTTCGATACAAATTATGGCAGGTAACTGTAACTTCGATACTAATTATGACAGGTAACAGTAACCTCGATACTAATTATGACAAGTAACTACAACGTCGATACAAATTATGACAGGTAACTGTAACTTCGATACTAATTATGACAAGGAACTGTAATTTCGATACAAATTTTGGCAGGTAACTGTAACTTCGATACTAATTATGACAAGTGACTGTAATTTCGATACAAAATATGGCAGGTAACTGTAACTTCCATAATAATTATGACAGGTAACAGTATCTTCGATACTAATTATGACAGGAAACTGTAACTTCGGTACTAATTATGACAAGTAACTGTAATTTCGATACAAATTATGACAGGTAACTGTAACTTCGTTACTAATTATGACAAGTAACAGTACCTTCGATGCTAATTATGACAGGTAACTGTAACTTCGATACTAATTATAACAAGGAACTGTAATTTCGATACAAATTATGGCAGGTAACTGTAACTTCGTTACTAATTATGACAAGTAACTGTAATTTCGATACAAATTTTGGCAGGTAACTGTAACTTCGATACTATTTATGACAGGTAACAGTAACTTCGATACTAATTATGACAAGTAACTGTAAGTTCGATACTAATTATGACAGGTAACTGGAACTTCGTTACTAATTATGACAAGTAACTGTAATTTCGATACAAATTATGGCAGGTAACTGTATCTTCCATACTAATTATCACAGGTAACAGTAACTTCGATACTAATTATGACAAGTAACTATAACTTCGATACAAATTATGAGAGGTAACTGTAACTTCGATACTAATTATGACAAGAAACTCTAACTTCGTTACTAATTATGACAAGAAACTTTAATTTCGATACTAATTATGGCAGGTAACTGTAACTTCGATACTAATTATGACAAGTAACTGTAACTTCCATACTAATTATGACAGGTAACAGTAACTTCGTTACTAATTATGACAATTAACTGTAATTTCGATACAAATTTTGGCAGGTAACTGTAACCTCGATACTAATTATGACAGGTAACAGTAACTTCGATACCAATTATGACAAGTATCTGTAACTTCGATACTAATTATGACAGGTAACTGTAACTTCGTTACTAATTATGACATGTAACTGTAATTTCGATACAAATTATGGCAGGTAACTGTAACTTCGTTACTAATTATGACAAGTAACTGTAATTTCGATACAAATTATGGCAGGTAACTGTAACTTCAATACTAATTATGGCAGGTAACTGTAACTTCGATACTAATTATGAGAGGTAATAGTAACTTCGATGCTAATTATGACAGGTAACTGCAACTTCTTTACTAATTATGACAAGTAACTGTAATTTCTATACTAATTATGGCAGGTAACTGTAACTTCGTTACTAATTATGAGAAGTAACTGTAATTTCGATGCAAATTATGACAGGTAACTGTAACTCCGATTCTTATTATGACAGGTAACAGTAACTTCGATACTAATTATGGCAGGTAACTGTAACTTCGATACTAATTATGACAGGTATCAGTAACTTCGGTACTAATTATGACAAGTAACTGTAACTTCGATACTAATTATGACAGGTAACTGTAACTTCGTTACTAATTATGACAAGTAACTGCAACTTCGATACTAATTATAACATGTAACTGTAACTTCGTTACTAATTATGGCAAGTAACTGTAATTTCGAAACAAATTTTGGCAGGTAACGGTAACTTCGATACTAATTATGACAGGTAGCAGTAACTTCGATACTAATTATGACAAGTAACTGTAACTTCGATACTAATTATGACAGGTAACTGTAACTTCGATTCTTATTATGACAGGTAACATTAACTTCGATACTAATTATGGCAGGTAACTGTAATTTCGTTACAAATTATGGCAGGTAACTGTAAATTCGATACTAATTATGACAGGTGACAGTAACTTCGATACTAATTATGACAAGTAACTATAACTTCGATACAAATTATGACAGGAAACAGTAACTTCGATACTAATTATGACAAGAAACTCTACCTTGGTTACTAATTATGACAAGTAACTGTAATTTTGATTTAAAAAATATGGTAGGTAACTGTAACTTCAATACTAATTATGACTGGTAACAGTAACTTCGATACTAAATATGACAGGTAACTGTAACTTCGTTACTAATTATGACAAATAACTTTAATTTCGATACTAATTATGGCAGGTAACTGTAACTTCGTTACTAATTATGACACGTCCCTGTAATTTCGATACAAATTATGGCAGATAACTGTAACTTCGATACTAATTATGACAAGTCCCTGTAATTTCGATACAAATTATGGCAGGTAACTGTAACTTCCATACTAATTATGACAGGTAACAGTAACTTCGATACTAATTATGACAGGAAACTGTAACTTCATTACTAATTATGACAAGTAACTGTAATTTCGATACAAATTATGACAGGTAACTGTAACTTCGTTACTAATTATGACAAGTAACTGTACCTTCGATACTAATTATGACAAGTAACTATAACTTCGATACAAATTTGGGCAGGTAACTGTAACATCGATACTAATTATGACAAGTCCCTGTAATTTCGATACAAATTATGGCAGGTAACTGTAACTTCCATAATAATTATGACAGGTAACAGTAACTTCGATACTAATTATGACAGGAAACTATAACTTCGTAACTAATTATGACAAGTAACTGTAATTTCAATACAAATTATGACAGGTAACTGTAACTTCGTTACTAATTATGACAAGTAACAGTACGTTCGATGCTAATTATGACAGGTAACTGTAACTTCGATACTAATTATGACAAGGAACTGTAATTTCGATACAAATTATGGCAGGTAACTGTAACTTCGATACTAATTATGACAAGTAAATGTAACTTCGATACTAATTATGACAGGTAACTGTAACTTCGTTACTAATTATGACAAGTAACTGTTATTTCGATACAAAATTTTGGCAGGTAACTGTAACTTCGATACTAATTATGACAGGTAACAGTAACTTCGATTCTAATTATGACAAGTAACTGTAACATCGATACTAATTATGACAGGTAACTGTAACGTCGTTACTAATTATGACAAGTTACTGTAATTTCGATACAAATTATGGCAGGTAACTGTAACTTCGATACTAATTATGACAGGTAACAGTAACCTCGATACTAATTATGACAAGTAACTACAACGTCGATACAAATTATGACAGGTAACTGTAACTTCGATACTAATTATGACAAGGAACTGTAATTTCGATACAAATTTTGGCAGGTAACTGTAACTTCGATACTAATTATGACAAGTGACTGTAATTTCGATACAAAATATGGCAGGTAACTGTAACTTCCATAATAATTATGACAGGTAACAGTATCTTCGATACTAATTATGACAGGAAACTGTAACTTCGGTACTAATTATGACAAGTAACTGTAATTTCGATACAAATTATGACAGGTAACTGTAACTTCGTTACTAATTATGACAAGTAACAGTACCTTCGATGCTAATTATGACAGGTAACTGTAACTTCGATACTAATTATAACAAGGAACTGTAATTTCGATACAAATTATGGCAGGTAACTGTAACTTCGTTACTAATTATGACAAGTAACTGTAATTTCGATACAAATTTTGGCAGGTAACTGTAACTTCGATACTATTTCTGACAGGTAACAGTAACTTCGATACTAATTATGACAAGTAACTGTAAGTTCGATACTAATTATGACAGGTAACTGGAACTTCGTTACTAATTATGACAAGTAACTGTAATTTCGATACAAATTATGGCAGGTAACTGTATCTTCCATACTAATTATCACAGGTAACAGTAACTTCGATACTAATTATGACAAGTAACTATAACTTCGATACAAATTATGAGAGGTAACTGTAACTTCGATACTAATTATGACAAGAAACTCTAACTTCGTTACTAATTATGACAAGAAACTTTAATTTCGATACTAATTATGGCAGGTAACTGTAACTTCGATACTAATTATGACAAGTAACTGTAACTTCCATACTAATTATGACAGGTAACAGTAACTTCGTTACTAATTATGACAATTAACTGTAATTTCGATACAAATTTTGGCAGGTAACTGTAACCTCGATACTAATTATGACAGGTAGCAGTAACTTCGATACTAATTATGACAAGTATCTGTAACTTCGATACTAATTATGACAGGTAACTGTAACTTCGTTACTAATTATGACATGTAACTGTAATTTCGATACAAATTATGGCAGGTAACTGTAACTTCGTTACTAATTATGACAAGTAACTGTAATTTCGATACAAATTATGGCAGGTAACTGTAACTTCAATACTAATTATGGCAGGTAACTGTAACTTCGATACTAATTATGAGAGGTAATAGTAACTTCGATGCTAATTATGACAGGTAACTGCAACTTCTTTACTAATTATGACAAGTAACTGTAATTTCTATACTAATTATGGCAGGTAACTGTAACTTCGTTACTAATTATGAGAAGTAACTGTAATTTCGATGCAAATTATGACAGGTAACTGTAACTCCGATTCTTATTATGACAGGTAACAGTAACTTCGATACTAATTATGGCAGGTAACTGTAACTTCGATACTAATTATGACAGGTATCAGTAACTTCGGTACTAATTATGACAAGTAACTGTAACTTCGATACTAATTATGACAGGTAACTGTAACTTCGTTACTAATTATGACAAGTAACTGCAACTTCGATACTAATTATAACAGGTAACTGTAACTTCGTTACTAATTATGGCAAGTAACTGTAATTTCGAAACAAATTTTGGCAGGTAACGGTAACTTCGATACTATTTATGACAGGTAGCAGTAACTTCGATACTAATTATGACAAGTAACTGTAACTTCGATACTAATTATGACAGGTAACTGTAACTTCGATTCTTATTATGACAGGTAACATTAACTTCGATACTAATTATGGCAGGTAACTGTAATTTCGTTACAAATTATGGCAGGTAATTGTAATTTCGATACTAATTATGACAGGTGACTGTAACTTCGATACTAATTATGACAGGTAACAGTATCTTCGATACTAATTATGACAAGTAACTGCAACTTCGATACTAATTATAACAGGTAACTCTAACTTCGTTACTAATTATGGCAAGTAACTGTAATTTCGATACAAATTTTGGCAGGTAACGGTAACTTCGATACTAATTATGACAGGTAACAGTAACTTCGATACTAATTATGACAAGTAACTGTAACTTCGATACTAATTATGACAGGTAACTGCAACTTCGATACTAATTAGGACAAGTAACAGTAACTTCGATACTAACTATGACAAGTTACTGTAACTTCGATACTAATTATAACAGGTAACTGTAACTTCGTTACTAATTATGGCAAGTAACTGTAATTTCGATACAAATTATGACAGGTAACTGTAAATTCGATACTAATTATGACAGGTATCAGTAACTTCGGTACTAATTATGACAAGTAACTGTAACTTCGATACTAATTATGACAGTTAACTGTAACTTCGTTACTAATTATGACAAGGAACTGTAATTTCGATACAAATTTTGTCAGGTAACTGTAACTTCGATACTAATTATGACAAGTGCCCCTAATTTCAATACAAAATATGGCAGGTAACTGTAACTTCCATACTAATTATGACAGGTAACAGTAACTTAGATACTAATTATGACAAGTAGCTGTAACTTCGATACTAATTATGACAGGTAACTGTAACTTCGTTACTAATTATGAAAAGTAACTGTAATTTCGTTACAAATTATGGCAGGTAATTGTAATTTCGATACTAATTATGACAGGTAACAGTAACTTCGATACTAATTAGGACAAGTAACAGTAACTTCGATACTAATTATGACAAGTAACTGTAACTTCGATACTAATTATGACAGGTAACTGTAACTTCGTTACTAATTATGGCAAGTAACTGTAATTTCGATACAAATTTTGGCAGGTAACGGTAACTTCGATACTAATTATGACAGGTAACAGTACCTTCGATACTAATTATGACAAGTAACTATAACTTCGATACAAATTATGACTGGTAACTGTAACTTCGATACGAATTATGACAAGAAACACTAACTTCGTTACTAATTATGACAAGTAACTGTAATTTTGATTTAAAAAATTATGGTAGGTAATTGTAACTTCAATACTAATTATGACAGGTAACAGTAACGTCGATACTAATTATGACAAGTAACAGTACCTTCGATGCTATTTATGACAGGTAACTGTAACTTCGATACTAATTATAACAAGGAACTGTAATTTCGATACAAATTATGGCAGGTAACTGTAACTTCGTTACTAATTATGACAAGTAAATTTAATTTCGATACAAATTTTGGCAGGTAACTGTAACATCGTTACTAATTATGACAAGTCCCTGTAATTTCTATACAAATTATGGCAGGTAACTGTAACTTCCATAATAATTATGACAGGTAACAGTAACTTCGATACTAATTATGACAGGAAACTGTAACTTCGTTACTAATTATGACAAGTAACTGTAATTTCAATACAAATTATGACAGGTAACTGTAACTTCGTTACTAATTATAACAAGTAACAGTACCTTCGATGCTAATTATGACAGGTAACTGTATCTTCGATACTTATTATGACAAGGAACTGTAATTTCGATACAAATTATGTCAGGTAACTGTAACTTCGATACTAATTATGACAAGTAAATGTAACTTCGATACTAATTATGACAGGTAACTGTAACTTCGTTACTAATTATGACAAGTAACTGTAATTTCGATACAAAATTTTGGCAGGTAAATGTAACTTCGATACTAATTATGACAGGTAACAGTAACTTCGATTCTAATTATGACAAGTAACTGTAACATCGATACTAATTATGACAGGTAACTGTAACTTCGTTACTAATTATGACAAGTAACTGTAATTTCGATACAAATTATGGCAGGTAACTGTAACATCGATACTATTTATGACAAGTCCCTGTAATTTCGATACAAATTATGGCAGGTAACTGTAACTTCCATAATAATTTTGACAGGTAACTGTAACTTCGATACTAATTATGACAGGTAACAGTAACTTCGATTCTAATTATAACAAGTAACTGTAACATCGATACTAATTATGACAGGTAACTGTAACTTCGTTTCTAATTATGACAAGTAACTGTAATTTCGATACTAATTATGGCAGTAACTGTAACTTTGTTACTAATTATGACAAGTCCCTGTAATTTCGATACAAATTATGGCAGGTAACTGTAACTTCGATACTAATTATGAAAAGTAAATGTCACTCCGATACTAATTATGACAGATAACTGAAACCTCGTTACTAATTATGACAAGTAACTGTAATTTCAATACTAAATTTTGGCAGGTAACTGTAACTTCGATACTAATTATGACAAGTAACTGTAATTTTGATAAAAAATTATGGTATGTAACTGTAACTTTGATACTAATTATGACAGGTAACAGTATCTTCGATACTAATTATGACAAGTAACAGTAACTTCGTTACTTATTATGAAAAGTAACTCTAATTTTGATAAAAAATTATGGCAGGTAACTGTAACTTCCATACTAATTAATACAGGTAACAGTAACTTCGATAATAATTGTGACAAGTAACTGTAACTTCGATACTAATTGTGACAGGTAACAGTAACTTCGTTATTAATTATGACAAGTAACTGTAACTTCGATACTAATTATGACAGGTAACTGGAACTTCGTTACTAATTATGACAAGTAACTGTAATTTTGATACAAATTTTGGCAGGTAACTGTAACTTCGATACTAATTATGACAGGTAACAGTAACTTCGATACTAATTATGACAAGTAACTGTAACTTCGATACTAATTATGACAGGTAACTGGAACTTCGTTACTAATTATGACAAGTAACTGTAATTTCGATACAAATTATGGCAGGTAACTGTAACTTCGATACTAATTATGAGAGGTAACAGTAACTTCGATAATAATTAAGACAGGTAACTGCAACTTCGTTACTAATTATGACAAGTAACTGTAATTTCGATACTAATTATTGCAGGTAACTGTAACTTCGTTACTAATTATGAGAAGTAACTGTAATTTCGATGCAAATTATGACAGGTAACTGTAACTTCGTTACTAATTATGACAAGTAACTGTAATTTCGTTACAAATTATGGCAGGTAACAGTACCTTCGATTATAATTATGACAGGTAACTGTAACTTCGATACTAATTATGACAAGGAACTGTAATTTCGATACAAATTATGGTAGGTAACTGTAACTTTGATACTAATTATGACAGGTAACAGTATCTTTGATACTAATTATGACAAGTAACTGTAACTTCGTTACTTATTATGACAAGTAACTCTAATTTTGATAAAAAATTATGGCAGGTAACTGTAACATCGATACTAATTAATACAGGTAACAGTAACTTCGATAATAATTGGGACAAGTAACTGTAACTTCGATACTAATTGTGACAGGTAACAGTAACTTCGTTATTAATTATGACAAGTAATAGTAACTTCGATACTTATTATGACAAGTAATTGTAATTTCGATACAAATTTTGGCAGGTAACTGTAACTTCGATACTAATTATGACAGGAAACAGTAACTTTGATACTAATTAGGACAAGTGACTGTAACTACGATACTAATTAAGGCAGGTAACTGTAACTTCGTTACTAATTATGACAAGTAACTGTAATTTCGATACAAATTATGGCAGGTAACTGTAACTTCGATACTAATTATGACAGGTAACAGTAACTTCGATACTAATTATGGCAGGTAACTGTAACTTCGATACTAATTATGACAGGTATCAGTAACTTCGGTACTAATTATGACAAGTAACTGTAACTTCGATACTAATTATGACAGGTAACTGTAACTTCGTTACTAATTATGACAAGTAACTGTAATTTCGTTACAAATTATGGCAGGTAATTGTAATTTCGATACTAATTATGACAGGTAACAGTAACTTCGATACTAATTAGGACAAGTAACAGTAACTTCGATACTAATTATGACAAGTAACTGTAACTTCGATACTAATTATGACAGGTAACTGTAACTTCGTTACTAAATATGGCAAGTAACTGTAATTTCGATACAAATTTTGGCAGGTAACGGTAACTTCGATACTAATTATGACAGGTAACAGTACCTTCGATACTAATTATGACAAGTAACTATAACTTCGATACAAATTATGACAGGTAACTGTAACTTCGATACGAATTATGACAAGAAACAGTAACTTCGTTACTAATTATGACAAGTAACTGTAATTTTGATAAATAAAATTATGGTAGGTAACTGTAACTTCAATACTAATTATGACAGGTAACAGTAACGTCGATACTAATTATGACAAGTAACAGTACCTTCGATGCTAATTATGACAGGTAACTGTAACTTCGATACTTATTATGACAAGGAACTGTAATTTCGATACAAATTATGGCAGGTAACTGTAACATCGATACTAATTATGACAAGTCCCTGTAATTTCGATACAAATTATGGCAGGTAACTGTAACTTCCATAATAATTATGACAGGTAACTGTAACTTCGATACTAATTATGACAGGTAACAGTAACTTCGATTCTAATTATAACAAGTAACTGTAACGTCGATACTAATTATGACAGGTAACTGTAACTTCGTTTCTAATTATGACAAGTAACTGTAATTTCGATACTAATTATGGCAGGTAACTGTAACTTCGTTACTAATTATGACAAGTCCCTGTAATTTCGATACAAATTATGGCAGGTAACTGTAACTTCGATACTAATTATGAAAAGTAAATGTCACTTCGATACTAATTATGACAGATAACTGTAACCTCGTTACTAATTATGACAAGTAACTGTAATTTCAATACAAAATTTTGGCAGGTAACTGTAACTTCGATACTAATTATGACAAGTAACTGTAATTTTGATAAAAAATTATGGTAGGTAACTGTAACTTTAATACTAATTATGACAGGTAACAGTATCTTCGATACTAATTATGACAAGTAACTGTAACTTCGTTACTTATTATGACAAGTAACTCTAATTTTGATAAAAAATTATGGCAGGTAACTGTAACTTCGATACTAATTAATACAGGTAACAGTAACTTCGATAATAATTGTGACAAGTAACTGTAACTTCGATACTAATTGTGACAGGTAACAGTAACTTCGTTATTAATTATGACAAGTAACTGTAACTTCGATACTAATTATGACAGGTAACTGGAACTTCGTTACTAATTATGACAAGTAACTGTAATTTCGATACAAATTTTGGCAGATAACTGTAACTTCGATACTAATTATGACAGGTAACAGTAACTTCGATACTAATTATGACAAGTAACTGTAACTTCGATACTAATTATGACAGGTAAATGGAACTTCGTTACTAATTATGACAAGTAACTGTAATTTCGATAGAAATTATGGCAGGTAACTGTAACTTCGATACTAATTATGGCAGGTAACTGTAACTTCGATACTTATTATGAGAGGTAACAGTAACTTCGATGCTAATTAAGACAGGTAACTGCAACTTCGTTACTAATTATGACAAGTAACTGTAATTTCTATACTAATTATTGCAGGTAACTGTAACTTCGTTACTAATTATGAGAAGTAACTGTAATTTCGATGCAAATTATGACAGGTAACTGTAACTTCGTTACTAATTATGACAAGTAACTCTAATTTTGATAAAAAATTAGTGCAGGTTACTGTAACTTCGATACTAATTAATACAGGTAACAGTAACTTCGATAATAATTGTGACAAGTAACTGTAACTTCGATACTAATTGTGACAGGTAACAGTAACTTCGTTATTAATTATGACAAGTCACAGTAACTTCGATACTTATTATGACAAGAAATTGTAATTTCGATACAAATTTTGGCAGGTAACTGTAACTTCGATACTAATTATGACAGGAAACAGTAACTTTGATACTAATTACGACAAGTGACTGTAACTTCGATACTAATTATGGCAGGTAACTGTAACTTCGTTACTAATTATGACAAGTAACTGTAATTTCGATACAAATTATGGCAAGTAACTGTAACTTCGATACTAATTATGACAGGTAACAGTAACTTCGATAATAATTATGGCAGGTAACTGTAACTTCGATACTAATTATGACAGGTATCAGTAACTTCCGTACTAATTATGACAAGTAACTGTAACTTCGATACTAATTATGACAGGTAACTGTAACTTCGTTACTAATTATGACAAGTAACTGTAATTTCGTTACAAATTATGGCAGGTAATTGTAATTTCGATACTAATTATGACCGGTAACAGTAACTTCGATACTAATTAGGACAAGTAACAGTAACTTCGATACTAATTATGACAAGTAATTGTAACTTCGATACTAATTATGACAGGTAACTGTAACTTCGTTACTAATTATGGCAAGTAACTGTAATTTCGATACAAATTTTGGCAGGTAACGGTAACTTCGATACTAATAATGACAGGTAACAGTAACTTCGATACTAATTATGACAAGTAACTGTAACTTCGATACTAATTATGACAGGTAACTGTAACTTCGTTACTAATTATGAAAAGTAACTGTAATTTCGATACAAATTATGGCAGGTAACTGTAACTTCGATACTAATTATGACAGGTAACAGTATCTTCGATACTAATTATGACAAGTAACTATAACCTCGATACAAATTATGACAGGTAACTGTAACTTCCATACTAATTATGACAAGGAACTCTAACTTCGTTATTAATTATGACAAGTAACTGTAATTTTGATAAAAAATTATGGTAGGTAACTGTAACTTCAATACTAATTATGACAGGTAACAGTAACATCGATACTAATTATGACAGGTAACTGTTACTTCGATACTAATTATGACAAGTAACTTTAATTTCGATACTAATTATGGCAGGTAACTGTAACTTCGTTACTAATTATGACAAGTCCCTGTAATTTCGATACAAATTATGGCAGGTAACTGTAATTTCGATACTAATTATGACAGGTAACAGTAACTTCGATACTAATTATGACAGGAAACTGTAACTTCGTTTCTAATTAGGACAAGTAACTGTAATTTCGATACAAATTATGACAGGTAACTGTAACTTCGTTACTAATTATGACAAGTAACTGTAATTTCGATACAAATTATGGCAGGTAACAGTACCTTCGGTACTAATTATGACAGGTAACTGTAACTTCGATACTAATTATGGCAAGGAACTGTAATTTCGATACAAATTATGGCAGGTAACTGTAAATTCGATACTAATTATGACAGGTGACAGTAACTTCGATACTAATTATGACAAGTAACTATAACTTCGATACAAATTATGACAGGAAACAGTAACTTCGATACTAATTATGACAAGAAACTCTACCTTGGTTACTAATTATGACAAGTAACTGTAATTTTGATTAAAAAAATATGGTAGGTAACTGTAACTTCAATACTAATTATGACTGGTAACAGTAACTTTGATACTAAATATGACAGGTAACTGTAACTTCGTTACTAATTATGACAAATAACTTTAATTTCGATACTAATTATGGCAGGTAACTGTAACTTCGTTACTAATTATGACACGTCCCTGTAATTTCGATACAAATTATGGCAGATAACTGTAACTTCGATACTAATTATGACAAGTCCCTGTAATTTCGATACAAATTATGGCAGGTAACTGTAACTTCCATACTAATTATGACAGGTAACAGTAACTTCGATACTAATTATGACAGGAAACTGTAACTTCATTACTAATTATGACAAGTAACTGTAATTTCGATACAAATTATGACAGGTAACTGTAACTTCGTTACTAATTATGACAAGTAACTGTACCTTCGATACTAATTATGACAAGTAACTATAACTTCGATACAAATTTTGGCAGGTAACTGTAACATCGATACTAATTATGACAAGTCCCTGTAATTTCGATACAAATTATGGCAGGTAACTGTAACTTCCATAATAATTATGACAGGTAACAGTAACTTCGATACTAATTATGACAGGAAACTATAACTTCGTAACTAATTATGACAAGTAACTGTAATTTCAATACAAATTATGACAGGTAACTGTAACTTCGTTACTAATTATGACAAGTAACAGTACGTTCGATGCTAATTATGACAGGTAACTGTAACTTCGATACTAATTATGACAAGGAACTGTAATTTCGATACAAATTATGGCAGGTAACTGTAACTTCGATACTAATTATGACAAGTAAATGTAACTTCGATACTAATTATGACAGGTAACTGTAACTTCGTTACTAATTATGACAAGTAACTGTTATTTCGATACAAAATTTTGGCAGGTAACTGTAACTTCGATACTAATTATGACAGGTAACAGTAACTTCGATTCTAATTATGACAAGTAACTGTAACATCGATACTAATTATGACAGGTAACTGTAACGTCGTTACTAATTATGACAAGTAACTGTAATTTCGATACAAATTATGGCAGGTAACTGTAACTTCGATACTAATTATGACAGGTAACAGTAACCTCGATACTAATTATGACAAGTAACTACAACGTCGATACAAATTATGACAGGTAACTGTAACTTCGATACTAATTATGACAAGGAACTGTAATTTCGATACAAATTTTGGCAGGTAACTGTAACTTCGATACTAATTATGACAAGTGACTGTAATTTCGATACAAAATATGGCAGGTAACTGTAACTTCCATAATAATTATGACAGGTAACAGTATCTTCGATACTAATTATGACAGGAAACTGTAACTTCGGTACTAATTATGACAAGTAACTGTAATTTCGATACAAATTATGACAGGTAACTGTAACTTCGTTACTAATTATGACAAGTAACAGTAACTTCGATACTATTTATGACAGGTAACAGTAACTTCGATACTAATTATGACAAGTAACTGTAAGTTCGATACTAATTATGACAGGTAACTGGAACTTCGTTACTAATTATGACAAGTAACTGTAATTTCGATACAAATTATGGCAGGTAACTGTATCTTCCATACTAATTATCACAGGTAACAGTAACTTCGATACTAATTATGACAAGTAACTATAACTTCGATACAAATTATGAGAGGTAACTGTAACTTCGATACTAATTATGACAAGAAACTCTAACTTCGTTACTAATTATGACAAGAAACTTTAATTTCGATACTAATTATGGCAGGTAACTGTAACTTCGATACTAATTATGACAAGTAACTGTAACTTCCATACTAATTATGACAGGTAACAGTAACTTCGTTACTAATTATGACAATTAACTGTAATTTCGATACAAATTTTGGCAGGTAACTGTAACCTCGATACTAATTATGACAGGTAACAGTAACTTCGATACTAATTATGACAAGTATCTGTAACTTCGATACTAATTATGACAGGTAACTGTAACTTCGTTACTAATTATGACATGTAACTGTAATTTCGATACAAATTATGGCAGGTAACTGTAACTTCGTTACTAATTATGACAAGTAACTGTAATTTCGATACAAATTATGGCAGGTAACTGTAACTTCAATACTAATTATGGCAGGTAACTGTAACTTCGATACTAATTATGAGAGGTAATAGTAACTTCGATGCTAATTATGACAGGTAACTGCAACTTCTTTACTAATTATGACAAGTAACTGTAATTTCTATACTAATTATGGCAGGTAACTGTAACTTCGTTACTAATTATGAGAAGTAACTGTAATTTCGATGCAAATTATGACAGGTAACTGTAACTTCGATTCTTATTATGACAGGTAACAGTAACTTCGATACTAATTATGGCAGGTAACTGTAACTTCGATACTAATTATGACAGGTATCAGTAACTTCGGTACTAATTATGACAAGTAACTGTAACTTCGATACTAATTATGACAGGTAACTGTAACTTCGTTACTAATTATGACAAGTAACTGCAACTTCGATACTAATTATAACAGGTAACTGTAACTTCGTTACTAATTATGGCAAGTAACTGTAATTTCGCAACAAATTTTGGCAGGTAACGGTAACTTCGATACTAATTATGACAGGTAGCAGTAACTTCGATACTAATTATGACAAGTAACTGTAACTTCGATACTAATTATGACAGGTAACTGTAACTTCGATTCTTATTATGACAGGTAACATTAACTTCGATACTAATTATGGCAGGTAACTGTAATTTCGTTACAAATTATGGCAGGTAATTGTAATTTCGATACTAATTATGACAGGTGACTGTAACTTCGATACTAATTATGACAGGTAACAGTATCTTCGATAATAATTATGACAAGTAACTGCAACTTCGATACTAATTATAACAGGTAACTCTAACTTCGTTACTAATTATGGCAAGTAACTGTAATTTCGATACAAATTTTGGCAGGTAACGGTAACTTCGATACTAATTATGACAGGTAACAGTAACTTCGATACTAATTATGACAAGTAACTGTAACTTCGATACTAATTATGACAGGTAACTGCAACTTCGATACTAATTAGGACAAGTAACAGTAACTTCGATACTAACTATGACAAGTTACTGTAACTTCGATACTAATTATAACAGGTAACTGTAACTTCGTTACTAATTATGGCAAGTAACTGTAATTTCGATACAAATTATGACAGGTAACTGTAAATTCGATACTAATTATGACAGGTATCAGTAACTTCGGTACTAATTATGACAAGTAACTGTAACTTCGATACTAATTATGACAGTTAACTGTAACTTCGTTACTAATTATGACAAGGAACTGTAATTTCGATACAAATTTTGTCAGGTAACTGTAACTTCGATACTAATTATGACAAGTGCCCCTAATTTCAATACAAAATATGGCAGGTAACTGTAACTTCCATACTAATTATGACAGGTAACAGTAACTTAGATACTAATTATGACAAGTAGCTGTAACTTCGATACTAATTATGACAGGTAACTGTAACTTCGTTACTAATTATGAAAAGTAACTGTAATTTCGATACAAATTATGGCAGGTAATTGTAACTTCGATACTAAATATGACAGGTAACAGTATCTTCGATACTAATTATGACAAGTAACTATAACTTCGATACAAATTATGACAGGTACCTGTAACTTCGGTACTAATTATGACAAGAAACTCTAACTTCGTTACTAATTATGACAAGTAACTGTAATTTTGATAAAAAATTACGGTAGGTAACAGTAACTTCAATACTAATTATGACAGGTAACAGTAACGTCGATACTAATTATGACAAGTAACAGTACCCTCGATGCTAATTACGACAGGTAACTGTAACTTCGATACTAATTATGACAAGGAACTGTAATTTCGATACAAATTTTGGCAGGTAACTGTAACTTCGATACTAATTATGACAAGTGCCTGTAATTTCGATACAAATTATGGCAGGTAACTGTAACTTCGATACTAATTATGAAAAGTAAATGTCACTTCGATACTAATTATGACAGATAACTGAAACCTCGTTACTAATTATGACAAGTAACTGTATTTTCAATACTAAATTTTGGCAGGTAACTGTAACTTCGATACTAATTATGACAAGTAACTGTAATTTTGATAAAAAATTATGGTAGGTAACTGTAACTTTGATACTAATTATGACAGGTAACAGTATCTTCGATACTAATTATGACAAGTAACTGTAACTTCGTTACTTATTATGACAAGTAACTCTAATTTTGATAAAAAATTATGGCAGGTAACTGTAACTTCGATACTAATTAATACAGGTAACAGTAACTTCGATAATAATTGTGACAAGTAACTGTAACTTCGATACTAATTGTGACAGGTAACAATAACTTCGTTATTAATTATGACAAGTAACTGTAACTTCGATACTAATTATGACAGTTAACTGGAACTTCGTTACTAATTATGACAAGTAACTGTAATTTCGATACAAATTTTGGCAGGTAACTGTAACTTCGATACTAATTATGACAGGTATCAGTAACTTCGATACTAATTATGACAAGTAACTGTAACTTCGATACTAATTATGACAGGTAACTGGAACTTTGTTACTAATTATGACAAGTAACTGTAATTTCGATACAAATTATGGCAGGTAACTGTAACTTCGATACTAATTATGGCAGGTAACTGTAACTTCGATACTTATTATGAGAGGTAACAGTAACTTCGATGCTAATTAAGACAGGTAACTGCAACTTCGTTACTAATTATGACTAGTAACTGTAATTTCGATACTAATTATTGCAGGTAACTGTAACTTCGTTACTAATTATGAGAAGTAACTGTAATTTCGATGCAAATTATGACAGGTAATTGTAACTTCGTTAATAATTATGACAAGTAACTGTAATTTCGTTACAAATTATGGCAGGTAACAGTACCTTCGATTATAATTATGACAGGTAACTGTAACTTCGATACTAATTATGACAAGGAACTGTAATTTCGATACAAATTATGGCAGGTAACTGTAACTTTGATACTAATTATGACAGGTAACAGTATCTTCGATACTAATTATGACAAGTAGCTGTAACTTCGTTACTTATTATGACAAGTACCTCTAATTTTGATAAAAAATTATGGCAGGTAACTGTTACTTCGATACTAATTAATACAGGTAACAGTAACTTCGATAATAATTGTGACAAGTAACAGTAACTTCGTTATTAATTATGACAAGTAACAGTAACTTCGATACTTATTATGACAAGTAATTGTAATTTCGATACAAATTTTGGCAGGTAACTGTAACTTCGATACTAATTATGACAGGAAACAGTAACTTTGATACTAATTACGACAAGTGACTGTAACTTTGATACTAATTATGGCAGGTAACTGTAACTTCGTTACTAATTATGACAAGTAACTGTAATTTCGATACAAATTATGGCAGGTAACTGTAACATCGATACTAATTATGACAGGTAACAGTAACTTCGATACTAATTATGGCAGGTAACTGTAACTTCGATACTAATTATGACAGGTATCAGTAACTTCGGTACTAATTATGACAAGTAACTGTAACTTCGATACTAATTATGACAGGTAACTGTAACTTCGTTACTAATTATGACAAGGAACTGTAATTTCGATACAAATTTTGTCAGGTAACTGTAACTTCGATACTAATTATGACAAGTGCCCCTAATTTCAATACAAAATATGGCAGGTAACTGTAACTTCCATACTAATTATGACAGGTAACAGTAACTTAGATACTAATTATGACAAGTAGCTGTAACTTCGATACTAATTATGACAGGTAACTGTAACTTCGTTACTAATTATGAAAAGTAACTGTAATTTCGATACAAATTATGGCAGGTAATTGTAACTTCGATACTAAATATGACAGGTAACAGTATCTTCGATACTAATTATGACAAGTAACTATAACTTCGATACAAATTATGACAGGTACCTGTAACTTCGGTACTAATTATGACAAGAAACTCTAACTTCGTTACTAATTATGACAAGTAACTGTAATTTTGATAAAAAATTACGGTAGGTAACAGTAACTTCAATACTAATTATGACAGGTAACAGTAACGTCGATACTAATTATGACAAGTAACAGTACCCTCGATGCTAATTACGACAGGTAACTGTAACTTCGATACTAATTATGACAAGGAACTGTAATTTCGATACAAATTTTGGCAGGTAACTGTAACTTCGATACTAATTATGACAAGTGCCTGTAATTTCGATACAAATTATGGCAGGTAACTGTAACTTCGATACTAATTATGAAAAGTAAATGTCACTTCGATACTAATTATGACAGATAACTGAAACCTCGTTACTAATTATGACAAGTAACTGTATTTTCAATACTAAATTTTGGCAGGTAACTGTAACTTCGATACTAATTATGACAAGTAACTGTAATTTTGATAAAAAATTATGGTAGGTAACTGTAACTTTGATACTAATTATGACAGGTAACAGTATCTTCGATACTAATTATGACAAGTAACTGTAACTTCGTTACTTATTATGACAAGTAACTCTAATTTTGATAAAAAATTATGGCAGGTAACTGTAACTTCGATACTAATTAATACAGGTAACAGTAACTTCGATAATAATTGTGACAAGTAACTGTAACTTCGATACTAATTGTGACAGGTAACAATAACTTCGTTATTAATTATGACAAGTAACTGTAACTTCGATACTAATTATGACAGTTAACTGGAACTTCGTTACTAATTATGACAAGTAACTGTAATTTCGATACAAATTTTGGCAGGTAACTGTAACTTCGATACTAATTATGACAGGTATCAGTAACTTCGATACTAATTATGACAAGTAACTGTAACTTCGATACTAATTATGACAGGTAACTGGAACTTTGTTACTAATTATGACAAGTAACTGTAATTTCGATACAAATTATGGCAGGTAACTGTAACTTCGATACTAATTATGGCAGGTAACTGTAACTTCGATACTTATTATGAGAGGTAACAGTAACTTCGATGCTAATTAAGACAGGTAACTGCAACTTCGTTACTAATTATGACTAGTAACTGTAATTTCGATACTAATTATTGCAGGTAACTGTAACTTCGTTACTAATTATGAGAAGTAACTGTAATTTCGATGCAAATTATGACAGGTAATTGTAACTTCGTTAATAATTATGACAAGTAACTGTAATTTCGTTACAAATTATGGCAGGTAACAGTACCTTCGATTATAATTATGACAGGTAACTGTAACTTCGATACTAATTATGACAAGGAACTGTAATTTCGATACAAATTATGGCAGGTAACTGTAACTTTGATACTAATTATGACAGGTAACAGTATCTTCGATACTAATTATGACAAGTAGCTGTAACTTCGTTACTTATTATGACAAGTACCTCTAATTTTGATAAAAAATTATGGCAGGTAACTGTTACTTCGATACTAATTAATACAGGTAACAGTAACTTCGATAATAATTGTGACAAGTAACAGTAACTTCGTTATTAATTATGACAAGTAACAGTAACTTCGATACTTATTATGACAAGTAATTGTAATTTCGATACAAATTTTGGCAGGTAACTGTAACTTCGATACTAATTATGACAGGAAACAGTAACTTTGATACTAATTACGACAAGTGACTGTAACTTTGATACTAATTATGGCAGGTAACTGTAACTTCGTTACTAATTATGACAAGTAACTGTAATTTCGATACAAATTATGGCAGGTAACTGTAACATCGATACTAATTATGACAGGTAACAGTAACTTCGATACTAATTATGGCAGGTAACTGTAACTTCGATACTAATTATGACAGGTATCAGTAACTTCGGTACTAATTATGACAAGTAACTGTAACTTCGATACTAATTATGACAGGTAACTGTAACTTCGTTACTAATTATGACAAGTAACTGTAATTTCGTTACAAATTATGGCAGGTAATTGTAATTTCGATACTAATTATGACAGGTAACAGTAACTTCGATACTAATTAGGACAAGTAACAGTAACTTCGATACTAATTATGACAAGTAACTGTAACTTCGATACTAATTATGACAGGTAACTGTAACTTCGTTACTAAATATGGCAAGTAACTGTAATTTCGATACAAATTTTGGCAGGTAACGGTAACTTCGATACTAATTATGACAGGTAACAGTACCTTCGATACTAATTATGACAAGTAACTATAACTTCGGTACAAATTATGACAGGTAACTGTAACTTCGATACGAATTATGACAAGAAACACTAACTTCGTTACTAATTATGACAAGTAACTGTAATTTTGATAAATAAAATTATGGTAGGTAACTGTAACTTCAATACTAATTATGACAGGTAACAGTAACGTCGATACTAATTATGACAAGTAACAGTACCTTCGATGCTAATTATGACAGGTAACTGTAACTTCGATACTAATTATGACAAGGAACTGTAATTTCGATACAAATTATGGCAGGTAACTGTAACTTCGTTACTAATTATGACAAGTAAATGTAATTTCGATACAAATTTTGGCAGGTAACTGTAACATCTTTACTAATTATGACAAGTCCCTGTAATTTCTATACAAATTATGGCAGGAAACTGTAACTTCCATAATAATTATGACAGGTAACAGTAACTTCGATACTAATTATGACAGGAAACTGTAACTTCGTTACTAATTATAACAAGTAACTGTAATTTCAATACAAATTATGGCAGGTAACTGTAACTTCGTTACTAATTATGACAAGTAACAGTACCTTCGATGCTAATTATGACAGGTAACTGTAACTTCGATACTTATTATGACAAGGAACTGTAATTTCGATACAAATTATGGCAGGTAACTGTAACTTCGATACTAATTATGACAAGTAAATGTAACTTCGATACTAATTATGACAGGTAACTGTAACTTCGAGACTAATTATGACAAGTAACTGTAATTTCGATACAAAATTTTGGCAGGTAAATGTAACTTCGATACTAATTATGACAGGTAAGAGTAACTTCGATTCTAATTAGGACAAGTAACTGTAACATCGATACTAATTATGACAGGTAACTGTATCTTCGTTACTAATTATGACAAGTAACTGTAATTTCGATACAAATTATGGCAGGTAACTGTAACATCGATACAAATTATGACAAGTCCCTGTAATTTCGATACAAATTATGGCAGGTAACTGTAACTTCCATAATAATTATGACAGGTAACTGTAACTTCGATACTAATTATGACAGGTAACAGTAACTTCGATTCTAATTATAACAAGTAACTGTAACGTCGATACTAATTATGACAGGTAACTGTAACTTCGTTTCTAATTATGACAAGTAACTGTAATTTCGATACTAATTATGGCAGGTAACAGTAACTTCGTTACTAATTATGACAAGTAACTGTAATTTCGATACAAATTATGGCAGGTAACTGTAACATCGATGCAAATTATGACAAGTCCCTGTAATTTCGATACAAATTTTGGCAGGTAGCTGTAACTTCCATAATAATTATGACAGGTAACTGTAACTTCGATACTAATTATGACAGGTAACAGTAACTTCGATTCTAATTATAACAAGTAACTGTAACGTCGATACTAATTATGACAGATAACTGTAACCTCGTTACTAATTATGACAAGTAACTGTAATTTCAATACAAAATTTTGGCAGGTAACTGTAACTTCGATACTAATTATGACAAGTAACTGTAATTTTGATAAAAAATTATGGTAGGTAACTGTAACTTTGGTTCTAATTATGACAGGTAACAGTATCTTCGATACTAATTATGACAAGTAACTGTAACTGCGTTACTTATTATGACAAGTAACTCTAATTTTGATAAAAAATTATGGCAGGTAACTGTAACTTCGATACTAATTAATACAAGTAACAGTAACTTCGATAATAATTGTGACAAGTAACTGTAACTTCGATACTAATTGTGACAGGTAACAGCAACTTCGTTATTAATTATGACAAGTAACTGTAACTTCGATACTATTTATGACAGGTAACTGGAACTTCGTTACTAATTATGACAAGTAACTGTAATTTCGATACAAATTTTGGCAGGTAACTGTAACTTCGATACTAATTATGACAGGTAACAATAACTTCGATACTAATTATGACAAGTAACTGTAACTTCGATACTAATTATGACAGGTAACTGGAACTTCGTGACTAATTATGACAAGTAACTGTAATTTCGATACAAATTATGGCAGGTAACTGTAACTTCGATACTAATTATGGCAGGTAACTGTAACTTCGATACTAATTATGAGAGGTAACAGTAACTTCGATGCTAATTAAGACAGGTAACTGCAACTTCGTTACTAATTATGACAAGTAACTGTAATTTCGATGCAAATTATGACAGGTAACTGTAACTTCGTTACTAATTATGACAATTAACTCTAATTTTGATAAAAAATTATGGCAGGTAACTGTAACTTCGATACTAATTAATACAGGTAACAGTAACTTCGATAATAATTGTGACAAGTAACTGTAACTTCGATACTAATTGTGACAGGTAACAGTAACTTCGTTATTAATTATGACAAGTAACAGTAACTTCGATACTTATTATGACAAGTAATTGTAATTTCGATACAAATTTTGGCAGGTAACTGTAACTTCGATACTAATTATGACAGGAAACAGTAACTTTGATACTAATTACGACAAGTGACTGTAACTTCGATACTAATTATGGCAGGTAACTGTAATTTCGTTACTAATTATGACAAGTAACTGTAATTTCGATACAAAATTATGGCAGGTAACTGTAACTTCGATACTAATTATGACAGGTAACAGTAACTTCGATACTAATTATGGCAGGTGACTGTAACTTCGATACTAATTATGACAGGTATCAGAAACTTCGGTACTAATTATGACAAGTAACTGTAACTTCGATACTAATTATGACAAGTAACTGTAATTTCGTTACAAATTATGGCAGGTAATTGTAATTTCGATACTAATTATGACAGGTAACAGTAACTTCGATACTAATTAGGACAAGTAACAGTAACTTCGATACTAATTATGACAAGTAATTGTAACTACGATACTAATTATGACAGGTAACTGTAACTTCGTTACTAATTATGGCAAGTAACTGTAATTTCGATACAAATTTTGGCAGGTAACGGTAACTTCGATACTAATTATGACAGGTAACAGTAACTTCGAAACAAATTATGACAAGTAACTGTAACTTCGATACTAATTATGACAGGTAACTGTAACTTCGTTACTAATTATGAAAAGTAACTGTAATTTCGATACAAATTATGGCAGGTAACTGTAACTTCGATACTAATTATGACAGGTAACAGTATCTTCGATACTAATTATGACAAGTAACTATAACCTCGATATAAATTATGACAGGTAACTGTAACTTCCATACTAATTATGACAAGAAACTCTAACTTCGTTATTAATTATGACAAGTAACTGTAATTTTGATAAAAATTATGGTAGGTAACTGTAACTTCAATACTAATTATGACAGGTAACAGTAACTTCGATACTAATTATGACAGGTAACTGTTACTTCGATACTAATTATGACAAGTAACTTTAATTTCGATACTAATTATGGCAGGTAACTGTAACTTCGTTTCTAATTATGACAAGTCCCTTTAATTTCGATACAAATTATGGCAGGTAACTGTAATTTCGATACAAATTATGGCAGGTAACTGTAACTTCGTTACTAATTATGACAAGTAACAGTACATTCGATGCTAATTATGACAGGTAACTGTAACTTCGATACTTATTATGACAAGGTACTGTAATTTCGATACAAATTATGGCAGGTAACTGTCACTTCGATACTAATTATGACAAGTAAATGTAACTTCGATACTAATTATGACAGGTAACTGTAACTTCGTTACTATTTATGACAAGTAACTGTAATTTCGATACAAAATTTTGGCAAGTAAATGTAACTTCGATACTAATTATGACAGGTAACAGTAACTTCGATTCTAATTATGACAAGTAACTGTAACATCGATACTAATTATAACAGGTAACTCTAACTTCGTTACTAATTATGGCAAGTAACTGTAATTTCGATACAAATTTTGGCAGGTAACGGTAACTTCGATACTAATTATGACAGGTAACAGTAACTTCGATACTAATTATGACAAGTAACTGTAACTTCGATACTAATTATGACAGGTAACTGCAACTTCGATACTAATTAGGACAAGTAACAGTAACTTCGATACTAATTATGACAAGTTACTGTAACTTCGATACTAATTATAACAGGTAACTGTAACTTCGTTACTAATTATGGCAAGTAACTGTAATTTCGATACAAATTATGACAGGTAACTGTAACTTCGATACTAATTATGACAGGTATCAGTAACTTCGGTACTAATTATGACAAGTAACTGTAACTTCGATACTAATTATGACAGTTAACTGTAACTTCGTTACTAATTATGACAAGGAACTGTAATTTCGATACAAATTTTGTCAGGTAACTGTAACTTCGATACTAATTATGACAAGTGCCTGTAATTTCAATACAAAATATGGCAGGTAGCTGTAACTTCCATACTAATTATGACAGGTAACAGTAACTTCGATACTAATTATGACAAGTAGCTGTAACTTCGATACTAATTATGACAGGTAACTGTAACTTCGTTACTAATTATGAAAAGTAACTGTAATTTCGATACAAATTATGGCAGGTAATTGTAACTTCGATACTAATTATGACAGGTAACAGTATCTTCGATACTAATTATGACAAGTAACTATAACTTCGATACAAATTATGACAGGTACCTGCAACTTCGGTACTAATTATGACCAGAAACTCTAACTTCGTTACTAATTATGACAAGTAACTGTAATTTTGATAAAAAATTACGGTAGGTAACAGTAACTTCAATACTAATTATGACAGGTAACAGTAACGTCGATACTAATTATGACAAGTAACAGTACCCTCGATGCTAATTACGACAGGTAACTGTAACTTCGATACTAATTATGACAAGGAACTGTAATTTCGATATAAATTTTGGCAGGTAACTGTAACTTCGATACTAATTATGACAAGTGCCTGTAATTTCGATACAAATTATGGCAGGTAACTGTAACTTAAATACTAATTATGAGAAGTAACTGTAATTTCGATCCAAATTATGACAGGTAACTGTAACTTCGTTACTAATTATGACAAGTAACTGTAATTTCGTTACAAATTATGGCAGGTAACAGTACCTTCGATTATAATTATGACAGGTAACTGTATCTTCGATACTAATTATGACAAGGAACTGTAATTTCGATACAAATTATGGCAGGTGACTGTAACTTTGATACTAATTATGACAGGTAACAGTGTCTTCGATACTAATTATGACACGTAACTGTAACTTCGTTACTTATTATGACAAGTAACTCTAATTTTGATAAAAAATTATGGCAGGTAACTGTAACTTCGATACCAATTAATACAGGTAACAGTTACTTCGATAATAATTGTGACAAGTAACTGTTACTTCGATACTAATTGTGACAGGTAACAGTAACTTCGTTATTAATTATGACAAGTAACAGTAACTTCGATACTTATTATGACAAGTAATTGTAATTTCGATACAAATTTTGGCAGGTAACTGTAACTTCGATACTAATTATGACAGGAAACAGTAACTTTGATACTAATTACGACAAGTGACTGTAACTTCGATACTAATTATGGCAGGTAACTGTAACTTCGTTACTAATTATGACAAGTAACTGTAATTTCGATACAAATTATGGCAGGTAACTGTAACTTCGATACTAATTATGACAGGTAACAGTAACTTCGATACTAATTATGGCAGGTAACTGTAACTTCGATACTAATTATGACAGGTATCAGTAACTTCGGTACTAATTATGACAAGTAACTGTAACATCGATACTAATTATGACAGGTAACTGTAACTTCGTTTCTAATTATGACAAGTAAATGTAATTTCGATACAAATTTTGGCAGGTAACTGTAACATCTTTACTAATTATGACAAGTCCCTGTAATTTCTATACAAATTATGGCAGGAAACTGTAACTTCCATAATAATTATGACAGGTAACAGTAACTTCGATACTAATTATGACAGGAAACTGTAACTTCGTTACTAATTATAACAAGTAACTGTAATTTCGATACAAATTATGGCAGGTAACTGTAACTTCGTTACTAATTATGACAAGTAAATGTAATTTCGATACAAATTTTGGCAGGTAACTGTAACATCTTTACTAATTATGACAAGTCCCTGTAATTTCTATACAAATTATGGCAGGAAACTGTAACTTCCATAATAATTATGACAGGTAACAGTAACTTCGATACTAATTATGACAGGAAACTGTAACTTCGTTACTAATTATAACAAGTAACTGTAATTTCAATACAAATTATGGCAGGTAACTGTAACTTCGTTACTAATTATGACAAGTAACAGTACCTTCGATGCTAATTATGACAGGTAACTGTAACTTCGATACTTATTATGACAAGGAACTGTAATTTCGATACAAATTATGGCAGGTAACTGTAACTTCGATACTAATTATGACAAGTAAATGTAACTTCGATACTAATTATGACAGGTAACTGTAACTTCGAGACTAATTATGACAAGTAACTGTAATTTCGATACAAAATTTTGGCAGGTAAATGTAACTTCGATACTAATTATGACAGGTAAGAGTAACTTCGATTCTAATTAGGACAAGTAACTGTAACATCGATACTAATTATGACAGGTAACTGTATCTTCGTTACTAATTATGACAAGTAACTGTAATTTCGATACAAATTATGGCAGGTAACTGTAACATCGATACAAATTATGACAAGTCCCTGTAATTTCGATACAAATTATGGCAGGTAACTGTAACTTCCATAATAATTATGACAGGTAACTGTAACTTCGATACTAATTATGACAGGTAACAGTAACTTCGATTCTAATTATAACAAGTAACTGTAACGTCGATACTAATTATGACAGGTAACTGTAACTTCGTTTCTAATTATGACAAGTAACTGTAATTTCGATACTAATTATGGCAGGTAACAGTAACTTCGTTACTAATTATGACAAGTAACTGTAATTTCGATACAAATTATGGCAGGTAACTGTAACATCGATGCAAATTATGACAAGTCCCTGTAATTTCGATACAAATTTTGGCAGGTAGCTGTAACTTCCATAATAATTATGACAGGTAACTGTAACTTCGATACTAATTATGACAGGTAACAGTAACTTCGATTCTAATTATAACAAGTAACTGTAACGTCGATACTAATTATGACAGATAACTGTAACCTCGTTACTAATTATGACAAGTAACTGTAATTTCAATACAAAATTTTGGCAGGTAACTGTAACTTCGATACTAATTATGACAAGTAACTGTAATTTTGATAAAAAATTATGGTAGGTAACTGTAACTTTGGTTCTAATTATGACAGGTAACAGTATCTTCGATACTAATTATGACAAGTAACTGTAACTGCGTTACTTATTATGACAAGTAACTCTAATTTTGATAAAAAATTATGGCAGGTAACTGTAACTTCGATACTAATTAATACAAGTAACAGTAACTTCGATAATAATTGTGACAAGTAACTGTAACTTCGATACTAATTGTGACAGGTAACAGCAACTTCGTTATTAATTATGACAAGTAACTGTAACTTCGATACTATTTATGACAGGTAACTGGAACTTCGTTACTAATTATGACAAGTAACTGTAATTTCGATACAAATTTTGGCAGGTAACTGTAACTTCGATACTAATTATGACAGGTAACAATAACTTCGATACTAATTATGACAAGTAACTGTAACTTCGATACTAATTATGACAGGTAACTGGAACTTCGTGACTAATTATGACAAGTAACTGTAATTTCGATACAAATTATGGCAGGTAACTGTAACTTCGATACTAATTATGGCAGGTAACTGTAACTTCGATACTAATTATGAGAGGTAACAGTAACTTCGATGCTAATTAAGACAGGTAACTGCAACTTCGTTACTAATTATGACAAGTAACTGTAATTTCGATGCAAATTATGACAGGTAACTGTAACTTCGTTACTAATTATGACAATTAACTCTAATTTTGATAAAAAATTATGGCAGGTAACTGTAACTTCGATACTAATTAATACAGGTAACAGTAACTTCGATAATAATTGTGACAAGTAACTGTAACTTCGATACTAAATGTGACAGGTAACAGTAACTTCGTTATTAATTATGACAAGTAACAGTAACTTCGATACTTATTATGACAAGTAATTGTAATTTCGATACAAATTTTGGCAGGTAACTGTAACTTCGATACTAATTATGACAGGAAACAGTAACTTTGATACTAATTACGACAAGTGACTGTAACTTCGATACTAATTATGGCAGGTAACTGTAATTTCGTTACTAATTATGACAAGTAACTGTAATTTCGATACAAAATTATGGCAGGTAACTGTAACTTCGATACTAATTATGACAGGTAACAGTAACTTCGATACTAATTATGGCAGGTGACTGTAACTTCGATACTAATTATGACAGGTATCAGAAACTTCGGTACTAATTATGACAAGTAACTGTAACTTCGATACTAATTATGACAAGTAACTGTAATTTCGTTACAAATTATGGCAGGTAATTGTAATTTCGATACTAATTATGACAGGTAACAGTAACTTCGATACTAATTAGGACAAGTAACAGTAACTTCGATACTAATTATGACAAGTAATTGTAACTTCGATACTAATTATGACAGGTAACTGTAACTTCGTTACTAATTATGGCAAGTAACTGTAATTTCGATACAAATTTTGGCAGGTAACGGTAACTTCGATACTAATTATGACAGGTAACAGTAACTTCGAAACAAATTATGACAAGTAACTGTAACTTCGATACTAATTATGACAGGTAACTGTAACTTCGTTACTAATTATGAAAAGTAACTGTAATTTCGATACAAATTATGGCAGGTAACTGTAACTTCGATACTAATTATGACAGGTAACAGTATCTTCGATACTAATTATGACAAGTAACTATAACCTCGATATAAATTATGACAGGTAACTGTAACTTCCATACTAATTATGACAAGAAACTCTAACTTCGTTATTAATTATGACAAGTAACTGTAATTTTGATAAAAATTATGGTAGGTAACTGTAACTTCAATACTAATTATGACAGGTAACAGTAACTTCGATACTAATTATGACAGGTAACTGTTACTTCGATACTAATTATGACAAGTAACTTTAATTTCGATACTAATTATGGCAGGTAACTGTAACTTCGTTTCTAATTATGACAAGTCCCTTTAATTTCGATACAAATTATGGCAGGTAACTGTAATTTCGATACAAATTATGGCAGGTAACTGTAACTTCGTTACTAATTATGACAAGTAACAGTACATTCGATGCTAATTATGACAGGTAACTGTAACTTCGATACTTATTATGACAAGGTACTGTAATTTCGATACAAATTATGGCAGGTAACTGTCACTTCGATACTAATTATGACAAGTAAATGTAACTTCGATACTAATTATGACAGGTAACTGTAACTTCGTTACTATTTATGACAAGTAACTGTAATTTCGATACAAAATTTTGGCAAGTAAATGTAACTTCGATACTAATTATGACAGGTAACAGTAACTTCGATTCTAATTATGACAAGTAACTGTAACATCGATACTAATTATAACAGGTAACTCTAACTTCGTTACTAATTATGGCAAGTAACTGTAATTTCGATACAAATTTTGGCAGGTAACGGTAACTTCGATACTAATTATGACAGGTAACAGTAACTTCGATACTAATTATGACAAGTAACTGTAACTTCGATACTAATTATGACAGGTAACTGCAACTTCGATACTAATTAGGACAAGTAACAGTAACTTCGATACTAATTATGACAAGTTACTGTAACTTCGATACTAATTATAACAGGTAACTGTAACTTCGTTACTAATTATGGCAAGTAACTGTAATTTCGATACAAATTATGACAGGTAACTGTAACTTCGATACTAATTATGACAGGTATCAGTAACTTCGGTACTAATTATGACAAGTAACTGTAACTTCGATACTAATTATGACAGTTAACTGTAACTTCGTTACTAATTATGACAAGGAACTGTAATTTCGATACAAATTTTGTCAGGTAACTGTAACTTCGATACTAATTATGACAAGTGCCTGTAATTTCAATACAAAATATGGCAGGTAGCTGTAACTTCCATACTAATTATGACAGGTAACAGTAACTTCGATACTAATTATGACAAGTAGCTGTAACTTCGATACTAATTATGACAGGTAACTGTAACTTCGTTACTAATTATGAAAAGTAACTGTAATTTCGATACAAATTATGGCAGGTAATTGTAACTTCGATACTAATTATGACAGGTAACAGTATCTTCGATACTAATTATGACAAGTAACTATAACTTCGATACAAATTATGACAGGTACCTGTAACTTCGGTACTAATTATGACCAGAAACTCTAACTTCGTTACTAATTATGACAAGTAACTGTAATTTTGATAAAAAATTACGGTAGGTAACAGTAACTTCAATACTAATTATGACAGGTAACAGTAACGTCGATACTAATTATGACAAGTAACAGTACCCTCGATGCTAATTACGACAGGTAACTGTAACTTCGATACTAATTATGACAAGGAACTGTAATTTCGATATAAATTTTGGCAGGTAACTGTAACTTCGATACTAATTATGACAAGTGCCTGTAATTTCGATACAAATTATGGCAGGTAACTGTAACTTAAATACTAATTATGAGAAGTAACTGTAATTTCGATCCAAATTATGACAGGTAACTGTAACTTCGTTACTAATTATGACAAGTAACTGTAATTTCGTTACAAATTATGGCAGGTAACAGTACCTTCGATTATAATTATGACAGGTAACTGTATCTTCGATACTAATTATGACAAGGAACTGTAATTTCGATACAAATTATGGCAGGTGACTGTAACTTTGATACTAATTATGACAGGTAACAGTGTCTTCGATACTAATTATGACACGTAACTGTAACTTCGTTACTTATTATGACAAGTAACTCTAATTTTGATAAAAAATTATGGCAGGTAACTGTAACTTCGATACCAATTAATACAGGTAACAGTTACTTCGATAATAATTGTGACAAGTAACTGTTACTTCGATACTAATTGTGACAGGTAACAGTAACTTCGTTATTAATTATGACAAGTAACAGTAACTTCGATACTTATTATGACAAGTAATTGTAATTTCGATACAAATTTTGGCAGGTAACTGTAACTTCGATACTAATTATGACAGGAAACAGTAACTTTGATACTAATTACGACAAGTGACTGTAACTTCGATACTAATTATGGCAGGTAACTGTAACTTCGTTACTAATTATGACAAGTAACTGTAATTTCGATACAAATTATGGCAGGTAACTGTAACTTCGATACTAATTATGACAGGTAACAGTAACTTCGATACTAATTATGGCAGGTAACTGTAACTTCGATACTAATTATGACAGGTATCAGTAACTTCGGTACTAATTATGACAAGTAACTGTAACATCGATACTAATTATGACAGGTAACTGTAACTTCGTTTCTAATTATGACAAGTAACTGTAATTTCGATACTAATTATGGCAGGTAACTGTAACTTCGTTACTAATTATGACAAGTCCCTGTAATTTCGATACAAATTATGGCAGGTAACTGTAACTTCGATACTAATTATGAAGAGTAAGTGTCACTTCGATACTAATTATGACAGATAACTGTAACCTCGTTACTAATTATGACAAGTAACTGTAATTTCTATACAAAATTTTGGCAGGTAACTGTAACCTCGTTACTAATTATGACAAGTAACTGTAATTTTGATAAAAAATTATGGTAGGTAACTGTAACTTCAATACTAATTATGACAGGTAACAGTAACTTCGATACTAATTATGACAGGTAACTGTTACTTCGTTACTAATTATGACAAGTAACTTTAATTTCGATACTAATTATGAACAGGTAACTGTAACTTCGTTACTAATTATGAAAAGTCCCTGTAATTTCTATACAAATTATGGTAGGTAACTGTAATTTCGATACTAATTATGACAGGTTACAGTATCTTCGATACTAATTATGACAGGAAACTGTAACTTCGTTACTAATTATGACAAGTAACTGTAATTTCGATACAATTTATGACAGGTAACTGTAACTTCGTTACTAATTATGACAAGTAACTGTAATTTCAATACAAATTATGGCAGGTAACAGTACCTTCGGTACTAATTATGACAGGTAACTGTAACTTCGATACTAATTATGGCAAGGAACTGTAATTTCGATACAAATTAGGGCAGGTAACTGTAACTTCGATACTAATTCTGACAGGTGACAGTAACTTCGATACTAATTATGACAAGTAACTATAACTTCGATACAAATTATGACAGGTAACAGTAACTTCGATACTAATTATGACAAGAAACTCTACCTTCGTTACTAATTATGACAAGTAACTGTAATTTTGATAAAAAATTATGGTAGGTAACTGTAACTTCAATACTAATTATGACAGGTAACAGTAACTTCGATACTAAATATGACAGGTAACTGTAACTTCGTCACTAATTATGACAAATAACTTTAATTTCGATACTAATTATGGCAGGTAACTGTAACTTCGTTACTAATTAAGACAAGTCCCTGTAATTTCGATACAAATTATGGCAGGTAACTGTAACTTCGATACTAATTATGACAAGTCCCTGTAATTTCGATACAAATTATGGCAGGTAACTGTAACTTCCATACCAATTATGACAGGTAACAGTAACTTCGATACTAATTATGACAGGAAACTGTAACTTCATTACTAATTATGACAAGTAACTGTAATTTCGATACAAATTATGACAGGTAACTGTAACTTCGTTACTAATTATGACAAGTAACAGTACCTTCGATACTAATTATGACAAGTAACTATAACTTCGATACAAATTATGACAGGTAACTGTAACTTCGATACGAATTATGACAAGAAACACTAACTTCGTTACTTATTATGACAAGTAACTGTAATTTTGATAAAAAAATTATGGTAGGTAACTGTAACTTCAATACTAATTATGACAGGTAACAGTAACGTCGATACTAATTATGACAAGTAACAGTACCTTCGATGCTAATTATGACAGGTTACTGTAACTTCGTTACTAATTATGACAAGGAACTGTAATTTCGATACAAATTATGGCAGGTAACTGTAACTTCGTTACTAATTATGACAAGTAAATGTAATTTCGATACAAATTTTGGCAGGTAACTGTAACATCGTTACTAATTATGACAAGTCCCTGTAATTTCTATACAAATTATGGCAGGTAACTGTAACTTCCATAATAATTATGACAGGTAACAGTAACTTCGATACTAATTATGACAGGAAACTCTAACTTCGTTACTAATTATGACAAGTTACTGTAATTTCGATACAAATTAAGGCAGGTAACTGTAACATCGATACTAATTATGACAAGTCCCTGTAATTTCGATACAAATTATGGCAGGTAACTGTAGTTTCGATACTAATTATGAAAAGTAAATGTCACTTCGATACTAATTATGACAGATAACTGTATCCTCGTTACTAATTATGACAAGTAACTGTAATTTCAATACAAAATGTTGGCAGGTAACTGTAACTTCGATACTAATTATGACAAGTAACTGTAATTTTGATAAAAAATTATGGTAGGTAACTGTAACTTTGATACTAATTATGACAGGTAACAGTATCTTCGATACTAATTATGACAAGAAACTGTAACTTCGTTACTTATTATGACAGTTAACTGGAACTTCGTTACTAATTATGACAAGTAACTGTAATTTCGATACAAATTTTGGCAGGTAACTGTAACTTCGATACTAATTATGACAGGTATCAGTAACTTCGATACTAATTATGACAGTTAACTGGAACTTCGTTACTAATTATGACAAGTAACTGTAATTTCGATACAAATTTTGGCAGGTAACTGTAACTTCGATACTAATTATGACAGGTATCAGTAACTTCGATACTAATTATGAAAAGTAACTGTAACTTCGATACTAATTATGACAGGTAACTGGAACTTCGTTACTAATTATGACAAGTAACTGTAATTTCGATACAAATTATGGCAGGTAACTGTAACTTCGATACTAATTAATACAGGTAACAGTAACTTCGATAATAATTGTGACAAGTAACTGTAACTTCGATACTAATTGTGACAGGTAACAGTAACTTCGTTATTAATTATGACAAGTAACTGTAACTTCGATACTAATTATGACAGTTAACTGGAACTTCGTTACTAATTATGACAAGTAACTGTAATTTCGATACAAATTTTGGCAGGTAACTGTAACTTCGATACTAATTATGACAGGTATCAGTAACTTCGATACTAATTATGAAAAGTAACTGTAACTTCGATACTAATTATGACAGGTAACTGGAACTTCGTTACTAATTATGACAAGTAACTGTAATTTCGATACAAATTATGGCAGGTAACTGTAACTTCGATACTAATTATGGCAGGTAACTGTAACTTCGATACTTATTATGAGAGGTAACAGTAACTTCGATGCTAATTAAGACAGGTAACTGCAACTTCGTTACTAATTATGACTAGTAACTGTAATTTCGATACTAATTATTGCAGGTAACTGTAACTTCGTTACTAATTATGAGAAGTAACTGTAATTTCGATGCAAATTATGACAGGTAATTGTAACTTCGTTAATAATTATGACAAGTAACTGTAATTTCGTTACAAATTATGGCAGGTAACAGTACCTTCGATTATAATTATGACAGGTAACTGTAACTTCGATACTAATTATGACAAGGAACTGTAATTTCGATACAAATTATGGCAGGTAACTGTAACTTTGATACTAATTATGACAGGTAACAGTATCTTCGATACTAATTATGACAAGTAGCTGTAACTTCGTTACTTATTATGACAAGTAACTCTAATTTTGATAAAAAATTATGGCAGGTAACTGTTACTTCGATACTAATTAATACAGGTAACAGTAACTTCGATAATAATTGTGACAAGTAACAGTAACTTCGTTATTAATTATGACAAGTAACAGTAACTTCGATACTTATTATGACAAGTAATTGTAATTTCGATACAAATTTTGGCAGGTAACTGTAACTTCGATACTAATTATGACAGGAAACAGTAACTTTGATACTAATTACGACAAGTGACTGTAACTTTGATACTAATTATGGCAGGTAACTGTAACTTCGTTACTAATTATGACAAGTAACTGTAATTTCGATACAAATTATGGCAGGTAACTGTAACTTCGATACTAATTATGACAGGTAACAGTAACTTCGATACTAATTATGGCAGGTAACTGTAACTTCGATACTAATTATGACAGGTATCAGTAACTTCGGTACTAATTATGACAAGTAACTGTAACTTCGATACTAATTATGACAGGTAACTGTAACTTCGTTACTAATTATGACAAGTAACTGTAATTTCGTTACAAATTATGGCAGGTAAATGTAATTTCGATACTAATTATGACAGGTAACAGTAACTTCGATACTAATTAGGACAAGTAACAGTAACTTCGATACTAATTATGACAAGTAACTGTAACTTCGATACTAATTATGACAGGTAACTGTAACTTCGTTACTAAATATGGCAAGTAACTGTAATTTCGATACAAATTTTGGCAGGTAACGGTAACTTCGATACTAATTATGACAGGTAACAGTACCTTCGATACTAATTATGACAAGTAACTATAACTTCGGTACAAATTATGACAGGTAACTGTAACTTCGATACGAATTATGACAAGAAACACTAACTTCGTTACTAATTATGACAAGTAACTGTAATTTTGATAAATAAAATTATGGTAGGTAACTGTAACTTCAATACTAATTATGACAGGTAACAGTAACGTCGATACTAATTATGACAAGTAACAGTACCTTCGATGCTAATTATGACAGGTAACTGTAACTTCGATACTAATTATGACAAGGAAGTGTAATTTCGATACAAATTATGGCAGGTAACTGTAACTTCGTTACTAATTATGACAAGTAAATGTAATTTCGATACAAATTTTGGCAGGTAACTGTAACATCGTTACTAATTATGACAAGTCCCTGTAATTTCTATACAAATTATGGCAGGAAACTGTAACTTCCATAATAATTATGACAGGTAACAGTAACTTCGATACTAATTATGACAGGAAACTGTAACTTCGTTACTAATTACAACAAGTAACTGTAATTTCAATACAAATTATGGCAGGTAACTGTAACTTCGTTACTGATTATGACAAGTAACAGTACCTTCGATGCTAATTATGACAGGTAACTGTAACTTCGATACTTATTATGACAAGGAACTGTAATTTCGATACAAATTATGGCAGGTAACTGTAACTTCGATACTAATTATGACAAGTAAATGTAACTTCGATACTAATTATGACAGGTAACTGTAACTTCGAGACTAATTATGACAAGTAACTGTAATTTCGATACAAAATTTTGGCAGGTAAATGTAACTTCGATACTAATTATGACAGGTAAGAGTAACTTCGATTCTAATTAGGACAAGTAACTGTAACATCGATACTAATTATGACAGGTAACTGTATCTTCGTTACTAATTATGACAAGTAACTGTAATTTCGATACAAATTATGGCAGGTAACTGTAACATCGATACAAATTATGACAAGTCCCTGTAATTTCGATACAAATTATGGCAGGTAACTGTAACTTCCATAATAATTATGACAGGTAACTGTAACTTCGATACTAATTATGACAGGTAACAGTAACTTCGATTCTAATTATAACAAGTAACTGTAACGTCGATACTAATTATGACAGGTAACTGTAACTTCGTTTCTAATTATGACAAGTAACTGTAATTTCGATACTAATTATGGCAGGTAACAGTAACTTCGTTACTAATTATGACAAGTAACTGTAATTTCGATACAAATTATGGCAGGTAACTGTAACATCGATGCAAATTATGACAAGTCCCTGTAATTTCGATACAAATTATGGCAGGTAGCTGTAACTTCCATAATAATTATGACAGGTAACTGTAACTTCGATACTAATTATGACAGGTAACAGTAACTTCGATTCTAATTATAACAAGTAACTGTAACGTCGATACTAATTATGACAGATAACTGTAACCTCGTTACTAATTATGACAAGTAACTGTAATTACAATACAAAATTTTGGCAGGTAACTGTAACTTCGATACTAATTATGACAAGTAACTGTAATTTTGATAAAAAATTATGGTAGGTAACTGTAACTTTGGTACTAATTATGACAGGTAACAGTATCTTCGATACTAATTATGACAAGTAACTGTAACTTCGTTACTTATTATGACAAGTAACTCTAATTTTGTTAAAAATTATGGCAGGTAACTGTAACTTCGATACTAATTAATACAGGTAACAGTAACTTCGATAATAATTGTGACAAGTAACTGTAACTTCGATACTAATTGTGACAGGTAACAGCAACTTCGTTATTAATTATGACAAGTAACTGTAACTTCGATACTAATTATGACAGGTAACTGGAACTTCGTTACTAATTATGACAAGTAACTGTAATTTCGATACAAATTTTGGCAGGTAACTGTAACTTCGATACTAATTATGACAGGTAACAGTAACTTCGATACTAATTATGACAAGTAACTGTAACTTCGATACTAATTATGACAGGTAACTGGAACTTCGTTACTAATTATGACAAGTAACTGTAATTTCGATACAAATTATGGCAGGTAACTGTAACTTCGATACTAATTATGGCAGGTAACTGTAACTTCGATACTAATTATGAGAGGTAACAGTAACTTCGATGCTAATTAAGACAGGTAACTGCAACTTCGTTACTAATTATGACAAGTAACTGTAATTTCGATGCAAATTATGACAGGTAACTGTAACTTCGTTACTAATTATGACAATTAACTCTAATTTTGATAAAAAATTATGGCAGGCAACTGTAACTTCGATACTAATTAATACAGGTAACAGTAACTTCGATAATAATTGTGACAAGTAACTGTAACTTCGATACTAATTGTGACAGGTAACAGTAACTTCGTTATTAATTATGACAAGTAACAGTAACTTCGATACTTATTATGACAAGTAATTGTAATTTCGATACAAATTTTGGCAGGTAACTGTAACTTCGATACTAATTATGACAGGAAACAGTAACTTTGATACTAATTACGACAAGTGACTGTAACTTCGATACTAATTATGGCAGGTAACTGTAACTTCGTTACTAATTATGACAAGTAACTGTAATTTCGATACAAATTATGGCAGGTAACTGTAACTTCGATACTAATTATGACAGGTAACAGTTACTTCGATACTAATTATGGCAGGTGACTGTAACTTCGATACTAATTATGACAGGTATCAGAAACTTCGGTACTAATTATGACAAGTAACTGTAACTTCGATACTAATTATGACAAGTAACTGTAATTTCGTTACAAATTATGGCAGGTAATTGTAATTTCGATACTAATTATGACAGGTAACAGTAACTTCGATACTAATTAGGACAAGTAACAGTAACTTCGATACTAATTATGACAAGTAATTGTAACTTCGATACTAATTATGACAGGTAACTGTAACTTCGTTACTAATTATGGCAAGTAACTGTAATTTCGATACAAATTTTGGCAGGTAACGGTAACTTCGATACTAATTATGACAGGTAACAGTAACTTCGAAATAAATTATGACAAGTAACTGTAACTTCGATACTAATTATGACAGGTAACTGTAACTTCGTTACTAATTATGAAAAGTAACTGTAATTTCAATACAAATTATGGCAGGTAACTGTAACTTCTATACTAATTATGACAGGTAACAGTATCTTCGATACTAATTATGTCAAGTAACTATAACCTCGATACAAATTATGACAGGTAACTGTAACTTCCATACTAATTATGACAAGAAACTCTAACTTCGTTATTAATTATGACAAGTAACTGTAATTTTGATAAAAAATTATGGTAGGTAACTGTAACTTCAATACTAATTATGACAGGTAACAGTAACTTCGATACTAATTATGACAGGTAACTGTTACTTCGATACTAATTATGACAAGTAACTTTAATTTCGATACTAATTATGGCAGGTAACTGTAACTTCGTTTCTAATTATGACAAGTCCCTTTAATTTCGATACAAATTATGGCAGGTAACTGTAATTTCGATACAAATTATGGCAGGTAACTGTAACTTCGTTACTAATTATGACAAGTAACAGTACATTCGATGCTAATTATGACAGGTAACTGTAACTTCGATACTTATTATGACAAGGAACTGTAATTTCGATACAAATTATGGCAGGTAACTGTCACTTCGATACTAATTATGACAAGTAAATGTAACTTCGATACTAATTATGACAGGTAACTGTAACTTCGTTACTATTTATGACAAGTAACTGTAATTTCGATACAAAATTTTGGCAAGTAAATGTAACTTCGATACTAATTATGACAGGTAACAGTAACTTCGATTCTAATTATGACAAGTAACTGTAACGTCGATACTAGTTATGACAGGTAACTGTAACTTCGTTTCTAATTATGGCAAGTAACTGTAATTTCGATACTAATTATGGCAGGTAACAGTAACTTCGTTACTAATTATGACAAGTAACTGTAATTTCGATACAAATTATGGCAGGTAACTGTAACATCGATGCAAATTATGACAAGTCCCTGTAATTTCGATACAAATTATGGCAGGTAGCTGTAACTTCCATAATAATTATGACAGGTAACTGTAACTTCGATACTAATTATGACAGGTAACAGTAACTTCGATTCTAATTATAACAAGTAACTGTAACGTCGATACTAATTATGACAGATAACTGTAACCTCGTTACTAATTATGACAAGTAACTGTAATTTCAATACAAAATTTTGGCAGGTAACTGTAACTTCGATACTAATTATGACAAGTAACTGTAATTTTGATAAAAAATTATGGTAGGTAACTGTAACTTTGGTACTAATTATGACAGGTAACAGTATCTTCGATACTAATTATGACAAGTAACTGTAACTTCGTTACTTATTATGACAAGTAACTCTAATTTTGATAAAAAATTATGGCAGGTAACTGTAACTTCGATACTAATTAATACAGGTAACAGTAACTTCGATAATAATTGTGACAAGTAACTGTAACTTCGATACTAATTGTGACAGGTAACAGCAACTTCGTTATTAATTATGACAAGTAACTGTAACTTCGATACTAATTATGACAGGTAACTGGAACTTCGTTACTAATTATGACAAGTAACTGTAATTTCGATACAAATTTTGGCAGGTAACTGTAACTTCGATACTAATTATGACAGGTAACAGTAACTTCGATACTAATTATGACAAGTAACTGTAACTTCGATACTAATTATGACAGGTAACTGGAACTTCGTTACTAATTATGACAAGTAACTGTAATTTCGATACAAATTATGGCAGGTAACTGTAACTTCGATACTAATTATGGCAGGTAACTGTAACTTCGATACTAATTATGAGAGGTAACAGTAACTTCGATGCTAATTAAGACAGGTAACTGCAACTTCGTTACTAATTATGACAAGTAACTGTAATTTCGATGCAAATTATGACAGGTAACTGTAACTTCGTTACTAATTATGACAATTAACTCTAATTTTGATAAAAAATTATGGCAGGTAACTGTAACTTCGATACTAATTAATACAGGTAACAGTAACTTCGATAATAATTGTGACAAGTAACTGTAACTTCGATACTAATTGTGACAGGTAACAGTAACTTCGTTATTAATTATGACAAGTAACAGTAACTTCGATACTTATTATGACAAGTAATTGTAATTTCGATACAAATTTTGGCAGGTAACTGTAACTTCGATACTAATTATGACAGGAAACAGTAACTTCGATACTAATTATGGCAGGTGACTGTAACTTCGATACTAATTATGACAGGTATCAGAAACTTCGGTACTAATTATGACAAGTAACTGTAACTTCGATACTAATTATGACAAGTAACTGTAATTTCGTTACAAATTATGGCAGGTAATTGTAATTTCGATACTAATTATGACAGGTAACAGTAACTTCGATACTAATTAGGACAAGTAACAGTAACTTCGATACTAATTATGACAAGTAATTGTAACTTCGATACTAATTATGACAGGTAACTGTAACTTCGTTACTAATTATGGCAAGTAACTGTAATTTCGATACAAATTTTGGCAGGTTACGGTAACTTCGATACTAATTATGACAGGTAACAGTAACTTCGAAACAAATTATGACAAGTAACTGTAACTTCGATACTAATTATGACAGGTAACTGTAACTTCGTTACTAATTATGAAAAGTAACTGTAATTTCGATACAAATTATGGCAGGTAACTGTAACTTCTATACTAATTATGACAGGTAACAGTATCTTCGATACTAATTATGTCAAGTAACTATAACCTCGATACAAATTATGACAGGTAACTGTAACTTCCATACTAATTATGACAAGAAACTCTAACTTCGTTATTAATTATGACAAGTAACTGTAATTTTGATAAAAAATTATGGTAGGTAACTGTAACTTCAATACTAATTATGACAGGTAACAGTAACTTCGATACTAATTATGACAGGTAACTGTTACTTCGATACTAATTATGACAAGTAACTTTAATTTCGATACTAATTATGGCAGGTAACTGTAACTTCGTTTCTAATTATGACAAGTCCCTTTAATTTCGATACAAATTATGGCAGGTAACTGTAATTTCGATACAAATTATGGCAGGTAACTGTAACTTCGTTACTAATTATGACAAGTAACAGTACATTCGATGCTAATTATGACAGGTAACTGTAACTTCGATACTTATTATGACAAGGAACTGTAATTTCGATACAAATTATGGCAGGTAACTGTCACTTCGATACTAATTATGACAAGTAAATGTAACTTCGATACTAATTATGACAGGTAACTGTAACTTCGTTACTATTTATGACAAGTAACTGTAATTTCGATACAAAATTTTGGCAAGTAAATGTAACTTCGATACTAATTATGACAGGTAACAGTAACTTCGATTCTAATTATGACAAGTAACTGTAACATCGATACTAATTATAACAGGTAACTCTAACTTCGTTACTAATTATGGCAAGTAACTGTAATTTCGATACAAATTTTGGCAGGTAACGGTAACTTCGATACTAATTATGACAGGTAACAGTAACTTCGATACTAATTATGACAAGTAACTGTAACTTCGATACTAATTATGACAGGTAACTGCAACTTCGATACTAATTAGGACAAGTAACAGTAACTTCTATACTAATTATGACAAGTTACTGTAACTTCGATACTAATTATAACAGGTAACTGTAACTTCGTTACTAATTATGGCAAGTAACTGTAATTTCGATACAAATTATGACAGGTAACTGTAACTTCGATACTAATTATGACAGGTATCAGTAACTTCGGTACTAATTATGACAAGTAACTGTAACTTCGATACTAATTATGTCAGTTAACTGTAACTTCGTTACTAATTATGACAAGGAACTGTAATTTCGATACAAATTTTGTCAGGTAACTGTAACTTCGATACTAATTATGACAAGTGCCTGTAATTTCAATACAAAATATGGCAGGTAACTGTAACTTCCATACTAATTATGACAGGTAACAGTAACTTCGATACTAATTATGACAAGTAGCTGTAACTTCGATACTAATTATGACAGGTAACTGTAACTTCGTTACTAATTATGAAAAGTAACTGTAATTTCGATACTAATTATGGCAGGTAATTGTAACTTCGATACTATTTATGACAGGTAACAGTATCTTCGATACTAATTATGACAAGTAACTATAACTTCGATACAAATTATGACAGGTACCTGTAACTTCGGTACTAATTATGACCAGAAACTCTAACTTCGTTACTAATTATGACAAGTAACTCTAATTTTGATAAAAAATTACGGTAGGTAACAGTAACTTCAATACTAATTATGACAGGTAACAGTAACGTCGATACTAATTATGACAAGTAACTGTAATTTTGATAAAAAATTATGGTAGGTAACTGTAACTTCAATACTAATTATGACAGGTAACAGTAACTTCGATACTAATTATGACAGGTAACTGTTACTTCATTACTAATTATGACAAGTAACTTTAATTTCGATACTAATAATGAACAGGTAACTGTAACTTCGTTACTAATTATGAAAAGTCCCTGTAATTTCTATACAAATTATGGTAGGTAACTGTAATTTCGATACTAATTATGACAGGTTACAGTATCTTCGATACTAATTATGACAGGAAACTGTAACTTCGTTACTAATTATGACAAGTAACTGTAATTTCGATACAATTTATGACAGGTAACTGTAACTTCGTTACTAATTATGACAAGTAACTGTAATTTCAATACAAATTATGGCAGGTAACAGTACCTTCGGTACTAATTATGACAGGTAACTGTAACTTCGATACTAATTATGGCAAGGAACTGTAATTTCGATACAAATTAGGGCAGGTAACTGTAACTTCGATACTAATTATGACAGGTGACAGTAACTTCGATACTAATTATGACAAGTAACTATAACTTCGATACAAATTATGACAGGTAACAGTAACTTCGATACTTATTATGACAAGAAACTCTACCTTCGTTACTAATTATGACAAGTAACTGTAATTTTGATAAAAAATTATGGTAGGTAACTGTAACTTCAATACTAATTATGACAGGTAACAGTAACTTCGATACTAAATATGACAGGTAACTGTAACTTCGTCACTAATTATGACAAATAACTTTAATTTCGATTTTTAATTATGGCAGGTAACTGTAACTTCGTTACTAATTAAGACAAGTCCCTGTAATTTCGATACAAATTATGGCAGGTAACTGTAACTTCGATACTAATTATGACAAGTCCCTGTAATTTCGATACAAATTATGGCAGGTAACTGTAACTTCCATACTAATTATGACAGGTAACAGTAACTTCGATACTAATTATGACAGGAAACTGTAACTTCATTACTAATTATGACAAGTAACTGTAATTTCGATACAAATTATGACAGGTAACTGTAACTTCGTTACTAATTATGACAAGTAACAGTACCTTCGGTACTAATTATGACAAGTAACTATAACTTCGATACAAATTATGACAGGTAACTGTAACTTCGATACGAATTATGACAAGAAACACTAACTTCGTTACTTATTATGACAAGTAACTGTAATTTTGATAAAAAAAATTATGGTAGGTAACTGTAACTTCAATACTAATTATGACAGGTAACAGTAACGTCGATACTAATTATGACAAGTAACAGTGCCTTCGATGCTAATTATGACAGGTAACTGTAACTTCGTTACTAATTATGACAAGGAACTGTAATTTCGATAAAAATTATGGAAGGTAACTGTAACTTCGTTACTAATTATGACAAGTAAATGTAATTTCGATACAAATTTTGGCAGGTAACTGTAACATCGTTACTAATTATGACAAGTCCCTGTAATTTCTATACAAATTATGGCAGGTAACTGTAACTTCCATAATAATTATGACAGGTAACAGTAACTTCGATACTAATTATGACAGGAAACTCTAACTTCGTTACTAATTATGACAAGTAACTGTAATTTCAATACAAATTATGACAGGTAACTGTAACTTCGTTACTAATTATGGCAAGTAACAAGACCTTCGATGCTAATTATGACAGGTAACTGTAACTTCGATACTTATTATGACAAGGAACTGTAATTTCGATACAAATTATGGCAGGTGACTGTAACTTCGTTACTAATTATGACAAGTAACTGTAATTTCGATACAAAATTTTGGCAGGTAAATGTAACTTCGATACTAATTATGACAGGTATCAGTAACTTCGATTCTAATTATGACAAGTAATTGTAACATCGATACTGATTATGACAGGTAACTGTAACTTCGTTACTAATTATGCCAAGTAACTGTAATTTCGATACAAATTAAGGCAGGTAACTGTAACATCGATACTAATTATGACAAGTCCCTGTAATTTCGATACAAATTATGGCAGGTAACTGTAACTTCGATACTAATTATGAAAAGTAAATGTCACTTCGATACTAATTATGACAGATAACTGTATCCTCGTTACTAATTATGACAAGTAACTGTAATTTCAATACAAAATGTTGGCAGGTAACTGTAACTTCGATACTAATTATGACAAGTAACTGTAATTTTGATAAAAAATTATGGTAGGTAACTGTAACTTTGATACTAATTATGACAGGTAACAGTATCTTCGATACTAATTATGACAAGTAACTGTAACTTCGTTACTTATTATGACAAGTAACTCTAATTTTGATAAAAAATTATGGCAGGTAACTGTAACTTCGATACTAATTAATACAGGTAACAGTAACTTCGATAATAATTGTGACAAGTAACTGTAACTTCGATACTAATTGTGACAGGTAACAGTAACTTCGTTATTAATTATGACAAGTAACTGTAACTTCGATACTAATTATGACAGGTAACTGGAACTTCGTTACTAATTAAGAAAAGTAACTGTAATTTCGATACAAATTTTGGCAGGTAAGTGTAACTTCGATACTAATTATGACAGGTAACAGTAACTTCGATACTAATTATGACAAGTAACTGTAACTTCGATACTAATTATGACAGGTAACTGGAAGTTCGTTACTAATTATGACAAGTAACTGTAATTTTGATAAAAAATTATGGTAGGTAACTGTAACTTTGATACTAATTATGACAGGTAACAGTATCTTCGATACTAATTATGACAAGTAACTGTAACTTCGTTACTTATTATGACAAGTAACTCTAATTTTGATAAAAAATTATGGCAGGTAACTGTAACTTCGATACTAATTAATACAGGTAACAGTAACTTCGATAATAATAATAATAATAATGTTATTGGTTTTACGTCCCTTTTAACTACACTGGCTTTTAGAGACGCCGGGGTGCCGGAATTTTGCCCCGAAGGGGATCTTTAACGTGCCAGTAAATCTACTGACACGGCTCCCTCGCATTTGCGCACCCTCAAATGCCAGCTGACTGCGCCAGGTTTCGAACCTGCAACCTTGGGCTCAGTAAGCGAGAACGTTACCCCTGAGCCACGCAGCCTAACTTCGATAATAATTGTGACAAGTAACTGTAACTTCGATACTATTTGTGACAGGTAACAGTAACTTCGTTATTAATTATGACAAGTAACTGTAACTTCGATACTAATTATGACAGGTAACTGGAACTTCGTTACTAATTAAGAAAAGTAACTGTAATTTCGATACAAATTTTGGCAGGTAAGTGTAACTTCGATACTAATTATGACAGGTAACAGTAACTTCGCTACTAATTATGACAAGTAACTGTAACTTCGATACTAATTATGACAGGTAACTGGAACTTCGTTACTAATTATGACAAGTAACTGTAATTTCGATAAAAATTATGGCAGGTAACTGTAACTTCGATGCTAATTATGGCAGGCAACTGTAACTTCGATACTAATTATGAGAGGTAACAGTAACTTCGATGCTTATTAAGACAGGTAACTGCAACTTCGTTACTAATTATGACAAGTAACTGTAATTTCGATACTAATTATTGCAGGTGACTGTAACTTCGTTACGAATTAGGAGACGTAACTGTAATTTCGATGCATATTATGACAGGTAACTGTAACTTCGTTACTAATTATGACAAGTAACTGTAATTTCGTTACAAATTATGGCAGGTAACAGTACCTTCGATTATAATTATGACAGGTTACTGTAATTTCGATACTAATTATGACAAGGAACTGTAATTTCGATACAAACTATGGCAGGTAACTGTAACTTTGATACTAATTATGACAGGTAACAGTATCTTCGATACTAATTATGACAAGTAACTGTAACTTCGTTACTTATTATGACAAGTAACTCTAATTTTGATAAAAAATTATGGCAGGTAACTGTAACTTCGATACAAATTAATACAGGTAACAGTAAATTCGATAATAATTGTGACAAGTAACTGTAACTTCGATACTAATTGTGACAGGTAACAGTAACTTCGTTATTAATTATGACAAGTAACAGTAACTTCGATACTTATTATGACAAGTAATTGTAATTTCGATACAAATTTTGGCAGGTAACTGTAACTTCGATACTAATTATGACAGGAAACAGTAACTTTGATACTAATTACGACAAGTGACTGTAACTTCGATACTAATTATGGCAGGTAACTGTAACTTCGTTACTAATTAAGACAAGTAACTGTAATTTCGATACAAATTATGGCAGGTAACTGTAACTTCGATACTAATTATGGCAGGTAACTGTAACTTCGATACTAATTATGACAGGTATCAGTATCTTCGGTACTAATTATGACAAGTAACTGTAACTTCGACACTAATTATGACAGGTAACTGTAACTTCTTTACTAATTATGACAAGTAACTGTAATTTCGTTACAAATTATGGCAGGTAATTGTAATTTCGATACTAATTGTGACAGGTAACAGTAACTTCGATACTAATTAGGACAAGTAACAGTAACTTCGATACTAATTATGACAAGTAACTGTAACTTCGATACTAATTATGACAGGTAACTGTAACATCGATACTAATTATGGCAGGTAACTGTAACGTCGTTACTAATTATGACAAGTCCCTGTAATTTCGATACTAATTATGGCAGGTAACTGTAACTTCGATACTAATTATGAAAAGTAAATGTCACTTCGATACTAATTATGACAGGTAACAGTATCTTCGATACTAATTATGACAAGTAACTGTAATTTTGATAAAAAATTATGGTAGGTAACTGTAACTTTGATACTAATTATGACAGGTAACAGTATCTTCGATACTAATTATGACAAGTAACTGTAACTTCGTTACTTATTATGACAAGTAACTCTAATTTTGTTAAAAAATTATGGCAGGTAACAGTAACTTCCATACTAATTAATACAGGTAACAGTAACTTCGATAATAATTGTGACAAGTAACTGTAACTTCGAAACTAATTGTGACAGGTAACAGTAACTTCGTTATTAATTATGACAAGTAACTGTAACTTCGATACTAATTATGACAGGTAACTGGAACTTCGTTACTAATTATGACAAGTAACTGTAATTTCGATACAAATTTTGGCAGGTAACTGTAACTTCGATACTAATTATGACAGGTAACAGTAACTTCGATACTAATTATGACAAGTAACTGTAACTTCGATACTAATTATGACAGGTAACTGGAACTTTGTTACTAATTATGACAAGTAACTGTAATTTCGATACAAATTTTGGCAGGTAACTGTAACTTCGATACTAATTATGACAGGTAACAGTAACTTCGATACTAATTATGACAAGTAACTGTAACTTCGATACTAATTATGACAGGTAACTGTAACTTCGTTACTAATTATGGCAAGTAACTGTAATTTCGATACAAAATTTTGGCAGGTAAATGTAACTTCGATACTAATTATGACAGGTAACAGTAACTTCGATTCTAATTATGACAAGTAATTGTAACATCGATACTAATTATGACAGGTAACTGTAACTTCGTTACTAATTATGACAAGTAACTGTAATTTCGATACAAATTAAGGCAGGTAACTGTAACATCGATACTAATTAAGACAAGTCCCTGAAATTTCGATACAAATTATGGCAGGTAACTGTAACTTCGATACTAATTATGAAAAGTAAATGTCACTTCGATACTAATTATGACAGATAACTGTATCCTCGTTACTAATTATGACAAGTAACTGTAATTTCAATACAAAATGTTGGCAGGTAACTGTAACTTCGATACTAATTATGACAAGTAACTGTAATTTTGATAAAAAATTATGGTAGGTAACTGTAACTTTGATACTAATTATGACAGGTAACAGTATCTTCGATAGTAATTATGACAAGTAACTGTAACTTCGTTACTTATTATGACAAGTAACTCTAATTTTGATAAAAAATTATGGCAGGTAACTGTAACTTCGATACTAATTAATACAGGTAACAGTAACTTCGATAATAATTGTGACAAGTAACTGTAACTTCGATACTAATTGAGACAGGTAACAGTAACTTCGTTATTAATTATGACAAGTAACTGTTACTTCGATACTAATTATGACAGTTAACTGGAACTTCGTTACTAATTAAGACAAGTAACTGTAATTTCGATACAAATTTTGGCAGGTAACTGTAACTTCGATACTAATTATGACAGGTAACAGTAACTTCGATACTAATTATGACAAGTAACTGTAACTTCGATGCCAATCAAGACAGGTAACTGCAACTTCGTTACTAATTATGACAAGTAACTGTAATTTCGATACTAATTATTGCAGGTAACTGTAACTTCGTTACGAATTATGAGACGTAACTGTAATTTCGATGCAAATTATGACAGGTAACTGTAACTTCGTTACTATTTATGACAAGTAACTGTAATTTCGTTACAAATTATGACAGGTAACAGTACCTTCGATTATAATTATGACAGGTTACTGTAACTTCGATACTAATTATGACAAGGAACTGTAATTTCGATACAAACTATGGCAGGTAACTGTAACTTTGATACTAATTATGACAGGTAACAGTATCTTCGATACTAATTATGACAAGTAACTGTAACTTCGTTACTTATTATGACAAGTAACTCTAATTTTGATAAAAAATTATGGCAGGTAACTGTAACTTCGATACTAATTAATACAGGTAACAGTTACTTCGATAATAATTATGACAAGTAACTGTAACTTCGATACTAATTGTGACAGGTAACAGTAACTTCGTTATTAATTATGACAAGTAACAGTAACTTCGATACTTATTATGACAAGTAATTGTAATTTCGATACAAATTTTGGCAGGTAACTGTAACTTCGATACTAATTATGACAGGAAACAGTAACTTTGATACTAATTACGACAAGTGACTGTAACTTCGATACTAATTATGGCAGGTAACTGTAACTTCGTTACTAATTAAGACAAGTAACTGTAATTTCGATACAAATTATGGCAGGTAACTGTAACTTCGATACTAATTATGACAGGTAACAGTAACTTCGATACTAATTATGGCAGGTAACTGTAACTTCGGTACTAATTATGACAGGTATCAGTATCTTCGGTACTAATCATGACAAGTAACTGTAACTTCGACACTAATTATGACATGTAACTGTAACTTCTTTACTAATTATGACAAGTAACTGTAATTTCGTTACAAATTATGGCAGGTAATTGTAATTTCGATACTAATTATGACAGGTAACAGTAACTTCGATACTAATTAGGACAAGTAACAGTAACTTCGATACTAATTATGACAAGTAACTGTAACTTCGATACTAATTATGACAGGTAACTGTAACTTCGATACTAATTATGGCAGGTAACTGTAACTTCGTTACTAATTATGACAAGTCCCTGTAATTTCGATACTAATTATGGCAGGTAACTGTAACTTCGATACTAATTATGAAAAGTAAATGTCACTTCGATACTAATTATGACAGATAACTGTAACCTCGTTACTAATTATGACAAGTAACTGTAATTTCAATACAAAATTTTGGCAGGTAACTGTAACTTCGATACTAATTATGACAAGTAACTGTAATTTTGATAAAAAATTATGGTAGGTAACTGTAACTTTGATACTAATTATGACAGGTAACAGTATCTTCGATACTAATTATGACAAGTAACTGTAACTTCGTTACTTATTATGACAAGTAACTCTAATTTTGATAAAAAATTATGGCAGGTAACTGTAACTTCGATACTAATTAATACAGGTAACAGTAACTTCGATAATAATTGTGACAAGTAACTGTAACTTCGATACTAATTGTGACAGGTAACAGTAACTTCGTTATTAATTATGACAAGTAACTGTAACTTCGATACTAATTATGACAGGTAACTGGAACTTCGTTACTAATTATGACAAGTAACTGTAATTTCGATACAAATTTTGGCAGGTAACTGTAACTTCGATACTAATTATGACAGGTAACAGTAACTTCGATACTAATTATGACAAGTAACTGTAACTTCGATACTAATTATGACAGGTAACTGGAACTTCGTTACTAATTATGACAAGTAACTGTAATTTCGATTCAAATTATGGCAGGTAACTGTAACATCGATACTAATTATGGCAGGTAACTGTAACTTCGATACTAATTATGAGAGGTAACAATAACTTCGATGCTAATTAAGACAGGTAACTGCAACTTCGTTACTAATTATGACAAGTAACTGTAATTTCGATACTAATTATTGTAGGTAACTGTAACTTCGTTACTAGTTATGAGAAGTAACTGTAATTTCGATGCAAATTATGACAGGTAACTGTAACTTCGTTACTAATTATGACAAGTAACTGTAATTTCGTTACAAATTATGGCAGGTAACAGTACCTTCGATTATAATTATGACAGGTAACTGTAACTTCGATACTAATTCTGACAAGGAACTGTAATTTCGATACAAATTATGGCAGGTAACTGTAACTTTGTTACTAATTATGACAGGTAACAGTATCTTCGATACTAATTATGACAAGTAACTGTAACTTCGTTACTTATTATGACAAGTAACTCTAATTTTGATAAAAAATTATGGCAGGTAACTGTAACATCGATACTAATTAATACAGGTAAGAGTAACTTCGATAATAATTGTAACAAGTAACTGTAACTTCGATACTAATTGTGACAGGTAACAGTAACTTCGTTATTAATTATGACAAGTAACAGTAACTTCGAAACTTATTATGACAAGTAATTGTAATTTCGATACAAATTTTGGCAGGTAACTGTAACTTCGATACTAATTATGACAGGAAACAGTAACTTTGATACTAATTACGAAAAAGTGACTGTAACTTCGATACTAATTATGGCAGGTAACTGTAACTTCGTTACTAATTATGACAAGTAACTGTAATTTCGATACAAATTATGGCAGGTAACTGTAACTTCGATACTAATTATGACAGGTAACAGTTACTTCGATACTAATTATGGCAGGTAACTGTAACTTCGATACTAATTATGACAGGTATCAGTAACTTCGGTACTAATTATGACAAGTAACTGTAACATCGATACTAATTATGACAGGTAACTGTAACATCGTTTCTAATTATGACAAGTAACTGTAATTTCGATACTAATTATGGCAGGTAACTGTAACTTCGTTACTAATTATGACAAGTCCCTGTAATTTCGATACAAATTATGGCAGATAACTGTAGCTTCGTTACTAATTATGAAGAGTAAATGTCACTTCGATATTAATTATGACAGATAACTGTAACCTCGTTACTAATTATGACAAGTAACTGTAATTTCAATACAAAATTTTGGCAGGTAACTGTAACCTCGTTACTAATTATGACAAGTAACTGTAATTTCGATACAAATTATGACAGGTAACTGTAACTTCGTTACTAATTATGACAAATAACTGTAATTTCGATACAAATTATGGCAGGTAACAGTACCTTCGGTACTAATTATGACAGGTAACTGTAACTTCGATACTTATTATGGCAAGGAACTGTAATTTCGATACAAATTAGGGCAGGTAACTGTAACTTCGATACTAATTATGACAGGTGACAGTAACTTCGATACTAATTATGACAAGTAACTATAACTTCGATACAAATTATGACAGGTAACAGTAACTTCGATACTAATTATGACAAGAAACTCTACCTTCGTTACTAATTATGACAAGTAACTGTAATTTTGATAAAAAATTATGGTAGGTAACTGTAACGTCAATACTAATTATGACAGGTAACAGTAACTTCGATACTAAATATGACAGGTAACTGTAACTTCGTTACTAATTATGACAAATAACTTTAATTTCGATACTAATTATGGCAGGTAACTGTAACTTCGTTACTAATTATGACAAGTCCCTGTAATTTCGATACAAATTATGGCAGGTAACTGTAATTTCGATACTAATTATGACAGATAACTGTAACCTCGTTACTAATTATGACAAGTAACTGTAATTTCAATACAAAATTTTGGCAGGTAACTGTAACTTCGATACTAATTATGACAAGTAACTGTAATTTTGATAAAAAATTATGGTAGGTAACTGTAACTTTGATACTAATTATGACAGGTAACAGTATCTTCGATACTAATTATGACAAGTAACTGTAACTTCGTTACTAATTATGACAAGTAACTCTAATTTTGATAAAAAATTATGGCAGGTAACTGTAACTTCGATACTAATTAATACAGGTAACAGTAACTTCGATAATAATTGTGACAAGTAACTGTAACTTCGATACTAATTGTGACAGGTAACAGTAACTTCGTTATTAATTATGACAAGTAACTGTAACTTCGTTACTAATTATGACATGTAACTGTAATTTCGATACAAATTATGGCAGGTATCTGTAACTTCGATACTAATTATGGCAGGTAACTGTAACTTCGATACTAATTATGTGAGGTAACAGTAACTTCGATGCTAATTAAGACAGGTAACTGAAACTTCGTTACTAATTATGACAAGTAACTGTAATTTCGATACTAATTATTGCAGGTAACTGTAACTTCGTTACTAATTATGAGAAGTAACTGTAATTTCGATGCAAATTATGACAGGTAACTGTAACTTCGTTACTAATTATGACAAGTAACTGTAATTTCGTTACAAATTATGGCAGGTAACAGTCCCTTCGATTATAATTATGACAGGTAACTGTAACTTCGATACTAATTATGACAAGGAACTGTAATTTCGATACAAATTATGGCAGGTAACTGTAACTTTGATACTAATTATGACAGGTAACAGTATCTTCGATACTAATTATGACAAGTAACTGTAACTTCGTTACTTATTATGAAAAGTAACTCTAATTTTGATAAAAAGTTATGGCAGGTAACTGTAACTTCGATACTAATTAATACAGGTAACAGTAACTTCGATAATAATTGTGACAAGTAACTGTAACTTCGATATAATTGTGACAGGCAACAGTAACTTCGTTATTAATTATGACAAGTAACAGTAACTTCGATACTTATTATGACAAGTAATATTGTAATTTCGATACAAATTTTGGCAGGTAACTGTAACTTCGATACTAATTATGACAGGAAACAGTAACTTTGATACTAATTACGACAAGTGACTGTAACTTCGATACTAATTATGGCAGGTAACTGTAACTTTGTTACTAATTAAGACAAGTAACTGTAATTTCGTTACAAATTATGGCAGGTAACTGTAACTTCGATACTAATTATGACAGGTAACAGTAACTTAGATACTAATTATGGCAGGTAACTGTAACTTCGATACTAATTATGACAGGTATCAGTAACTTCGGTACTAATTATGACAAGTAACTGTAACTTCGATACTAATTATGACAGGTAACTGTAACTTCGTTACTAATTATGACAAGTAACTGTAATTTCGTTACAAATTATGGCAGGTAATTGTAATTTCGATACTAATTATGACAGGTAACAGTAACTTCGATACTAATTAGGACAAGTAACAGTAACTTCGATACTAATTATGACAAGTAACTGTAACTTCGATACTAATTATGACAGGTAACTGTAACTTCGTTACTAATTATGGCAAGTAACTGTAATTTCGATACAAATTTTGGCAGGTAACGGTAACTTCGATACTAATTATGACAGGTAACAGTACCTTCGATACTAATTATGACAAGTAACTATAACTTCGATACAAATTATGACAGGTAACTGTCACTTCGATACGAATTATGACAAGAAACACTAACTTCGTTACTAATTATGACAAGTAACTGTAATTTTGATTAAAAAAATTATGGTAGGTATTTGTAACTTCAATACTAATTATGACAGGTAACAGTAACGTCGATACTAATTATGACAAGTAACAGTACCTTCGATGCTAATTATGACAGGTAACTGTAACTTCGATACTAATTATGACAAGGAACTGTAATTTCGATACAAATTATGGCAGGTAACTGTAACTTCGTTACTAATTATGACAAGTAAATGTAATTTCGATACAAATTTTGGCAGGTAACTGTAACATCGTTACTAATTATGACAAGTCCCTGTAATTTCTATACAAATTATGGCAGGTAACTGTAACTTCCATAATAATTATGACAGGTAACAGTAACTTCGATACTAATAATGACAGGAAACTGTAACTTCCTTACTAATTATGACAAGTAACTGTAATTTCAATACAAATTATGACAGGTAACTGTAACTTCGTTACTAATTATGACAAGTAACAGTACCTTCGATGCTAATTATGACAGGTAACTGTAACTTCGATACTTATTATGACAAGGAACTGTAATTTCGATACAAATTATGGCAGGTAACTGTAACTTCGATACTAATTATGACAAGTAAATGTAACTTCGATACTAATTATGACAGGTAACTGTAACTTCGTTACTAATTATGACAAGTAACTGTAATTTCGATACAAAATTTTGGCAGGTAAATGTAACTTCGATACTAATTATGACAGGTAACAGTAACTTCGATTCTAATTATGACAAGTAACTGTAACATCGATACTAATTATGACAGGTAACTGTAACTTCGTTACTAATTATGACAAGTAACTGTAATTTCGATACAAATTATGGCAGGTAACTGTAACATCGATACTAATTATGACAAGTCCCTGTAATTTCGATACAAATTATGGCAGGTAACTGTAACTTCCATAATAATTTTGACAGGTAACTGTAACTTCGATACTAATTATGACAGGTAACAGTAACTTCGATTCTAATTATAACAAGTAACTGTAACATCGATACTAATTATGACAGGTAACTGTAACTTCGTTTCTAATTATGACAAGTAACTGTAATTTCGATACTAATTATGGCAGTAACTGTAACTTTGTTACTAATTATGACAAGTCCCTGTAATTTCGATACAAATTATGGCAGGTAACTGTAACTTCGATACTAATTATGAAAAGTAAATGTCACTTCGATACTAATTATGACAGATAACTGAAACCTCGTTACTAATTATGACAAGTAACTGTAATTTCAATACTAAATTTTGGCAGGTAACTGTAATTTCGATACTAATTATGACAAGTAACTGTAATTTTGATAAAAAATTATGGTAGGTAACTGTAACTTTGATACTAATTATGGCAGGTAACAGTATCTTCGATACTAATTATGACAAGTAACAGTAACTTCGTTACTTATTATGACAAGTAACTCTAATTTTGATAAAAAATTATGGCAGGTAACTGTAACTTCGATACTAATTAATACAGGTAACAGTAACTTCGATAATAATTGTGACAAGTAACTGTAACTTCGATACTAATTGTGACAGGTAACATTAACTTCGTTATTAATTATGACAAGTAACTGTAACTTCGATACTAATTATGACAGGTAACTGGAACTTCGTTACTAATTATGACAAGTAACTGTAATTTCGATACAAATTTGGCAGGTAACTGTAACTTCGATACTAATTATGACAGGTAACAGTAACTTCGATACTAATTATGACAAGTAACTGTAACTTCGATACTAATTATGACAGGTAACTGGAACTTCGTTACTAATTATGACAAGTAACTGTAATTTCGATACAAATTATGGCAGGTAACTGTAACTTCGATACTAATTATGGCAGGTAACTGTAACTTCGATACTAATTATGAGAGGTAACAGTAACTTCAATGCTAATTAAGACAGGTAACTGCAACTTCGTTACTAATTATGACAAGTAACTGTAATTTCGATACTAATTATTGCAGGTAACTGTAACTTCGTTACTAATTATGAGAAGTAACTGTAATTTCGATGCAAATTATGACAGGTAACTGTAACTTCGTTACTAATTATGACAAGTAACTGTAATTTCGTTACAAATTATGGCAGGTAGCAGTACCTTCGATTATAATTATGACAGGTAACTGTAAATTCGATACTAATTATGACAAGGAACTGTAATTTCGATACAAATTATGGCAGGTAACTGTAACTTTGATACTAATTATGACAGGTAACAGTATCTTCGATACTAATTATGACAAGTAACTGTAACTTCGTTACTTATTATGACAAGTAACTCTAATTTTGATAAAAAAATTATGGCAGGTAACTGTAACTTCGATACTAATTAATACAGGTAACAGTAACTTCGATAATAATTGGGACAAGTAACTGTAACTTCGATACTAATTGTGACAGGTAACAGTAACTTCGTTATTAATTATGACAAGTAACAGTAACTTCGATACTTATTATGACAAGTAATTGTAATTTCGATACAAATTTTGGCAGGTAACTGTAACTTCGATACTAATTATGACAGGAAACAGTAACTTTGATACTAATTAGGACAAGTGACTGTAACTTCGATACTAATTATGGCAGGTAACTGTAACTCCGTTACTAATTATGACAAGTAACTGTAATTTCGATACAAATTATGGCAGGTAACTGTAACTTCGATACTAATTATGACAGGTAACAGTAACTTCGATACTAATTATGGCAGGTAACTGTAACTTCGATACTAATTATGACAGGTATCAGTAACTTCGGTACTAATTATGACAAGTAACTGTAACTTCGATACTAATTATGACAGGTAACTGTAACTTCGTTACTAATTATGACAAGTAACTGTAATTTCGTTACAAATTATGGCAGGTAATTGTAATTTCGATACTAATTATGACAGGTAACAGTAACTTCGATACTAATTAGGACAAGTAACAGTAACTTCGATACTAATTATGACAAGTAACTGTAACTTCGATACTAATTATGACAGGTAACTGTAACTTCGTTACTAAATATGGCAAGTAACTGTAATTTCGATACAAATTTTGGCAGGTAACGGTAACTTCGATACTAATTATGACAGGTAACAGTACCTTCGATACTAATTATGTCAAGTAACTATAACTTCGATACAAATTATGACAGGTAACTGTAACTTCGATACGAATTATGACAAGAAACAGAAACTTCGTTACTAATTATGACAAGTAACTGTAATTTTGATAAATAAAATTATGGTAGGTAACTGTAACTTCAATACTAATTATGACAGGTAACAGTAACGTCGATACTAATTATGACAAGTAACAGTACCTTCGATGCTAATTATGACAGGTAACTGTAACTTCGATACTAATTATGAAAAGGAACTGTAATTTCGATACAAATTATGGCAGGTAACTGTAACTTCGTTACTAATTATGACAAGTAAATGTAATTTCGATACAAATTTTGGCAGGTAACTGTAACATCGTTACTAATTATGACAAGTCCCCGTAATTTCTATACAAATTATGGCAGGAAACTCTAACTTCCATAATAATTATGACAGGTAACAGTAACTTCGATACTAATTATGACAGGAAACTGTAACTTCGTTACTAATTATAACAAGTAACTGTAATTTCAATACAAATTATGACAGGTAACTGTAACTTCGTTACTATTTATGACAAGTAAGGGTACCTTCGATGCTAATTATGACAGGTAACTGTAACTTCGATACTTATTATGACAAGGAACTGTAATTTCGATACAAATTATGGCTGGTAACTGTAACATCGATACTAATTATGACAAGTCCCTGTAATTTCGATACAAATTATGGCAGGTAACTGTAACTTCCATAATAATTATGACAGGTAACTGTAACTTCGATACTAATTATGACAGGTAACAGTAACTTCGATTCTAATTATAACAAGTAACTGTAACGTCGATACTAATTATGACAGGTAACTGTAACTTCGTTTCTAATTATGACAAGTAACTGTAATTTCGATACTAATTATGGCAGGTAACTGTAACTTCGTTACTAATTATGACAAGTCCCTGTAATTTCGATACAAATTATGGCAGGTAACTGTAACTTCGATACTAATTATGAAAAGTAAATGTCACGTCGATACTAATTATGACAGATAACTGTAACCTCGTTACTAATTATGACAAGTAACTGTAATTTCAATACAAAATTTTGGCAGGTAACTGTAACTTCGATACTAATTATGACAAGTAACTGTAATTTTGATAAAAAATTATGGTAGGTAACTGTAACTTTGATACTAATTATGACAGGTAACAGTATCTTCGATACTAATTATGACAAGTAACTGTAACTTCGTTACTTATTATGACAAGTAACTCTAATTTTGATAAAAAATTATGGCAGGTAACTGTAACTTCGATACTAATTAATACAGGTAACAGTAACTTCGATACTAATTATGACAAGTAACTGTAACTTCGATACTAATTATGACAGGTAAATGGAACTTCGTTACTAATTATGACAAGTAACTGTAATTTCGATACAAATTATGGCAGGTAACTGTAACTTCGATACTAATTAAGGCAGGTAACTGTAACTTCGATACTTATTATGAGAGGTAACAGTAACTTCGATGCTAATTAAGACAGGTAACTGCAACTTCGTTACTAATTATGACAAGTAACTGTAATTTCGATACTAATTATTGCAGGTAACTGTAACTTCGTTACTAATTATGAGAAGTAACTGTAATTTCGATGCAAATTATGACAGGTAACTGTAACTTCGTTACTAATTATGACAAGTAACTCTAATTTTGATAAAAAATTAGTGCAGGTTACTGTAACTTCGATACTAATTAATACAGGTAACAGTAACTTCGATAATTATTGAGACAAGTAACTGTAACTTCGATACTAATTGTGACAGGTAACAGTAACTTCGTTATTAATTATGACAAGTAACAGTAACTTCGATACTTATTATGACAAGAAATTGTAATTTCGATACAAATTTTGGCAGGTAACTGTAACTTCGATACTAATTATGACAGGAAACAGTAACTTTGATACTAATTACGACAAGTGACTGTAACTTCGATACTAATTATGGCAGGTAACTGTAACTTCGTTACTAATTATGACAAGTAACTGTAATTTCGATACAAATTTAGGCAGGTAACTGTAACTTCGCTACTAATTATGACAGGTAACAGTAACTTCGATAATAATTATGGCAGGTAACTGTTACTTCGATACTAATTATGACAGGTATCAGTAACTTCGGTACTAATTATGACAAGTAACTGTAACTTCGATACTAATTATGACAGGTAACTGTAACTTCGTTACTAATTATGACAAGTAACTGTAATTTCGTTACAAATTATGGCAGGTAATTGTAATTTCGATACTAATTATGACCGGTAACAGTAACTTCGATACTAATTAGGACAAGTAACAGTAACTTCGATACTAATTATGACAAGTAATTGTAACTTCGATACTAATTATGACAGGTAACTGTAACTTCGTTACTAATTATGGCAAGTAACTGTAATTTCGATACAAATTTTGGCAGGTAACGGTAACTTCGATACTAATTATGACAGGTAACAGTAACTTCGATACTAATTATGACAAGTAACTGTAACTTCGATACTAATTATGACAGGTAACTGTAACTTCGTTACTAATTATGAAAAGTAACTGTAATTTCGATACAAATTATGGCAGGTAACAGTACCTTCGGTACTAATTATGACAGGTAACTGTAACTTCGATACTAATTATGGCAAGGAACTGTAATTTCGATACTAATTATGGCAGGTAACTGTAACTTCGTTACTAATTATGACAAGTAACTGTAATTTCGATACAAATTATGGCAGGTAACTGTAACTTCGATACTAAATAGGACAGGTAACAGTATCTTCGATACTAATTATGACAAGTAACTATAACCTCGATACAAATTATGACAGGTAACTGTATCTTCCATACTAATTGTGACAAGAAACTCTAACTTCGTTATTAATTATGACAAGTAACTGTAATTTTGATAAAAAATTATGGTAGGTAACTGTAACTTCAATACTAATTATGACAGGTAACAGTAACTTCGATACTAATTATGACAGGTAACTGTTACTTCGATACTAATTATGACAAATAACTTTAATTTCGATACTAATTATGGCAGGTAACTGTAACTTCGTTACTAATTATGAAAAGTCCCTGTAATTTCGATACAAATTATGGCAGGTAACTGTAATTTCGATACTAATTATGACAGGTAACAGTAACTTCGATACTAATTATGACAGGAAACTGTAACTTCGTTTCTAATTAGGACAAGTAACTGTAATTTCGATACAAATTATGACAGGTAACTGTAACTTCATTACTAATTATGACAAGTAACTGTAATTTCGATACAAATTATGGCAGGTAACAGTACCTTCGGTACTAATTATGACAGGTAACTGTAACTTCGATACTAATTATGGCAAGGAACTGTAATTTCGATACTAATTATGACAGGTAACAGTAACTTCGATACTAATTATGACAGGAAACTGTAACTTCGTTTCTAATTAGGACAAGTAACTGTAATTTCGATACTAATTATGACAGGTGACAGTAACATCGATACTAATTATGACAAGTAACTATAACTTCGATACAAATTATGACTGGTAACAGTAACTTCAATACTAATTATGACAGGTAACAGTAACTTCGATACTAAATATGACAGGTAACTGTAACTTCGTTACTAATTATGACAAATAACTTTAATTTCGATACTAATTATGGCAGGTAACTGTAACTTCGTTACTAATTATGACAAGTCCCTGTAATTTCGATACAAATTATGGCAGGTAACTGTAACTTCGATACTAATTATGACAAGTCCCTGTAATTTCGATACAAATTATGGCAGGTAACTGTAACTTCCATACTAATTATGACAGGTAACAGTAACTTCGATACTAATTATGACAGGAAACTGTAACTTCATTACTAATTATGACAAGTAACTGTAATTTCGATACAAATTATGACAGGTAACTGTAACTTCGTTACTAATTATGACAAGTAACTGTACCTTCGATACTAATTATGACAAGTAACTATAACTTCGATACAAATTTTGGCAGGTAACTGTAACATCGATACTAATTATGACAAGTCCCTGTAATTTCGATACAAATTATGGCAGGTAACTGTAACTTCCATAATAATTATGACAGGTAACAGTAACTTCGATACTAATTATGACAGGAAACTATAACTTCGTAACTAATTATGACAAGTAACTGTAATTTCAATACAAATTATGACAGGTAACTGTAACTTCGTTACTAATTATGACAAGTAACAGTACCTTCGATGCTAATTATGACAGGTAACTGTAACTTCGATACTAATTATGACAAGGAACTGTAATTTCGTTACAATTTAGGGCAGGTAACTGTAACTTCGATACTAATTATGACAAGTAAATGTAACTTCGATACTAATTATGACAGGTAACTGTAACTTCGTTACTAATTATGACAAGTAACTGTTATTTCGATACAAAATTTTGGCAGGTAACTGTAACTTCGATACTAATTATGACAGGTAACAGTAACTTCGATTCTAATTATGACAAGTAACTGTAACATCGATACTAATTATGACAGGTAACTGTAACGTCGTTACTAATTATGACAAGTAACTGTAATTTCGATACAAATTATGGCAGGTAACTGTAACTTCGATACTAATTATGACAGGTAACAGTAACCTCGATACTAATTATGACAAGTAACTACAACTTGGATACAAATTATGACAGGTAACTGTAACTTCGATACTAATTATGACAAGGAACTGTAATTTCGATACAAATTTTGGCAGGTAACTGTAACTTCGATACAAATTATGACAAGTGACTGTAATTTCGATACAAAATATGGCAGGTAACTGTAACTTCCATAATAATTATGACAGGTAACAGTATCTTCGATACTAATTATGACAGGAAACTGTAACTTCGGTACTAATTATGACAAGTAACTGTAATTTCGATACAAATTATGACAGGTAACTGTAACTTCGTAACTAATTATGACAAGTAACAGTACCTTCGATGCTAATTATGACAGGTAACTGTAACTTCGATACTAATTATAACAAGGAACTGTAATTTCGATACAAATTATGGCAGGTAACTGTAACTTCGTTACTAATTATGACAAGTAACTGTAATTTCGATACAAATTTTGGCAGGTAACTGTAACTTCGATACTATTTATGACAGGTAACAGTAACTTCGATACTAATTATGACAAGTAACTGTAAGTTCGATACTAATTATGACAGGTAACTGGAACTTCGTTACTAATTATGACAAGTAACTGTAATTTCGATACAAATTATGGCAGGTAACTGTATCTTCGATACTAATTATCACAGGTAACAGTAACTTCGATACTAATTATGACAAGTATCTGTAACTTCGATACTAATTATGACAAGTAACTGTATCTTCCATACTAATTATGACAGGTAACAGTAACTTCGTTACTAATTATGACAATTAACTGTAATTTCGATACAAATTTTGGCAGGTAACTGTAACCTCGAAACTAATTATGACAGGTAACAGTAACTTCGATACTAATTATGACAAGTATCTGTAACTTCGATACTAATTATGACAAGGAACTGTAATTTCGATACAAATTTTGGCAGGTAACTGTAACTTCGATACTAATTATGACAAGTGACTGTAATTTCGATACAAATTATGACAGGTAACTGTAACTTCGTTACTAATTATGACAAGTAACTGTAATTTCGATACAAATTTTGGCAGGTAACTGTAACTTCGATACTATTTATGACAGGTAACAGTAACTTCGATACTAATTATGACAAGTAACTGTAAGTTCGATACTAATTATGACAGGTAACAGTAACTTCGATTCTAATTATGACAAGTAACTGTAACATCGATACTAATTATGACAGGTAACTGTAACGTCGTTACTAATTATGACAAGTAACTATAACTTCGATACAAATTATGAGAGGTAACTGTAACTTCGATACTAATTATGACATGAAACTCTAACTTCGTTACTAATTATGACAAGAAACTTTAATTTCGATACTAATTATGGCAGGTAACTGTAACTTCGATACTAATTATGACAAGTAACTGTATCTTCCATACTAATTATGACAGGTAACAGTAACTTCGTTACTAATTATGACAATTAACTGTAATTTCGATACAAATTTTGGCAGGTAACTGTAACCTCGAAACTAATTATGACAGGTAACAGTAACTTCGATACTAATTATGACAAGTATCTGTAACTTCGATACTAATTATGACAGGTAACTGTAACTTCGTTACTAATTATGACATGTAACTGTAATTTCGATACAAATTATGGCAGGTAACTGTAACTTCGTTACTAATTATGACAAGTAACTGTAATTTCGATACAAATTATGGCAGGTAACTGTAACTTCAATATTAATTATGGCAGGTAACTGTAACTTCGATACTAATTATGAGAGGTAATAGTAACTTCGATGCTAATTATGACAGGTAACTGCAACTTCTTTACTAATTATGACAAGTAACTGTAATTTCTATACTAATTATGGCAGGTAACTGTAACTTCGTTACTAATTATGAGAAGTAACTGTAATTTCGATGCAAATTATGACAGGTAACTGTAACTTCGATTCTTATTATGACAGGTAACAGTAACTTCGATACTAATTATGGCAGGTAACTGTAACTTCGATACTAATTATGACAGGTATCAGTAACTTCGATACTAATTATGACAGGTAACTGTAACTTCGTTACTAATTATGACAAGTAACTGCAACTTCGATACTAATTATAACAGGTAACTGTAACTTCGTTACTAATTATGGCAAGTAACTGTAATTTCGAAACAAATTTTGGCAGGTAACGGTAACTTCGATACTAATTATGACAGGTAACAGTAACTTCGATACTAATTATGACAAGTAACTGTAACTTCGATACTAATTATGACAGGTAACTGTAACTTCGATTCTTATTATGACAGGTAACATTAACTTCGATACTAATTATGGCAGGTAACTGTAATTTCGTTACAAATTATGGCAGGTAATTGTAATTTCGATACTAATTATGACAGGTGACTGTAACTTCGATACTAATTATGACAGGTAACAGTATCTTCGATACTAATTATGACAAGTAACTGCAACTTCGATACTAATTATAACAGGTAACTCTAACTTCGTTACTAATTATGGCAAGTAACTGTAATTTCGATACAAATTTTGGCAGGTATCGGTAACTTTGATACTAATTATGACAGGTAACAGTAACTTCGATACTAATTATGACAAGTAACTGTAACTTCGATACTAATTATGACAGGTAACTGCAACTTCGATACTAATTAGGACAAGTAACAGTAACTTCGATACTAATTATGACAAGTTACTGTAACTTCGATACTAATTATAACAGGTAACTGTAACTTCGTTACTAATTATGGCAAGTAACTGTAATTTCGATACAAATTATGACAGGTAACTGTAACTTCGATACTAATTATGACAGGTATCAGTAACTTCGGTACTAATTATGACAAGTAACTGTAACTTCGATACTAATTATGACAGTTAACTGTAACTTCGTTACTAATTATTACAAGGAAGTGTAATTTCGATACAAATTTTGTCAGGTAACTGTAACTTCGATACTAATTATGACAAGTGCCTGTAATTTCAGTACAAAATATGGCAGGTAACTGTAACTTCCATACTAATTATGACAGGTAACAGTAACTTCGATACTAATTATGACAAGTAGCTGTAACTTCGATACTAATTATGACAGGTAACTGTAACTTCGTTACTAATTATGAAAAGTAACTGTAATTTCGATACAAATTATGGCAGGTAATTGTAACTTCGATACTAATTATGACAGGTAACAGTATCTTCGATACTAATTATGACAAGTAACTATAACTTCGATACAAATTATGACAGGTACCTGTAACTTCGGTACTAATTATGACAAGAAACTCTAACTTCGTTACTAATTATGACAAGTAACTGTAATTATGATAAAAAATTACGGTAGGTAACAGTAACTTCAATACTAATTATGACAGGTAACAGTAACGTCGATACTAATTATGACAAGTAACAGTACCCTCGATGCTAATTACGACAGGTAACTGTAACTTCGATACTAATTATGACAAGGAACTGTAATTTCGATACAAATTTTGGCAGGTAACTGTAACTTCGATACTAATTATGACAAGTGCCTGTAATTTCGATACAAATTATGGCAGGTAACTGTAACTTCGATACTAATTATGAAAAGTAAATGTCACTTCGATACTAATTATGACAGATAACTGAAACCTCGTTACTAATTATGACAAGTAACTGTAATTTCAATACTAAATTTTGGCAGGTAACTGTAACTTCGATACTAATTATGACAAGTAACTGTAATTTTGATAAAAAATTATGGTAGGTAACTGTAACTTTGATACTAATTATGACAGGTAACAGTATCTTCGATACTAATTATGACAAGTAACTGTAACTTCGTTACTTATTATGACAAGTAACTCTAATTTTGATAAAAAATTATGGCAGGTAACTGTAACTTCGATACTAATTAATACAGGTAACAGTAACTTCGATAATAATTGTGACAAGTAACTGTAACTTCGATACTAATTGTGACAGGTAACAGTAACTTCGTTATTAATTATGACAAGTAACTGTAACTTCGATACTAATTATGACAGTTAACTGGAACTTCGTTACTAATTATGACAAGTAACTGTAATTTCGATACAAATTTTGGCAGGTAACTGTAACTTCGATACTAATTATGACAGGTAACAGTAACTTCGATACTAATTATGACAAGTAACTGTAACTTCGATACTAATTATGACAGGTAACTGGAACTTCGTTACTAATTATGACAAGTAACTGCAATTTCGATACAAATTATGGCAGGTAACTGTAACTTCGATACTAATTATGGCAGGTAACTGTAACTTCGATACTTATTATGAGAGGTAACAGTAACTTCGATGCTAATTAAGACAGGTAACTGCAACTTCGTTACTAATTATGACTAGTAACTGTAATTTCGATACTAATTATTGCAGGTAACTGTAACTTCGTTACTAATTATGATAAGTAACTGTAATTTCGATGCAAATTATGACAGGTAATTGTAACTTCGTTAATAATTATGACAAGTAACTGTAATTTCGTTACAAATCATGGCAGGTAACAGTACCTTCGATTATAATTATGACAGGTAACTGTAACTTCGATACTAATTATGACAAGGAACTGTAATTTCGATACAAATTATGGCAAGTAACTGTAACTTTGATACTAATTATGACAGGTAACAGTATCTTCGATACTAATTATGACAAGTAGCTGTAACTTCGTTACTTATTATGACAAGTAACTCTAATTTTGATAAAAAATTATGGCAGGTAACTGTTACTTCGATACTAATTAATACAGGTAACAGTAACTTCGATAATAATTGTGACAAGTAACAGTAACTTCGTTATTAATTATGACAAGTAACAGTAACTTCGATACTTATTATGACAAGTAATTGTAATTTCGATACAAATTTTGGCAGGTAACTGTAACTTCGATACTAATTATGACAGGAAACAGTAACTTTGATACTAATTACGACAAGTGACTGTAACTTTGATACTAATTATGGCAGGTAACTGTAACTTCGTTACTAATTATGACAAGTAACTGTAATTTCGATACAAATTATGGCAGGTAACTGTAACTTCGATACTAATTATGACAGGTAACAGTAACTTCGATACTAATTATGGCAGGTAACTGTAACTTCGATACTAATTATGACAGGTATCAGTAACTTCGGTACTAATTATGACAAGTAACTGTAACTTCGATACTAATTATGACAGGTAACTGTAACTTCGTTACTAATTATGACAAGTAACTGTAATTTCGTTACAAATTATGGCAGGTAATTGTAATTTCGATACTAATTATGACAGGTAACAGTAACTTCGATACTAATTAGGACAAGTAAGAGTAACTTCGATACTAATTATGACAAGTAACTGTAACTTCGATACTAATTATGACAGGTAACTGTAACTTCGTTACTAAATATGGCAAGTAACTGTAATTTCGATACAAATTTTGGCAGGTAACGGTAACTTCGATACTAATTATGACAGGTAACAGTACCTTCGATACTAATTATGACAAGTAACTATAACTTCGGTACAAATTATGACAGGTAACTGTAACTTCGATACGAATTATGACAAGAAACACTAACTTCGTTACTAATTATGACAAGAAACTGTAATTTTGATAAATAAAATTATGGTAGGTAACTGTAACTTCAATACTAATTATGACAGGTAACAGTAACGTCGATACTAATTATGACAAGTAACAGTACCTTCGATGCTAATTATGACAGGTAACTGTAACTTCGATACTAATTATGACAAGGAACTGTAATTTCGATACAAATTATGGCAGGTAACTGTAACTTCGTTACTAATTATGACAAGTAAATGTAATTTCGATACAAATTTTGGCAGGTAACTGTAACATCGTTACTAATTATGACAAGTCCCTGTAATTTCTATACAAATTATGGCAGGAAACTGTAACTTCCATAATAATTATGACAGGTAACAGTAACTTCGATACTAATTATGACAGGAAACTGTAACTTCGTTACTAATTATAACAAGTAACTGTAATTTCAATACAAATTATGGCAGGTAACTGTAACTTCGTTACTAATTATGACAAGTAACAGTACCTTCGATGCTAATTATGACAGGTAACTGTAACTTCGATACTTATTATGACAAGGAACTGTAATTTCGATACAAATTATGGCAGGTAACTGTAACTTCGATACTAATTATGACAAGTAAATGTAACTTCGATACTAATTATGACAGGTAACTGTAACTTCGAGATTAATTATGACAAGTAACTGTAATTTCGATACAAAATTTTGGCAGGTAAATGTAACTTCGATACTAATTATGACAGGTAAGAGTAACTTCGATTCTAATTAGGACAAGTAACTGTAACATCGATACTAATTATGACAGGTAACTGTAACTTCGTTACTAATTATGACAAGTAACTGTAATTTCGATACAAATTATGGCAGGTAACTGTAACATCGATACAAATTATGACAAGTCCCTGTAATTTCGATACAAATTATGGCAGGTAACTGTAACTTCCATAATAATTATGACAGGTAACTGTAACTTCGATACTAATTATGACAGTTAACAGTAACTTCGATTCTAATTATAACAAGTAACTGTAACGTCGATACTAATTATGACAGGTAACTGTAACTTCGTTTCTAAGTATGACAATAACTGTAATTTCGATACTAATTATGGCAGGTAACAGTTACTTCGTTACTAATTATGACAAGTAACTGTAATTTCGATACAAATTATGGCAGGTAACTGTAACATCGATACAAATTATGACAAGTCCCTGTAATTTCGATACAAATTATGGCAGGTAGCTGTAACTTCCATAATAATTATGACAGGTAACTGTAACTTCGATACTAATTATGACAGGTAACAGTAACTTCGATTCTAATTATAACAAGTAACTGTAACGTCGATACTAATTATGACAGATAACTGTAACCTCGTTACTAATTATGACAAGTAACTGTAATTTCAATACAAAATTTTGGCAGGTAACTGTAACTTCGATACTAATTATGACAAGTAACTGTAATTTTGATAAAAAATTATGGTAGGTAACTGTAACTTTGGTACTAATTATGACAGGTAACAGTATCTTCGATACTAATTATGACAAGTAACTGTAACTTCGTTACTTATTATGACAAGTAACTCTAATTTTGATAAAAAATTATGGCAGGTAACTGTAACTTCGATACTAATTAATACAGGTAACAGTAACTTCGATAATAATTGTGACAAGTAACTGTAACTTCGATACTAATTGTGACAGGTAACAGCAACTTCGTTATTAATTATGACAAGTAACTGTAACTTCGATACTAATTATGACAGGTAACTGGAACTTCGTTACTAATTATGACAAGTAACTGTAATTTCGATACAAATTTTGGCAGGTAACTGTAACTTCGATACTAATTATGACAGGTAACAGTAACTTCGATACTAATTATGACAAGTAACTGTAACTTCGATACTAATTATGACAGGTAACTGGAACTTCGTTACTAATTATGACAAGTAACTGTAATTTCGATACAAATTATGGCAGGTAACTGTAACTTCGATACTAATTATGGCAGGTAACTGTAACTTCGATACTAATTATGAGAGGTAACAGTAACTTCGATGCTAATTAAGACAGGTAACTGCAACTTCGTTACTAATTATGACAAGTAACTGTAATTTCGATACTAATTATTGCAGGTAACTGTAACTTCGTTACTAATTATGAGAAGTAACTGTAATTTCGATGCAAATTATGACAGGTAACTGTAACTTCGTTACTAATTATGACAATTACCTCTAATTTTGATAAAAAATTATGGCAGGTAACTGTAACTTCGATACTAATTAATACAGGTAACAGTAACTTAGATAATAATTGTGAAAAGTAACTGTAACTTCGATACTAATTGTGACAGGTAACAGTAACTTCGTTATTAATTATGACAAGTAACAGTAACTTCGATACTTATTATGACAAGTAATTGTAATTTCGATACAAATTTTGGCAGGTAACTGTAACTTCGATACTAATTATGACAGGAAGCAGTAACTTTGATACTAATTACGACAAGTGACTGTAACTTCGATACTAATTATGGCAGGTAACTGTAACTTCGTTACTAATTATGACAAGTAACTGTAATTTCGATACAAATTATGGCAGGTAACTGTAACTTCGATACTAATTATGACAGGTAACAGTAACTTCGATACTAATTATGGCAGGTGACTGTAACTTCGATACTAATTATGACAGGTATCAGAAACTTCGGTACTAATTATGACAAGTAACTGTAACTTCGATACTAATTATGACAAGTAACTGTAATTTCGTTACAAATTATGGCAGGTAATTGTAATTTCGATACTAATTATGACAGGTAACAGTAACTTCGATACTAATTAGGACAAGTAACAGTAACTTCGATACTAATTATGACAAGTAATTGTAACTTCGATACTAATTATGACAGGTAACTGTAACTTCGTTACTAATTATGGCAAGTAACTGTAATTTCGATACAAATTTTGGCAGGTAACGGTAACTTCGATACTAATTATGACAGGTAACAGTAACTTCGAAACTAATTATGACAAGTAACTGTAACTTCGATACTAATTATGACAGGTAACTGTAACTTCGTTACTAATTATGACAAGAAACTCTAACTTCGTTATTAATTATGACAAGTAACTGTAATTTTGATAAAAAATTATGGTAGGTAACTGTAACTTCAATACTAATTATGACAGGTAACAGTAACTTCGATACTAATTATGACAGGTAACTGTTACTTCGATACTAATTATGACAAGTAACTTTAATTTCGATACTAATTATGGCAGGTAACTGTAACTTCGTTTCTAATTATGACAAGTCCCTTTAATTTCGATACAAATTATGGCAGGTAACTGTAATTTCGATACAAATTATGGCAGGTAACTGTAACTTCGTTACTAATTATGACAAGTAACAGTACATTCGATGCTAATTATGACAGGTAACTGTAACTTCGATACTTATTATGACAAGGAACTGTAATTTCGATACAAATTATGGCAGGTAACTGTCACTTCGATACTAATTATGACAAGTAAATGTAACTTCGATACTAATTATGACAGGTAACTGTAACTTCGTTACTATTTATGACAAGTAACTGTAATTTCGATACAAAATTTTGGCAAGTAAATGTAACTTCGATACTAATTATGACAGGTAACAGTAACTTCGATTCTAATTATGACAAGTAACTGTAACATCGATACTAATTATAACAGGTAACTCTAACTTCGTTACTAATTATGGCAAGAAACTGTAATTTCGATACAAATTTTGGCAGGTAACGGTAACTTCGATACTAATTATGACAGGTAACAGTAACTTCGATACTAATTATGACAAGTAACTGTAACTTCGATACTAATTATGACAGGTAACTGCAACTTCGATACTAATTAGGACAAGTAACAGTAACTTCGATACTAATTATGACAAGTTACTGTAACTTCGATACTAATTATAACAGGTAACTGTAACTTCGTTACTAATTATGGCAAGTAACTGTTATTTCGATACAAATTATGACAGGTAACTGTAACTTCGATACTAATTATGACAGGTATCAGTAACTTCGGTACTAATTATGACAAGTAACTGTAACTTCGATACTAATTATGACAGTTAACTGTAACTTCGTTACTAATTATGACAAGGAACTGTAATTTCGATACAAATTTTGTCAGGTAACTGTAACTTCGATACTAATTATGACAAGTGCCTGTAATTTCAATACAAAATATGGCAGGTAACTGTAACTTCCATACTAATTATGACAGGTAACAGTAACTTCGATACTAATTATGACAAGTAGCTGTAACTTCGATACTAATTATGACAGGTAACTGTAACTTCGTTACTAATTATGAAAAGTAACTGTAATTTCGATACAAATTATGGCAGGTAATTGTAACTTCGATACTAATTATGACAGGTAACAGTATCTTCGATACTAATTATGACAAGTAACTATAACTTCGATACAAATTATGACAGGTACCTGTAACTTCGGTACTAATTATGACAAGAAACTCTAACTTCGTTACTAATTATGACAAGTAACTGTAATTTTGATAAAAAATTACGGTAGGTAACAGTAACTTCAATACTAATTATGACAGGTAACAGTAACGTCGATACTAATTATGACAAGTAACAGTACCCTCGATGCTAATTACGACAGGTAACTGTAACTTCGATACTAATTATGACAAGGAACTGTAATTTCGATACAAATTTTGGCAGGTAACTGTAACTTCGATACTAATTATGACAAGTGCCTGTAATTTCGATACAAATTATGGCAGGTAACTGTAACTTCGATACTAATTATGAAAAGTAAATGTCACTTCGATACTAATTATGACAGATAACTGAAACCTCGTTACTAATTATGACAAGTAACTGTAATTTCAATACTAAATTTTGGCAGGTAACTGTAACTTCGATACTAATTATGACAAGTAACTCTAATTTTGATAAAAAATTATGGCAGGTAACTGTAACTTCGATACTAATTAATACAGGTAACAGTAACTTCGATAATAATTGTGACAAGTAACTGTAACTTCGATACTAATTGTGACAGGTAACAGTAACTTCGTTATTAATTATGACAAGTAACTGTAACTTCGATACTAATTATGACAGTTAACTGGAACTTCGTTACTAATTATGACAAGTAACTGTAATTTCGATACAAATTTTGGCAGGTAACTGTAACTTCGATACTAATTATGACAGGTAACAGTAACTTCGATACTAATTATGACAAGTAACTGTAACTTCGATACTAATTATGACAGGTAACTGGAACTTCGTTACTAATTATGACAAGTAACTGTAATTTCGATACAAATTATGGCAGGTAACTGTAACATCTTATACTAATTATGGCAGGTAACTGTAACTTCGATACTTATTATGAGAGGTAACAGTAACTTCGATGCTAATTAAGACAGGTAACTGCAACTTCGTTACTAATTATGACTAGTAACTGTAATTTCGATACTAATTATTGCAGGTAACTGTAACTTCGTTACTAATTATGAGAAGTAACTGTAATTTCGATGCAAATTATGACAGGTAATTGTAACTTCGTTAATAATTATGACTAGTAACTGTAATTTCGTTACAAATTATGGCAGGTAACAGTACCTTCGATTATAATTATGACAGGTAACTGTAACTTCGATACTAATTATGACAAGGAACTGTAATTTCGATACAAATTATGGCAGGTAACTGTAACTTTGATACTAATTATGACAGGTAACAGTATCTTCGATACTAATTATGACAAGTAGCTGTAACTTCGTTACTTATTATGACAAGTAACTCTAATTTTGATAAAAAATTATGGCAGGTAACTGTTACTTCGATACTAATTAATACAGGTAACAGTAACTTCGATAATAATTGTGACAAGTAACAGTAACTTCGTTATTAATTATGACAAGTAACAGTAACTTCGATACTTATTATGACAAGTAATTGTAATTTCGATACAAATTTTGGCAGGTAAATGTAACTTCGATACTAATTATGACAGGAAACAGTAACTTTGATACTAATTACGACAAGTGACTGTAACTTTGATACTAATTATGGCAGGTAACTGTAACTTCGTTACTAATTATGACAAGTAACTGTAATTTCGATACAAATTATGGCAGGTAACTGTAACTTCGATACTAATTATGACAGGTAACAGTAACTTCGATACTAATTATGGCAGGTAACTGTAACTTCGATACTAATTATGACAGGTATCAGTAACTTCGGTACTAATTATGACAAGTAACTGTAACTTCGATACTAATTATGACAGGTAACTGTAACTTCGTTACTAATTATGACAAGTAACTGTAATTTCGTTACAAATTATGGCAGGTAATTGTAATTTCGATACTAATTATGACAGGTAACAGTAACTTCGATACTAATTAGGACAAGTAACAGTAACTTCGATACTAATTATGACAAGTAACTGTAACTTCGATACTTATTATGACAAGTAATTGTAATTTCGATACAAATTTTGGCAGGTAATGGTAACTTCGATACTAATTATGACAGGTAACAGTACCTTCGATACTAATTATGACAAGTAACTATAACTTCGGTACAAATTATGACAGGTAACTGTAACTTCGATACGAATTATGACAAGTAACTGTAATTTCGATACAAATTTTGGCAGGTAACTGTAACTTCGATACTAATTATGACAGGTAACAGTAACTTCGATAATAATTGTGACAAGTAACAGTAACTTCGTTATTAATTATGACTAGTAACAGTAACTTCGATACTTATTATGACAAGTAATTGTAATTTCGATACAAATTTTGGCAGGTAACGGTAACTTCGATACTAATTATGACAGGTAACAGTACCTTCGATACTAATTATGACAAGTAACTATAACTTCGGTACAAATTATGACAGGTAACTGTAACTTCGATACGAATTATGACAAGAAACACTAACTTCGTTACTAATTATGACAAGAAACTGTAATTTTGATAAATAAAATTATGGTAGGTAACTGTAACTTCAATACTAATTATGACAGGTAACAGTAACGTCGATACTAATTATGACAAGTAACAGTACCTTCGATGCTAATTATGACAGGTAACTGTAACTTCGATACTAATTATGACAAGGAACTGTAATTTTGATACAAATTATGGCAGGTAACTGTAACTTCGTTACTAATTATGACAAGTAAATGTAATTTCGATACAAATTTTGGCAGGTAACTGTAACATCGTTACTAATTATGACAAGTCCCTGTAATTTCTATACAAATTATGGCAGGAAACTGTAACTTCCATAATAATTATGACAGGTAACAGTAACTTCGATACTAATTATGACAGGAAACTGTAACTTCGTTACTAATTATAACAAGTAACTGTAATTTCAATACAAATTATGGCAGGTAACTGTAACTTCGTTATTAATTATGACAAGTAACAGTACCTTCGATGCTAATTATGACAGGTAACTGTAACTTCGATACTTATTATGACAAGGAACTGTAATTTCGATACAAATTATGGCAGGTAACTGTAACTTCGATACTAATTATGGCAAGTAAATGTAACTTCGATACTAATTATGACAGGTAACTGTAACTTCGAGACTAATTATGACAAGTAACTGTAATTTCGATACAAAATTTTGGCAGGTAAATGTAACTTCGATACTAATTATGACAGGTAACAGTAACTTCGATTCTAATTATGACAAGTAACTGTAACATCGATACTAATTATAACAGGTAACTCTAACTTCGTTACTAATTATGGCAAGAAACTGTAATTTCGATACAAATTTTGGCAGGTAACGGTAACTTCGATACTAATTATGACAGGTAACAGTAACTTCGATACTAATTATGACAAGTAACTGTAACTTCGATACTAATTATGACAGGTAACTGCAACTTCGATACTAATTAGGACAAGTAACAGTAACTTCGATACTAATTATGACAAGTTACTGTAACTTCGATACTAATTATAACAGGTAACTGTAACTTCGTTACTAATTATGGCAAGTAACTGTAATTTCGATACAAATTATGACAGGTAACTGTAACTTCGATACTAATTATGACAGGTATCAGTAACTTCGGTACTAATTATGACAAGTAACTGTAACTTCGATACTAATTATGACAGTTAACTGTAACTTCGTTACTAATTATGACAAGGAACTGTAATTTCGATACAAATTTTGTCAGGTAACTGTAACTTCGATACTAATTATGACAAGTGCCTGTAATTTCAATACAAAATATGGCCGGTAACTGTAACTTCCATACTAATTATGACAGGTAACAGTAACTTCGATACTAATTATGACAAGTAGCTGTAACTTCGATACTAATTATGACAGGTAACTGTAACTTCGTTACTAATTATGAAAAGTAACTGTAATTTCGATACAAATTATGGCAGGTAATTGTAACTTCGATACTAATTATGACAGGTAACAGTATCTTCGATACTAATTATGACAAGTAACTATAACTTCGATACAAATTATGACAGGTACCTGTAACTTCGGTACTAATTATGACAAGAAACTCTATCTTCGTTACTAATTATGACAAGTAAGTGTAATTTTGATAAAAAATTACGGTAGGTAACAGTAACTTCAATACTAATTATGACAGGTAACAGTAACGTCGATACTAATTATGACAAGTAACAGTACCCTCGATGCTAATTACGACAGGTAACTGTAACTTCGATACTAATTATGACAAGGAACTGTAATTTCGATACAAATTTTGGCAGGTAACTGTAACTTCGATACTAATTATGACAAGTGCCTGTAATTTCGATACAAATTATGGCAGGTAACTGTAACTTCGATACTAATTATGAAAAGTAAATGTCACTTCGATACTAATTATGACAGATAACTGAAACCTCGTTACTAATTATGACAAGTAACTGTAATTTCAATACTAAATTTTGGCAGGTAACTGTAACTTCGATACTAATTATGACAAGTAACTGTAATTTTGATAAAAAATTATGGTAGGTAACTGTAACTTTGATACTAATTATGACAGGTAACAGTATCTTCGATACTAATTATGACAAGTAACTGTAACTTCGTTACTTATTATGACAAGTAACTCTAATTTTGATAAAAAATTATGGCAGGTAACTGTAACTTCGATACTAATTAATACAGGTAACAGTAACTTCGATAATAATTGTGACAAGTAACTGTAACTTCGATACTAATTGTGACAGGTAACAGTAACTTCGTTATTAATTATGACAAGTAACTGTAACTTCGATACTAATTATGACGGTTAACTGGAACTTCGTTACTAATTATGACAAGTAACTGTAATTTCGATACAAATTTTGGCAGGTAACTGTAACTTCGATACTAATTATGACAGGTAACAGTAACTTCGATACTAATTATGACAAGTAACTGTAACTTCGATACTAATTATGACAGGTAACTGGAACTTCGTTACTAATTATGACAAGTAACTGTAATTTCGATACAAATTAAGGCAGGTAACTGTAACATCTTATACTAATTATGGCAGGTAACTGTAACTTCGATACTTATTATGAGAGGTAACAGTAACTTCGATGCTAATTAAGACAGGTAACTGCAACTTCGTTACTAATTATGACTAGTAACTGTAATTTCGATACTAATTATTGCAGGTAACTGTAACTTCGTTACTAATTATGAGAAGTAACTGTAATTTCGATGCAAATTATGACAGGTAATTGTAACTTCGTTAATAATTATGACAAGTAACTGTAATTTCGTTACAAATTATGGCAGGTAACAGTACCTTCGATTATTATTATGACAGGTAACTGTAACTTCGATACTAATTATGACAAGGAACTGTAATTTCGATACAAATTATGGCAGGTAACTGTAACTTTGATACTAATTATGACAGGTAACAGTATCTTCGATACTAATTATGACAAGTAGCTGTAACTTCGTTACTTATTATGACAAGTAACTCTAATTTTGATAAAAAATTATGGCAGGTAACTGTTACTTCGATACTAATTAATACAGGTAACAGTAACTTCGATAATAATTGTGACAAGTAACAGTAACTTCGTTATTAATTATGACAAGTAACAGTAACTTCGATACTTATTATGACAAGTAATTGTAATTTCGATACAAATTTTGGCAGGTAAATGTAACTTCGATACTAATTATGACAGGAAACAGTAACTTTGATACTAATTACGACAAGTGACTGTAACTTTGATACTAATTATGGCAGGTAACTGTAACTTCGTTACTAATTATGACAAGTAACTGTAATTTCGATACAAATTATGGCAGGTAACTGTAACTTCGATACTAATTATGACAGGTAACAGTAACTTCAATACTAATTATGGCAGGTAACTGTAACTTCGATACTAATTATGACAGGTATCAGTAACTTCGGTACTAATTATGACAAGTAACTGTAACTTCGATACTAATTATGACAGGTAACTGTAACTTCGTTACTAATTATGACAAGTAACTGTAATTTCGTTACAAATTATGGCAGGTAATTGTAATTTCGATACTAATTATGACAGGTAACAGTAACTTCGATACTAATTAGGACAAGTAACAGTAACTTCGATACTAATTATGACAAGTAACTGTAACTTCGATACTAATTATGACAGGTAACTGTAACTTCGTTACTAAATATGGCAAGTAACTGTAATTTCGATACAAATTTTGGCAGGTAACGGTAACTTCGATACTAATTATGACAGGTAACAGTACCTTCGATACTAATTATGACAAGTAACTATAACTTCGGTACAAATTATGACAGGTAACTGTAACTTCGATACGAATTATGACAAGAAACACTAACTTCGTTACTAATTATGACAAGAAACTGTAATTTTGATAAATAAAATTATGGTAGGTAACTGTAACTTCAATACTAATTATGACAGGTAACAGTAACGTCGATACTAATTATGACAAGTAACAGTACCTTCGATGCTAATTATGACAGGTAACTGTAACTTCGATACTAATTATGACAAGGAACTGTAATTTCGATACAAATTATGGCAGGTAACTGTAACTTCGTTACTAATTATGACAAGTAAATGTAATTTCGATACAAATTTTGGCAGGTAACTGTAACATCGTTACTAATTATGACAAGTCCCTGTAATTTCTATACAAATTATGGCAGGAAACTGTAACTTCCATAATAATTATGACAGGTAACAGTAACTTCGATACTAATTATGACAGGAAACTGTAACTTCGTTACTAATTATAACAAGTAACTGTAATTTCAATACAAATTATGGCAGGTAACTGTAACTTCGTTACTAATTATGACAAGTAACAGTACCTTCGATGCTAATTATGACAGGTAACTGTAACTTCGATACTTATTATGACAAGGAACTGTAATTTCGATACAAATTATGGCAGGTAACTGTAACTTCGATACTAATTATGACAAGTAAATGTAACTTCGATACTAATTATGACAGGTAACTGTAACTTCGAGACTAATTATGACAAGTAACTGTAATTTCGATACAAAATTTTGGCAGGTAAATGTAACTTCGATACTAATTATGACAGGTAAGAGTAACTTCGATTCTAATTAGGGCAAGTAACTGTAACATCGATACTAATTATGACAGGTAACTGTAACTTCGTTACTAATTATGACAAGTAACTGTAATTTCGATACAAATTATGGCAGGTAACTGTAACATCGATACAAATTATGACAAGTCCCTGTAATTTCGATACAAATTATGGCAGGTAACTGTAACTTCCATAATAATTATGACAGGTAACTGTAACTTCGATACTAATTATGACAGGTAACAGTCACTTCGATTCTAAATATAACAAGTAACTGTAACGTCGATACTAATTATGACAGGTAACTGTAACTTCGTTTCTAATTATGACAAGTAACTGTAATTTCGATACGAATTATGGCAGGTAACAGTAACTTCGTTACTAATTATGACAAGTAACTTTAATTTCGATACAAATTATGGCAGGTAACTGTAACATCGATACAAATTATGACAAGTCCCTGTAATTTCGATACAAATTATGGCAGGTAGCTGTAACTTCCATAATAATTATGACAGGTAATTGTAACTTCGATACTAATTATGACAGGTAACAGTAACTTCGATTCTAATTATAACAAGTAACTGTAACGTCGATACTAATTATGACAGATAACTGTAACCTCGTTACTAATTATGACAAGTAACTGTAATTTCAATACAAAATTTTGGCAGGTAACTGTAACTTCGATACTAATTATGACAAGTAACTGTAATTTTGATAAAAAATTATGGTAGGTAACTGTAACTTTGGTACTAATTATGACAGGTAACAGTATCTTCGATACTAATTATGACAAGTAACTGTAAATTCGTTACTTATTATGACAAGTAACTCTAATTTTGATAAAAAAATTATGGCAGGTAACTGTAACTTCGATACTAATTAATACAGGTAACAGTAACTTCGATAATAATTGTGACAAGTAACTGTAACATCGATACTAATTGTGACAGGTAACAGCAACTTCGTTACTAATTATGACAAGTAACTGTAACTTCGATACTAATTATGACAGGTAACTGGAACTTCGTTACTAATTATGACAAGTAACTGTAATTTCGATACAAATTTTGGCAGGTAACTGTAACTTCGATACTAATTATGACAGGTAACAGTAACTTCGATACTAATTATGACAAGTAACTGTAACTTCGATACTAATTATGACAGGTAACTGGAACTTCGTTACTAATTATGACAAGTAACTGTAATTTCGATACAAATTATGGCAGGTAACTGTAACTTCGATACTAATTATGGCAGGTAACTGTAACTTCGATACTAATTATGAGAGGTAACAGTAACTTCGATGCTAATTAAGACAGGTAACTGCAACTTCGTTACTAATTATGACAAGTAACTGTAATTTCGATACTAATTATTGCAGGTAACTGTAACTTCGTTACTAATTATGAGAAGTAACTGTAATTTCGATGCAAATTATGACAGGTAACTGTAACTTCGTTACTAATTATGACAATTAACTCTAATTTTGATAAAAAATTATGGCAGGTAACTATAACTTCGATACTAATTAATACAGGTAACAGTAACTTCGATAATAATTGTGACAAGTAACTGTTACTTCGATACTAATTGTGACAGGTAACAGTAACTTCGTTATTAATTATGACAAGTAACAGTAACTTCGATACTTATTATGACAAGTAATTGTAATTTCGATACAAATTTTGGCAGGTAACTGTAACTTCGATACTAATTATGACAGGAAACAGTAACTTTGATACTAATTACGACAAGTGACTGTAACTTCGATACTAATTATGGCAGGTAACTGTAACTTCGTTACTAATTATGACAAGTAACTGTAATTTCGATACAAATTATGGCAGGTAACTGTAACTTCGATACTAATTATGACAGGTAACAGTAACTTCGATACTAATTATGGCAGGTGACTGTAACTTCGATACTAATTATGACAGGTATCGGAAACTTCGGTACTAATTATGACAAGTAACTGTAACTTCGATACTAATTATGACAAGTAACTGTAATTTCGTTACAAATTATGGCAGGTAATTGTAATTTCGATACTAATTATGACAGGTAACAGTAACTTCGATACTAATTAGGACAAGTAACAGTAACTTCGATACTAATTATGACAAGTAATTGTAACTTCGATACTAATTATGACAGGTAACTGTAACTTCGTTACTAATTATGGCAAGTAACTGTAATTTCGATACAAATTTTGGCAGGTAACGGTAACTTCGATACTAATTATGACAGGTAACAGTAACTTCGAAACTAATTATGACAAGTAACTGTAACTTCGATACTAATTATGACAGGTAACTGTAACTTCGTTACTAATTATGAAAAGTAACTGTAATTTCGATACAAATTATGGCAGGTAACTGTAACTTCGATACTAATTATGACAGGTAACAGTATCTTCGATACTAATTATGACAAGTAACTATAACCTCGATACAAATTATGACAGGTAACTGTAACTTCCATACTAATTATGACAAGAAACTCTAACTTCGTTATTAATTATGACAAGTAACTGTAATTTTGATAAAAAATTATGGTAGGTAACTGTAACTTCAATACTAATTATGACAGGTAACAGTAACTTCGATACTAATTATGACAGGTAACTGTTACTTCGATACTAATTATGACAAGTAACTTTAATTTCGATACTAATTATGGCAGGTAACTGTAACTTCGTTTCTAATTATGACAAGTCCCTTTAATTTCGATACAAATTATGGCAGGTAACTGTAATTTCGATACAAATTAAGGCAGGTAACTGTAACTTCGTTACTAATTATGACAAGTAACAGTACATTCGATGCTAATTATGACAGGTAACTGTAACTTCGATACTTATTATGACAAGGAACTGTAATTTCGATACAAATTATGGCAGGTAACTGTCACTTCGATACTAATTATGACAAGTAAATGTAACTTCGATACTAATTATGACAGGTAACTGTAACTTCGTTACTATTTATGACAAGTAACTGTAATTTCGATACAAAATTTTGGCAAGTAAATGTAACTTCGATACTAATTATGACAGGTAACAGTAACTTCGATTCTAATTATGACAAGTAACTGTAACATCGATACTAATTATAACAGGTAACTCTAACTTCGTTACTAATTATGGCAAGAAACTGTAATTTCGATACAAATTTTGGCAGGTAACGGTAACTTCGATACTAATTATGACAGGTAACAGTAACTTCGATACTAATTATGACAAGTAACTGTAACTTCGATACTAAATATGACAGGTAACTGCAACTTCGATACTAATTAGGACAAGTAACAGTAACTTCGATACTAATTATGACAATTTACTGTAACTTCGATACTAATTATAACAGGTAACTGTAACTTCGTTACTAATTATGGCAAGTAACTGTAATTTCGATACAAATTATGACAGGTAACTGTAACTTCGATACTAATTATGACAGGTATCAGTAACTTCGGTACTAATTATGACAAGTAACTGTAACTTCGATACTAATTATGACAGTTAACTGTAACTTCGTTACTAATTATGACAAGGAACTGTAATTTCGATACAAATTTTGTCAGGTAACTGTAACTTCGATACTAATTATGACAAGTGCCTGTAATTTCAATACAAAATATGGCAGGTAACTGTAACTTCCATACTAATTATGACAGGTAACAGTAACTTCGATACTAATTATGACAAGTAGCTGTAACTTCGATACTAATTATGACAGGTAACTGTAACTTCGTTACTAATTATGAAAAGTAACTGTAATTTCGATACAAATTATGGCAGGTAATTGTAACTTCGATACTAATTATGACAGGTAACAGTATCTTCGATACTAATTATGACAAGTAACTATAACTTCGATACAAATTATGACAGGTACCTGTAACTTCGGTACTAATTATGACAAGAAACTCTAACTTCGTTACTAATTATGACAAGTAACTGTAATTTTGATAAAAAATTACGGTAGGTAACAGTAACTTCAATACTAATTATGACAGGTAACAGTAACGTCGATACTAATTATGACAAGTAACAGTACCCTCGATGCTAATTACGACAGGTAACTGTAACTTCGATACTAATTATGACAAGGAACTGTAATTTCGATACAAATTTTGGCAGGTAACTGTAACTTCGATACTAATTATGACAAGTGTCTGTAATTTCGATACAAATTATGGCAGGTAACTGTAACTTCGATACTAATTATGAAAAGTAAATGTCACTTCGATACTAATTATGACAGATAACTGAAACCTCGTTACTAATTATGACAAGTAACTGTAATTTCAATACTAAATTTTGGCAGGTAACTGTAACTTCGATACTAATTATGGCAGGTAACTGTAACTTCGATACTTATTATGAGAGGTAACAGTAACTTCGATGCTAATTAAGACAGGTAACTGCAACTTCGTTACTAATTATGACTAGTAACTGTAATTTCGATACTAATTATTGCAGGTAACTGTAACTTCGTTACTAATTATGAGAAGTAACTGTAATTTCGATGCAAATTATGACAGGTAATTGTAACTTCGTTAATAATTATGACAAGTAACTGTAATTTCGTCACAAATTATGGCAGGTAACAGTACCTTCGATTATAATTGTGACAAGTAACTGTAACTTCGATACTAATTGTGACAGGTAACAGTAACTTCGTTATTAATTATGACAAGTAACTGTAACTTCGATACTAATTATGACAGTTAACTGGAACTTCGTTACTAATTATGACAAGTAACTGTAATTTCTATACAAATTATGGCAGGTAACTGTAACTTCGATACTAATTATGACAGGTAACAGTAACTTCGATACTAATTATGACAAGTAACTGTAACTTCGATACTAATTATGACAGGTAACAGTAACTTCGTTATTAATTATGACAAGTAACTGTAACTTCGATACTAATTATGACAGTTAACTGGAACTTCGTTACTAATTATGACAAGTAACTGTAATTTCGATACTAATTAATACAGGTAACAGTAACTTCGATAATAATTGTGACAAGTAACTGTAACTTCGATACTAATTGTGACAGGTAACAGTAACTTCGTTATTAATTATGACAAGTAACTGTAACTTCGATACTAATTATGACAGTTAACTGGAACTTCGTTACTAATTATGACAAGTAACTGTAATTTCGATACAAATTTTGGCAGGTAACTGTAACTTCGATACTAATTATGACAGGTAACAGTAACTTCGATACTAATTATGACAAGTAACTGTAACTTCGATACTAATTATGACAGGTAACTGGAACTTCGTTACTAATTATGACAAGTAACTGTAATTTCGATACAAATTATGGCAGGTAACTGTAACTTCGATACTAATTATGGCAGGTAACTGTAACTTCGATACTTATTATGAGAGGTAACAGTAACTTCGATGCTAATTAAGACAGGTAACTGCAACTTCGTTACTAATTATGACTAGTAACTGTAATTTCGATACTAATTATTGCAGGTAACTGTAACTTCGTTACTAATTATGAGAAGTAACTGTAATTTCGATGCAAATTATGACAGGTAATTGTAACTTCGTTAATAATTATGACAAGTAACTGTAATTTCGTTACAAATTATGGCAGGTAACAGTACCTTCGATTATAATTGTGACAGGTAACTGTAACTTCGATACTAATTATGACAAGGAACTGTAATTCCGATACAAATTATGGCAGGTAACTGTAACTTTGATACTAATTATGACAGGTAACAGTATCTTCGATACTAATTAAGACAAGTAGCTGTAACTTCGTTACTTATTATGACAAGTAACTCTAATTTTGATAAAAAATTATGGCAGGTAACTGTTACTTCGATACTAATTAATACAGGTAACAGTAACTTCGATAATAATTGTGACAAGTAACAGTAACTTCGTTATTAATTATGACAAGTAACAGTAACTTCGATACTTATTATGACAAGTAATTGTAATTTCGATACAAATTTTGGCAGGTAACTGTAACTTCGATACTAATTATGACAGGAAACAGTAACTTTGATACTAATTACGACAAGTGACTGTAACTTTGATACTAATTATGGCAGGTAACTGTAACTTCGTTACTAATTATGACAAGTAACTGTAATTTCGATACAAATTATGGCAGGTAACTGTAACTTCGATACTTATTATGACAGGTAACAGTAACTTCGATACTAATTATGGCAGGTAACTGTAACTTCGATACTAATTATGACAGGTATCAGTAACTTCGGTACTAATTATGACAAGTAACTGTAACTTCGATACTAATTATGACAGGTAACTGTAACTTCGTTACTAATTATGACAAGTAACTGTAATTTCGTTACAAATTATGGCAGGTAATTGTAATTTCGATACTTATTATGACAGGTAACAGTAACTTCGATACTAATTAGGACAAGTAACAGTAACTTCGATACTAATTATGACAAGTAACTGTAACTTCGATACTAATTATGACAGGTAACTGTAACTTCGTTACTAAATATGGCAAGTAACTGTAATTTCGATACAAATTTTGGCAGGTAACGGTAACTTCGATACTAATTATGACAGGTAACAGTACCTTCGATACTAATTATGACAAGTAACTATAACTTCGGTACAAATTATGACAGGTAACTGTAACTTCGATACGAATTATGACAAGAAACACTAACTTCGTTACTAATTATGACAAGTAACTGTAATTTTGATAAATAAAATTATGGTAGGTAACTGTAACTTCAATACTAATTATGACAGGTAACAGTAACGTCGATACTAATTATGACAAGTAACAGTACCTTCGATGCTAATTATGACAGGTAACTGTAACTTCGATACTAATTATGACAAGGAACTGTAATTTCGATACAAATTATGGCAGGTAACTGTAACTTCGTTACTAATTATGACAAGTAAATGTAATTTCGATACAAATTTTGGCAGGTAACTGTAACATCGTTACTAATTATGACAAGTCCCTGTAATTTCTATACAAATTATGGCAGGAAACTGTAACTTCCATAATAATTATGACAGGTAACAGTAACTTCGATACTAATTATGACAGGAAACTGTAACTTCGTTACTAATTAAAACAAGTAACTGTAATTTCAATACAAATTATGGCAGGTAACTGTAACTTCGTTACTAATTATGACAAGTAACAGTACCTTCGATGCTAATTATGACAGGTAACTGTAACTTCGATACTTATTATGACAAGGAACTGTAATTTCGATACAAATTATGGCAGGTAACTGTAACTTCGATACTAATTATGACAAGTAAATGTAACTTCGATACTAATTATGACAGGTAACTGTAACTTCGAGACTAATTATGACAAGTAACTGTAATTTCGATACAAAATTTTGGCAGGTAAATTTAACTTCGATACTAATTATGACAGGTAAGAGTAACTTCGATTCTAATTAGGACAAGTAACTGTAACATCGATACTAATTATGACAGGTAACTGTAACTTCGTAACTAATTATGACAAGTAACTGTAATTTCGATACAAATTATGGCAGGTAACTGTAACATCGATACAAATTATGACAAGTCCCTGTAATTTCGATACAAATTATGGCAGGTAACTGTAACTTCCATAATAATTATGACAGGTAACTGTAACTTCGATACTAATTATGACAGGTAACAGTAACTTCGATTCTAATAATAACAAGTAACTGTAACGTCGATACTAATTATGACAGGTAACTGTAACTTCGTTTCTAATTATGACAAGTAACTGTAATTTCGATACTAATTATGGCAGGTAACAGTAACTTCGTTACTAATTATGACAAGTAACTGTAATTTCGATACAAATTATGGCAGGTAACTGTAACATCGATACAAATTATGACAAGTCCCTGTAATTTCGATACAAATTATGGCAGGTAACTGTAACTTCCATAATAATTATGACAGGTAACTGTAACTTCGATACTAATTATGACAGGTAACAGTAACTTCGATTCTAATTATAACAAGTAACTGTAACGTCGATACTAATTATGACAGATAACTGTAACCTCGTTACTAATTATGACAAGTAACTGTAATTTCAATACAAAATTTTGGCAGGTAAATGTAACTTCGATACTAATTATGACAAGTAACTGTAATTTTGATAAAAAATTATGGTAGGTAACTGTAACTTTGGTACTAATTATGACAGGTAACAGTATCTTCGATACTAATTATGACAAGTAACTGTAACTTCGTTACTTATTATGACAAGTAACTCTAATTTTGATAAAAAATTATGGCAGGTAACTGTAACTTCGATACTAATTAATACAGGTAACAGTAACTTCGATAATAATTGTGACAAGTAACTGTAACTTCGATACTAATTGTGACAGGTAACAGCAACTTCGTTATTAATTATGACAAGTAACTGTAACTTCGATACTAATTATGACAGGTAACTGGAACTTCGTTACTAATTATGACAAGTAACTGTAATTTCGATACAAATTTTGGCAGGTAACTGTAACTTCGATACTAATTATGACAGGTAACAGTAACTTCGATACTAATTATGACAAGTAACTGTAACTTCGATACTAATTAGGACAGGTAACTGGAACTTCGTTACTAATTATGACAAGTAACTGTAATTTCGATACAAATTATGGCAGGTAACTGTAACTTCGATACTAATTATGGCAGGTAACTGTAACTTCGATACTAATTATGAGAGGTAACAGTAACTTCGATGCTAATTAAGACAGGTAACTGCAACTTCGTTACTAATTATGACAAGTAACTGTAATTTCGATACTAATTATTGCAGGTAACTGTAACTTCGTTACTAATTATGAGAAGTAACTGTAATTTCGATGCAAATTATGACAGGTAACTGTAACTTCGTTACTAATTATGACAATTAACTCTAATTTTGATAAAAAATTATGGCAGGTAACTGTAACTTCGATACTAATTAATACAGGTAACAGTAACTTCGATAATAATTGTGACAAGTAACTGTAACTTCGATACTAATTGTGACAGGTAACAGTAACTTCGTTATTAATTATGACAAGTAACAGTAACTTCGATACTTATTATGACAAGTATTTGTAATTTCGATACAAATTTTGGCAGGTAACTGTAACTTCGATACTAATTATGACAGGAAACAGTAACTTTGATACTAATTACGACAAGTGACTGTAACTTCGATACTAATTATGGCAGGTAACTGTAACTTCGTTACTAATTATGACAAGTAACTGTAATTTCGATACAAATTATGGCAGGTAACTGTAACTTCGATACTAATTATGACAGGTAACAGTAACTTCGATACTAATTATGGCAGGTGACTGTAACTTCGATACTAATTATGACAGGTATCAGAAACTTCGGTACTAATTATGACAAGTAACTGTAACTTCGATACTAATTATGACAAGTTACTGTAATTTCGTTACAAATTATGGCAGGTAATTGTAATTTCGATACTAATTATGACAGGTAACAGTAACTTCGATACTAATTAGGACAAGTAACAGTAACTTCGATACTAATTATGACAAGTAATTGTAACTTCGATACTAATTATGACAGGTAACTGTAACTTCGTTACTAATTATGGCAAGTAACTGTAATTTCGATACAAATTTTGGCAGGTAACGGTAACTTCGATTCTAATTATGACAGGTAACAGTAACTTCGAAACTAATTATGACAAGTAACTGTAACTTCGATACTAATTATGACAGGTAACTGTAACTTCGTTACTAATTATGAAAAGTAACTGTAATTTCGATACAAATTATGGCAGGTAACTGTAACTTCGATACTAATTATGACAGGTAACAGTATCTTCGATACTAATTATGACAAGTAACTATAACCTCGATACAAATTATGACAGGTAACTGTAACTTCCATACTAATTATGACAAGAAACTCTAACTTCGTTATTAATTATGACAAGTAACTGTAATTTTGATAAAAAATTATGGTAGGTAACTGTAACTTCAATACTAATTATGACAGGTAACAGTAACTTCGATACTAATTATGACAGGTAACTGTTACTTCGATACTAATTATGACAAGTAACTTTAATTTCGATACTAATTATGGCAGGTAACTGTAACTTCGTTTCTAATTATGACAAGTCCCTTTAATTTCGATACAAATTATGGCAGGTAACTGTAATTTCGATACAAATTATGGCAGGTAACTGTAACTTCGTTACTAATTATGACAAGTAACAGTACATTCGATGCTAATTATGACAGGTAACTGTAACTTCGATACTTATTATGACAAGGAACTGTAATTTCGATACAAATTATGGCAGGTAACTGTCACTTCGATACTAATTATGACAAGTAAATGTAACTTCGATACTAATTATGACAGGTAACTGTAACTTCGTTACTATTTATGACAAGTAACTGTAATTTCGATACAAAATTTTGGCAAGTAAATGTAACTTCGATACTAATTATGACAGGTAACAGTAACTTCGATTCTAATTATGACAAGTAACTGTAACATCGATACTAATTATGACAGGTAACTGTAACTTCGCTACTAATTATGACAAGTAACTGTAATTTCGATACAAATTTTGGCAGGTAACTGTAACTTCGGTACTATTTATGACAGGTAACAGTAACTTCGATACTAATTATGACAAGTAAATGTAAGTTCGATACTAATTATGACAGGTAACTGGAACTTCGTTACTAATTATGACAAGTAACTGTAATGTCGATACAAATTATGGCAGGTAACTGTAACTTCGATACTAATTATCACAGGTAACAGTAACTTCGATACTAATTATGACAAGTAACTATAACTTCGATACAAATTATGACAGGTAACTGTAACTTCGATACTAATTATGACAAGAAACTCTAACTTCGTTACTAATTATGACAAGAAACTTTAATTTCGATACTAATTATGGCAGGTAACTGTAACTTCGTTACTAATTATGACAAGTCCCTGTAATTTCGATACAAATTATGGCAGGTAACTGTAACTTCGATACTAATTATGACAAGTAACTGTAACTTCCATACTAATTATGACAGGTAACAGTAACTTCGTTACTAATTATGACAAGTAACAGTAATTTCGATACAAATTTTGGCAGGTAACTGTAACCTCGATACTAATTATGACAGGTAACAGTAACTTCGATACTAATTATGACAAGTATCTGTAACTTCGATACTAATTATGACAGGTAACTGTAACTTCGTTACTAATTATGACATGTAACTGTAATTTCGATACAAATTATGGCAGGTAACTGTAACTTCGTTACTAATTATGACAAGTAACTGTAATTTCGATACAAATAATGGCAGGTAACTGTAACTTCAATACTAATTATGGCAGGTAACTGTAACTTCGATACTAATTATGAGAGGTAATAGTAACTTCGATGCTAATTATGACAGGTAACTGCAACTTCTTTACTAATTATGACAAGTAACTGTAATTTCTATACTAATTATGGCAGGTAACTGTAACTTCGTTACTAATTAAGAGAAGTAACTGTAATTTCGATGCAAATTATGACAGGTAACTGTAACTTCGATTCTTATTATGACAGGTAACAGTAACTTCGATACTAATTATGGCAGGTAACTGTAACTTCGATACTAATTATGACAGGTATCAGTAACTTCGGTACTAATTATGACTAGTAACTGTAACTTCGATACTAATTATGACAGGTAACTGTAACTTCGTTACTAATTATGACAAGTAACTGCAACTTCGATACTAATTATAACAGGTAACTGTAACTTCGTTACTAATTATGGCAAGTAACTGTAATTTCGAAACAAATTTTGGCAGGTAACGGTAACTTCGATACTAATTATGACAGGTAACAGTAACTTCAATACTAATTATGACAAGTAACTGTAACTTCGATACTAATTATGACAGGTAACTGTAACTTCGATTCTTATTATGACAGGTAACAGTAACTTCGATACTAATTATGGCAGGTAACTGTAATTTCGTTACAAATTATGGCAGGTAATTGTAATTTCGATACTAATTATGACAGGTGACTGTAACTTCGATACTAATTATGACAGGTAACAGTATCTTCGATACTAATTATGACAAGTAACTGCAACTTCGATACTAATTATAACAGGTAACTCTAACTTCGTTACTAATTATGGCAAGTAACTGTAATTTCGATACAAATTTTGGCAGGTAACGGTAACTTCGATACTAATTATGACAGGTAACAGTAACTTCGATACTAATTATGACAAGTAACTGTAACTTCGATACTAATTATGACAGGTAACTGTAACTTCGATACTAATTAGGACAAGTAACAGTAACTTCGATACTAATTATGACAAGTTACTGTAACTTCGATACTAATTATAACAGGTAACTGTAACTTCGTTACTAATTATGGCAAGTAACTGTAATTTCGATACAAATTATGACAGGTAACTGTAACTTCGATACTAGTTATGACAGGTATCAGTAACTTCGGTACTAATTATGACAAGTAACTGTAACTTCGATACTAATTATAACAGGTAACTGTAACTTCGTTACTAATTATGGCAAGTAACTGTAATTTCGAAACAAATTTTGGCAGGTAACGGTAACTTCGATACTAATTATGACAGGTAACAGTAACTTCGATACTAATTATGACAAGTAACAGTAACTTCGATACTAATTATGACAAGTTACTGTAACTTCGATACTAATTATAACATGTAACAGTAACTTCGATACTAATTATGAAAAGTAACTGTAATTTCGATACAAATTATGGCAGGTAATTGTAACTTCGATACTAATTATGACAGGTAACAGTATCTTCGATACTAATTATGACAAGTAACTATAACTTCGATACAAATTATGACAGGTACCTGTAACTTCGGTACTAATTATGACAAGAAACTGTAACTTCGATACTAATTATGACAGGTAACTGGAACTTCGTTACTAATTATGACAAGTAACTGTAATTTCGATACAAATTATGGCAGGTAACTGTAACTTCGATACTAATTATGGCAGGTAACTGTAACTTCGATACTTATTATGAGAGGTAACAGTAACTTCGATGCTAATTAAGACAGGTAACTGCAACTTCGTTACTAATTATGACAAGTAACTGTAATTTCGATACTAATTATTGCAGGTAACTGTAACTTCGTTACTAATTATGAGAAGTAACTGTAATTTCGATGCAAATTATGACAGGTAATTGTAACTTCGTTAATAATTATGACAAGTAACTGTAATTTCGTTACAAATTATGGCAGGTAACAGTACCTTCGATTATAATTGTGACAGGTAACTGTAACTTCGATACTAATTATGACAAGGAACTGTAATTTCGATACAAATTATGGCAGGTAAATGTAACTTTGATACTAATTATGACAGGTAACAGTATCTTCGATACTAATTAAGACAAGTAGCTGTAACTTCGTTACTTATTATGACAAGTAACTCTAATTTTGATAAAAATTATGGCAGGTAACTGTTACTTCGATACTAATTAATACAGGTAACAGTAACTTCGATAATAATTGTGACAAGTAACAGTAACTTCGATACTTATTATGACAAGTAATTGTAATTTCGATACAAATTTTGGCAGGTAACTGTAACTTCGATACTAATTATGACAGGAAACAGTAACTTTGATACTAATTACGACAAGTGACTGTAACTTTGATACTAATTATGGCAGGTAACTGTAACTTCGTTACTAATTATGACAAGTAACTGTAATTTTGATACAAATTATGGCAGGTAACTGTAACTTCGATACTAATTATGACAGGTAACAGTAACTTCGATACTAATTATGGCAGGTAACTGTAACTTCGATACTAATTATGACAGGTATCAGTAACTTCGGTACTAATTATGACAAGTAACTGTAACTTCGATACTAATTATGACAGGTAACTGTAACTTCGTTACTAATTAAGACAAGTAACTGTAATTTCGTTACAAATTATGGCAGGTAATTGTAATTTCGATACTAATTATGACAGGTAACAGTAACTTCGATACTAATTAGGACAAGTAACAGTAACTTCGATACTAATTATGACAAGTAACTGTAACTTCGATACTAATTATGACAGGTAACTGTAACTTCGTTACTAAATATGGCAAGTAACTGTAATTTCGATACAAATTTTGGCAGGTAACGGTAACTTCAATACTAATTATGACAGGTAACAGTACCTTCGATAATAATTATGACAAGTAACTATAACTTCGGTACAAATTATGGCAGGTAACTGTAACTTCGATACGAATTATGACAAGAAACACTAACTTCGTTACTAATTATGACAAGTAACTGTAATTTTGATAAATAAAATTATGGTAGGTAACTGTAACTTCAATACTAATTATGACAGGTAACAGTAACGTCGATACTAATTATGACAAGTAACAGTACCTTCGATGCTAATTATGACAAGGAACTGTAATTTCGATACAAATTATGGCAGGTAACTGTAACTTCGTTACTAATTATGACAAGTAAATGTAATTTCGATACAAATTTTGGCAGGTAACTGTAACATCGTTACTAATTATGACAAGTCCCTGTAATTTCTATACAAATTTTGGCAGGAAACTGTAACTTCCATAATAATTATGACAGGTAACAGTAACTTCGATACTAATTATGACAGGAAACTGTAACTTCGTTACTAATTATAACAAGTAACTGTAATTTCAATACAAATTATGGCAGGTAACTGTAACTTCGTTACTAATTATGACAAGTAACAGTACCTTCGATGCTAATTATGACAGGTAACTGTAACTTCGATACTTATTATGACAAGGAACTGTAATTTCGATACAAATTATGGCAGGTAACTGTAACTTCGATACTAATTATGACAAGTAAATGTAACTTCGATACTAATTATGACAGGTAACTGTAACTTCGAGACTAATTATGACAAGTAACTGTAATTTCGATACAAAATTTTGGCAGGTAAATGTAACTTCGATACTAATTATGACAGGTAAGAGTAACTTCGATTCTAATTAGGACAAGTAACTGTAACATCGATACTAATTATGACAGGTAACTGTAACTTCGTTACTAATTATGACAAGTAACTGTAATTTCGATACAAATTATGGCAGGTAACTGTAACATCGATACAAATTATGACAAGTCCCTGTAATTTCGATACAAATTATGGCAGGTAACTGTAACTTCCATAATAATTATGAGAGGTAACTGTAACTTCGATACTAATTATGACAGGTAACAGTAACTTCGATTCTAATTATAACAAGTAACTGTAACGTCGATACTAATTATGACAGGTAACTGTAACTTCGTTTCTAATTATGACAAGTAACTGTAATTTCGATACTAATTATGGCAGGTAACAGTAACTTCGTTACTAATTATGACAAGTTACTGTAATTTCGATACAAATTATGGCAGGTAACTGTAACATCGATACAAATTATGACAAGTCCCTGTAATTTCGATACAAATTATGGCAGGTAACTGTAACTTCCATAATAATTATGACAGGTAACTGTAACTTCGATACTAATTATGACAGGTAACTGTAACTTCGTTTCTAATTATGACAAGTAACTGTAATTTCGATACTAATTATGGCAGGTAACAGTAACTTCGTTACTAATTATGACAAGTAACTGTAATTTCAATACAAAATTTTGGCAGGTAACTGTAACTTCGATACTAATTATGACAAGTAACTGTAATTTTGATAAAAATTATGGTAGGTAACTGTAACTTTGGTACTAATTATGACAGGTAACAGTATCTTCGATACTAATTATGACAAGTAACTGTAACTTCGTTACTTATTATGACAAGTAACTCTAATTTTGATAAAAAATTATGGCAGGTAACTGTAACTTCGATACTAATTAATACAGGTAACAGTAACTTCGATAATAATTGTGACAAGTAACTGTAACTTCGATACTAATTGTGACAGGTAACAGCAACTTCGTTATTAATTATGACAAGTAACTGTAACTTCGATACTAATTATGACAGGTAACTGGAACTTCGTTACTAATTATGACAAGTAACTGTAATTTCGATACAAATTTTGGCAGGTAACTGTAACTTCGATACTAATTATGACAGGTAACAGTAACTTCGATACTAATTATGACAAGTAACTGTAACTTCGATACTAATTAGGACAGGTAACTGGAACTTCGTTACTAATTATGACAAGTAACTGTAATTTCGATACAAATTATGGCAGGTAACTGTAACTTCGATACTAATTATGGCAGGTAACTGTAACTTCGATACTAATTATGAGAGGTAACAGTAACTTCGATGCTAATTAAGACAGGTAACTGCAACTTCGTTACTAATTATGACAAGTAACTGTAATTTCGATACTAATTATTGCAGGTAACTGTAACTTCGTTACTAATTATGAGAAGTAACTGTAATTTCGATGCAAATTATGACAGGTAACTGTAACTTCGTTACTAATTATGACAATTAACTCTAATTTTGATAAAAAATTATGGCAGGTAACTGTAACTTCGATACTAATTAATACAGGTAACAGTAACTTCGATAATAATTGTGACAAGTAACTGTAACTTCGATACTAATTGTGACAGGTAACAGTAACTTCGTTATTAATTATGACAAGTAACAGTAACTTCGATACTTATTATGACAAGTAATTGTCATTTCGATACAAATTTTGGCAGGTAACTGTAACTTCGATACTAATTATGACAGGAAACAGTAACTTTGATACTAATTACGACAAGTGACAGTAACTTAGATACTAATTATGGCAGGTAACTGTAACTTCGATACTAATTAATACAGGTAACAGTAACTTCGATAATAATTGTGACAAGTAACTGTAACTTCGATACTAATTGTGACAGGTAACAGTAACTTCGTTATTAATTATGACAAGTAACTGTAACTTCGTTACTTATTATGACAAGTAACTCTAATTTTGATAAAAAATTATGGCAGGTAACTGTAACTTCGATACTAATTAATACAGGTAACAGTAACTTCGATAATAATTGTGACAAGTAACTGTAACTTCGATACTAATTGTGACAGGTAACAGCAACTTCGTTATTAATTATGACAAGTAACTGTAACTTCGATACTAATTATGACAGGTAACTGGAACTTCGTTACTAATTATGACAAGTAACTGTAATTTCGATACAAATTTTGGCAGGTAACTGTAACTTCGATACTAATTATGACAGGTAACAGTAACTTCGATACTAATTATGACAAGTAACTGTAACTTCGATACTAATTAGGACAGGTAACTGGAACTTCGTTACTAATTATGACAAGTAACTGTAATTTCGATACAAATTATGGCAGGTAACTGTAACTTCGATACTAATTATGGCAGGTAACTGTAACTTCGATACTAATTATGAGAGGTAACAGTAACTTCGATGCTAATTAAGACAGGTAACTGCAACTTCGTTACTAATTATGACAAGTAACTGTAATTTCGATACTAATTATTGCAGGTAACTGTAACTTCGTTACTAATTATGAGAAGTAACTGTAATTTCGATGCAAATTATGACAGGTAACTGTAACTTCGTTACTAATTATGACAATTAACTCTAATTTTGATAAAAAATTATGGCAGGTAACTGTAACTTCGATACTAATTAATACAGGTAACAGTAACTTCGATAATAATTGTGACAAGTAACTGTAACTTCGATACTAATTGTGACAGGTAACAGTAACTTCGTTATTAATTATGACAAGTAACAGTAACTTCGATACTTATTATGACAAGTAATTGTAATTTCGATACAAATTTTGGCAGGTAACTGTAACTTCGATACTAATTATGACAGGAAACAGTAACTTTGATACTAATTACGACAAGTGACAGTAACTTCGATACTAATTATGGCAGGTAACTGTAACTTCGTTACTAATTATGACAAGTAACTGTAATTTCGATACAAATTATGGCAGGTAACTGTAACTTCGATACTAATTATGACAGGTAACAGTAACTTCGATACTAATTATGGCAGGTGACTGTAACTTCGATACTAATTATGACAGGTATCAGAAACATCGGTACTAATTATGACAAGTAACTGTAACTTCGATACTAATTATGACAAGTTACTGTAATTTCGTTACAAATTATGGCTGGTAATTGTAATTTCGATACTAATTATGACAGGTAACAGTAACTTCGATACTAATTAGGACAAGTAACAGTAACTTCGATACTAATTATGACAAGTAATTGTAACTTCGATACTAATTATGACAGGTAACTGTAACTTCGTTACTAATTATGGCAAGTAACTGTAATTTCGATACAAATTTTGGCAGGTAACGGTAACTTCGATACTAATTATGACAGGTAACAGTAACTTCGAAACTAATTATGACAAGTAACTGTAACTTCGATACTAATTATGACAGGTAACTGTAACTTCGTTACTAATTATGAAAAGTAACTGTAATTTCGATACAAATTATGGCAGGTAACTGTAACTTCGATACTAATTATGACAGGTAACAGTATCTTCGATACTAATTATGACAAGTAACTATAACCTCGATACAAATTATGACAGGTAACTGTAACTTCCATACTAATTATGACAAGAAACTCTAACTTCGTTATTAATTATGACAAGTAACTGTAATTTTGATAAAAAATTATGGTAGGTAACTGTAACTTCAATACTAATTATGACAGGTAACAGTAACTTCGATACTAATTATGACAGGTAACTGTTACTTCGATACTAATTATGACAAGTAACTTTAATTTCGATACTAATTATGGCAGGTAACTGTAACTTCGTTTCTAATTATGACAAGTCCCTTTAATTTCGATACAAATTATGGCAGGTAACTGTAATTTCGATACAAATTATGGCAGGTAACTGTAACTTCGTTACTAATTACGACAAGTAACAGTACATTCGATGCTAATTATGACAGGTAACTGTAACTTCGATACTTATTATGACAAGGAACTGTAATTTCGATACAAATTATGGCAGGTAACTGTCACTTCGATACTAATTATGACAAGTAAATGTAACTTCGATACTAATTATGACAGGTAACTGTAACTTCGTTACTATTTATGACATGTAACTGTAATTTCGATACAAAATTTTGGCAAGTAAATGTAACTTCGATACTAATTATGACAGGTAACAGTAACTTCGATTCTAATTATGACAAGTAACTGTAACATCGATACTAATTATGACAGGTAACTGTAACTTCGTTACTAATTATGACAAGTAACTGTAATTTCGATACAAATTTTGGCAGGTAACTGTAACTTCGGTACTATTTATGACAGGTAACAGTAACTGCGATACTAATTATGACAAGTAAATGTAAGTTCGATACTAATTATGACAGGTAACTGGAACTTCGTTACTAATTATGACAAGTAACTGTAATTTCGATACTAATTATGACAGGTAACAGTAACTTCGATTCTAATTATAACAAGTAACTGTAACGTCGATACTAATTATGACAGGTAACTGTAACTTCGTTTCTAATTATGACAAGTAACTGTAATTTCGATACTAATTATGGCAGGTAACAGTAACTTCGTTACTAATTATGACAAGTAACTGTAATTTCGATACAAATTATGGCAGGTAACTGTAACATCGATACAAATTATGACAAGTCCCTGTAATTTCGATACAAATTATGGCAGGTAACTGTAACTTCCATAATAATTATGACAGGTAACTGTAACTTCGATACTAATTATGACAGGTAACAGTAACTTCGATTCTAATTATAACAAGTAACTGTAACGTCGATACTAATTATGACAGATAACTGTAACCTCGTTACTAATTATGACAAGTAACTGTAATTTCAATACAAAATTTTGGCAGGTAAATGTAACTTCGATACTAATTATGACAAGTGACTGTAATTTTGATAAAAAATTATGGTAGGTAACTGTAACTTTGGTACTAATTATGACAGGTAACAGTATCTTCGATACTAATTATGACAAGTAACTGTAACTTCGTTACTTATTATGACAAGTAACTCTAATTTTGATAAAAAATTATGGCAGGTAACTGTAACTTCGATACTAATTAATACAGGTAACAGTAACTTCGATAATAATTGTGACAAGTAACTGTAACTTCGATACTAATTGTGACAGGTAACAGCAACTTCGTTATTAATTATGACAAGTAACTGTAACTTCGATACTAATTATGACAGGTAACTGGAACTTCGTTACTAATTATGACAAGTAACTGTAATTTCGATACAAATTTTGGCAGGTAACTGTAACTTCGATACTAATTATGACAGGTAACAGTAACTTCGATACTAATTATGACAAGTAACTGTAACTTCGATACTAATTAGGACAGGTAACTGGAACTTCGTTACTAATTATGACAAGTAACTGTAATTTCGATACAAATTATGGCAGGTAACTGTAACTTCGATACTAATTATGGCAGGTAACTGTAACTTCGATACTAATTATGAGAGGTAACAGTAACTTCGATGCTAATTAAGACAGGTAACTGCAACTTCGTTACTAATTATGACAAGTAACTGTAATTTCGATACTAATTATTGCAGGTAACTGTAACTTCGTTACTAATTATGAGAAGTAACTGTAATTTCGATGCAAATTATGACAGGTAACTGTAACTTCGTTACTAATTATGACAATTAACTCTAATTTTGATAAAAAATTATGGCAGGTAACTGTAACTTCGATACTAATTAATACAGGTAACAGTAACTTCGATAATAATTGTGACAAGTAACTGTAACTTCGATACTAATTGTGACAGGTAACAGTAACTTCGTTATTAATTATGACAAGTAACAGTAACTTCGATACTTATTATGACAAGTATTTGTAATTTCGATACAAATTTTGGCAGGTAACTGTAACTTCGATACTAATTATGACAGGAAACAGTAACTTTGATACTAATTACGACAAGTGACTGTAACTTCGATACTAATTATGGCAGGTAACTGTAACTTCGTTACTAATTATGACAAGTAACTGTAATTTCGATACAAATTATGGCAGGTAACTGTAACTTCGATACTAATTATGACAGGTAACAGTAACTTCGATACTAATTATGGCAGGTGACTGTAACTTCGATACTAATTATGACAGGTATCAGAAACTTCGGTATTAATTATGACAAGTAACTGTAACTTCGATACTAATTATGACAAGTTACTGTAATTTCGTTACAAATTATGGCAGGTAATTATAATTTCGATACTAATTATGACAGGTAACAGTAACTTCGATACTAATTAGGACAAGTAACAGTAACTTCGATACTAATTATGACAAGTAATTGTAACTTCGATACTAATTATGACAGGTAACTGTAACTTCGTTACTAATTATGGCAAGTAACTGTAATTTCGATACAAATTTTGGCAGGTAACGGTAACTTCGATTCTAATTATGACAGGTAACAGTAACTTCGAAACTAATTATGACAAGTAACTGTAACTTCGATACTAATTATGACAGGTAACTGTAACTTCGTTACTAATTATGAAAAGTAACTGTAATTTCGATACAAATTATGGCAGGTAACTGTAACTTCGATACTAATTATGACAGGTAACAGTATCTTCGATACTAATTATGACAAGTAACTATAACCTCGATACAAATTATGACAGGTAACTGTAACTTCCATACTAATTATGACAAGAAACTCTAACTTCGTTATTAATTATGACAAGTAACTGTAATTTTGATAAAAAATTATGGTAGGTAACTGTAACTTCAATACTAATTATGACAGGTAACAGTAACTTCGATACTAATTATGACAGGTAACTGTTACTTCGATACTAATTATGACAAGTAACTTTAATTTCGATACTAATTATGGCAGGTAACTGTAACTTCGTTTCTAATTATGACAAGTCCCTTTAATTTCGATACAAATTATGGCAGGTAACTGTAATTTCGATACAAATTATGGCAGGTAACTGTAACTTCGTTACTAATTATGACAAGTAACAGTACATTCGATGCTAATTATGACAGGTAACTGTAACTTCGATACTTATTATGACAAGGAACTGTAATTTCGATACAAATTATGGCAGGTAACTGTCACTTCGATACTAATTATGACAAGTAAATGTAACTTCGATACTAATTATGACAGGTAACTGTAACTTCGTTACTATTTATGACAAGTAACTGTAATTTCGATACAAAATTTTGGCAAGTAAATGTAACTTCGATACTAATTATGACAGGTAACAGTAACTTCGATTCTAATTATGACAAGTAACTGTAACATCGATACTAATTATGACAGGTAACTGTAACTTCGCTACTAATTATGACAAGTAACTGTAATTTCGATACAAATTTTGGCAGGTAACTGTAACTTCGGTACTATTTATGACAGGTAACAGTAACTTCGATACTAATTATGACAAGTAAATGTAAGTTCGATACTAATTATGACAGGTAACTGGAACTTCGTTACTAATTATGACAAGTAACTGTAATTTCGATACAAATTATGGCAGGTAACTGTAACTTCGATACTAATTATCACAGGTAACAGTAATTTCGATACTAATTATGACAAGTAACTATAACTTCGATACAAATTATGACAGGTAACTGTAACTTCGATACTAATTATGACAAGAAACTCTAACTTCGTTACTAATTATGACAAGAAACTTTAATTTCGATACTAATTATGGCAGGTAACTGTAACTTCGTTACTAATTATGACAAGTCCCTGTAATTTCGATACAAATTATGGCAGGTAACTGTAACTTCGATACTAATTATGACAAGTAACTGTAACTTCCATACTAATTATGACAGGTAACAGTAACTTCGTTACTAATTATGACAAGTAACAGTAATTTCGATACAAATTTTGGCAGGTAACTGTAACCTCGATACTAATTATGACAGGTAACAGTAACTTCGATACTAATTATGACAAGTATCTGTAACTTCGATACTAATTATGACAGGTAACTGTAACTTCGTTACTAATTATGACATGTAACTGTAATTTCGATACAAATTATGGCAGGTAACTGTAACTTCGTTACTAATTATGACAAGTAACTGTAATTTCGATACAAATTATGGCAGGTAACTGTAACTTCAATACTAATTATGGCAGGTAACTGTAACTTCGATACTAATTATGAGAGGTAATAGTAACTTCGATGCTAATTATGACAGGTAACTGCAACTTCTTTACTAATTATGACAAGTAACTGTAATTTCTATACTAATTATGGCAGGTAACTGTAACTTCGTTACTAATTATGAGAAGTAACTGTAATTTCGATGCAAATTATGACAGGTAACTGTAACTTCGATTCTTATTATGACAGGTAACAGTAACTTCGATACTAATTATGGCAGGTAACTGTAACTTCGATACTAATTATGACAGGTATCAGTAACTTCGGTACTAATTATGACTAGTAACTGTAACTTCGATACTAATTATGACAGGTAACTGTAACTTCGTTACTAATTATGACAAGTAACTGCAACTTCGATACTAATTATAACAGGTAACTGTAACTTCGTTACTAATTATGGCAAGTAAGTGTAATTTCGAAACAAATTTTGGCAGGTAACGGTAACTTCGATACTAATTATGACAGGTAACAGTAACTTCGATACTAATTATGACAAGTAACTGTAACTTCGATACTAATTATGACAGGTAACTGTAACTTCGATTCTTATTATGACAGGTGACAGTAACTTCGATACTAATTATGGCAGGTAACTGTAATTTCGTTACAAATTATGGCAGGTAATTGTAATTTCGATACTAATTATGACAGGTGACTGTAACTTCGATACTAATTATGACAGGTAACAGTATCTTCGATACTAATTATGACAAGTAACTGCAACTTCGATACTAATTATAACAGGTAACTCTAACTTCGTTACTAATTATGGCAAGTAACTGTAATTTCGATACAAATTTTGGCAGGTAACGGTAACTTCGATACTAATTATGACAGGTAACAGTAACTTCGATACTAATTATGACAAGTAACTGTAACTTCGATACTAATTATGACAGGTAACTGTAACTTCGATACTAATTAGGACAAGTAACAGTAACTTCGATACTAATTATGACAAGTTACTGTAACTTCGATACTAATTATAACAGGTAACTGTAACTTCGTTACTAATTATGGCAAGTAACTGTAATTTCGATACAAATTATGGCAGGTAACTGTAACTTCGATACTAGTTATGACAGGTATCAGTAACTTCGGTACTAATTATGACAAGTAACTGTAACTTCGATACTAATTATAACAGGTAACTGTAACTTCGTTACTAATTATGGCAAGTAACTGTAATTTCGAAACAAATTTTGGCAGGTAACGGTAACTTCGATACTAATTATGACAGGTAACAGTAACTTCGATACTAATTATGACAAGTAACAGTAACTTCGATACTAATTATGACAAGTTACTGTAACTTCGATACTAATTATAACAGGTAACAGTAACTTCGATACTAATTATGAAAAGTAACTGTAATTTCGATACAAATTATGGCAGGTAATTGTAACTTCGATACTAATTATGACAGGTAACAGTATCTTCGATACTAATTATGACAAGTAACTATAACTTCGATACAAATTATGACAGGTACCTGTAACTTCGGTACTAATTATGACAAGAAACTGTAACTTCGATACTAATTATGACAGGTAACTGGAACTTCGTTACTAATTATGACAAGTAACTGTAATTTCGATACAAATTATGGCAGGTAACTGTAACTTCGATACTAATTATGGCAGGTAACTGTAACTTCGATACTTATTATGAGAGGTAACAGTATCTTCGATGCTAATTAAGACAGGTAACTGCAACTTCGTTACTAATTATGACAAGTAACTGTAATTTCGATACTAATTATGACAGGTAACAGTAACTTCGATTCTAATTATAACAAGTAACTGTAACGTCGATACTAATTATGACAGGTAATTGTAACTTCGTTAATAATTATGACAAGTAACTGTAATTTCGTTACAAATTATGGCAGGTAACAGTACCTTCGATTATAATTGAGACAGGTAACTGTAACTTCGATACTAATTATGACAAGGAACTGTAATTTCGATACAAATTATGGCAGGTAACTGTAACTTTGATACTAATTATGACAGGTAACAGTATCTTCGATACTAATTAAGACAAGTAGCTGTAACTTCGTTACTTATTATGACAAGTAACTCTAATTTTGATAAAAAATTATGGCAGGTAACTGTTACTTCGATACTAATTAATACAGGTAACAGTAACTTCGATAATAATTGTGACAAGTAACAGTAACTTCGATACTTATTATGACAAGTAATTGTAATTTCGATACAAATTTTGGCAGGTAACTGTAACTTCGATACTAATTATGACAGGAAACAGTAACTTTGATACTAATTACGACAAGTGACTGTAACTTTGATACTAATTATGGCAGGTAACTGTAACTTCGTTACTAATTATGACAAGTAACTGTAATTTTGATACAAATTATGGCAGGTAACTGTAACTTCGATACTAATTATGACAGGTAACAGTAACTTCGATACTAATTATGGCAGGTAACTGTAACTTCGATACTAATTATGACAGGTATCAGTAACTTCGGTACTAATTATGACAAGTAACTGTAACTTCGATACTAATTATGACAGGTAACTGTAACTTCGTTACTAATTAAGACAAGTAACTGTAATTTCGTTACAAATTATGGCAGGTAATTGTAATTTCGATACTAATTATGACAGGTAACAGTAACTTCGATACTAATTAGGACAAGTAACAGTAACTTCGATACTAATTATGACAAGTAACTGTAACTTCGATACTAATTATGACAGGCAACTGTAACTTCGTTACTAAATATGGCAAGTAACTGTAATTTCGATACAAATTTTGGCAGGTAACGGTAACTTCAATACTAATTATGACAGGTAACAGTACCTTCGATACTAATTATGACAAGTAACTATAACTTCGGTACAAATTATGACAGGTAACTGTAACTTCGATACGAATTATGACAAGAAACACTAACTTCGTTGCTAATTATGACAAGTAACTGTAATTTTGATAAATAAAATTATGGTAGGTAACTGTAACTTCAATACTAATTATGACAGGTAACAGTAACGTCGATACTAATTATGACAAGTAACAGTACCTTCGATGCTAATTATGACAGGTAACTGTAACTTCGATACTAATTATGACAAGGAACTGTAATTTCGATACAAATTATGGCAGGTAACTGTAACTTCGTTACTAATTATGACAAGTAAATGTAATTTCGATACAAATTTTGGCAGGTAACTGTAACATCGTTACTAATTATGACAAGTCCCTGTAATTTCTATACAAATTATGGCAGGAAACTGTAACTTCCATAATAATTATGACAGGTAACAGTAACTTCGATACTAATTATGACAGGAAACTGTAACTTCGTTACTAATTATAACAAGTAACTGTAATTTCAATACAAATTATGGCAGGTAACTGTAACTTCGTTACTAATTATGACAAGTAACAGTACCTTCGATGCTAATTATGACAGGTAACTGTAACTTCGATACTTATTATGACAAGGAACTGTAATTTCGATACAAATTATGGCAGGTAACTGTAACTTCGATACTAATTATGACAAGTAAATGTAACTTCGATACTAATTATGACAGGTAACTGTAACTTCGAGACTAATTATGACAAGTAACTGTAATTTCGATACAAAATTTTGGCAGGTAAATGTAACTTCGATACTAATTATGACAGGTAAGAGTAACTTCGATTCTAATTAGGACAGGTAACTGTAACATCGATACTAATTATGACAGGTAACTGTAACTTCGTTACTAATTATGACAAGTAACTGTAATTTCGATACAAATTATGACAAGTCCCTGTAATTTCGATACAAATTATGGCAGGTAACTGTAACTTCCATAATAATTATGACAGGTAACTGTAACTTCGATACTAATTATGACAGGTAACAGTAACTTCGATTCTAATTATAACAAGTAACTGTAACGTCGATACTAATTATGACAGGTAACTGTAACTTCGTTTCTAATTATGACAAGTAACTGTAATTTCGATACTAATTATGGCAGGTAACAGTAACTTCGTTACTAATTATGACAAGTTACTGTAATTTCGATACAAATTATGGCAGGTAACTGTAACATCGATACAAATTATGACAAGTCCCTGTAATTTCGATACAAATTATGGCAGGTAACTGTAACTTCCATAATAATTATGACAGGTAACTGTAACTTCGATACTAATTATGACAGGTAACTGTAACTTCGTTTCTAATTATGACAAGTAACTGTAATTTCGATACTAATTATGGCAGGTAACAGTAACTTCGTTACTAATTATGACAAGTTACTGTAATTTCGATACAAATTATGGCAGGTAACTGTAACCTCGTTACTAATTATGACAAGTAACTGTAATTTCAATACAAAATTTTGGCAGGTAACTGTAACTTCGATACTAATTATGACAAGTAACTGTAATTTTGATAAAAATTATGGTAGGTAACTGTAACTTTGGTACTAATTATGACAGGTAACAGTATCTTCGATACTAATTATGACAAGTAACTGTAACTTCGTTACTTATTATGACAAGTAACTCTAATTTTGATAAAAAATTATGGCAGGTAACTGTAACTTCGATACTAATTAATACAGGTAACAGTAACTTCGATAATAATTGTGACAAGTAACTGTAACTTCGATACTAATTGTGACAGGTAACAGCAACTTCGTTATTAATTATGACAAGTAACTGTAACTTCGATACTAATTATGACAGGTAACTGGAACTTCGTTACTAATTATGACAAGTAACTGTAATTTCGATACAAATTTTGGCAGGTAACTGTAACTTCGATACTAATTATGACAGGTAACAGTAACTTCGATACTAATTATGACAAGTAACTGTAACTTCGATACTAATTAGGACAGGTAACTGGAACTTCGTTACTAATTATGACAAGTAACTGTAATTTCGATACAAATTATGGCAGGTAACTGTAACTTCGATACTAATTATGGCAGGTAACTGTAACTTCGATACTAATTATGAGAGGTAACAGTAACTTCGATGCTAAATAAGACAGGTAACTGCAACTTCGTTACTAATTATGACAAGTAACTGTAATTTCGATACTAATTATTGCAGGTAACTGTAACTTCGTTACTAATTATGAGAAGTAACTGTAATTTCGATGCAAATTATGACAGGTAACTGTAACTTCGTTACTAATTATGACAATTAACTCTAATTTTGATAAAAAATTATGGCAGGTAACTGTAACTTCGATACTAATTAATACAGGTAACAGTAACTTCGATATTAATTGTGACAAGTAACTGTAACTTCGATACTAATTGTGACAGGTAACAGTAACTTCGTTATTAATTATGACAAGTAACAGTAACTTCGATACTTATTTTGACAAGTAATTGTAATTTCGATACAAATTTTGGCAGGTAACTGTAACTTCGATACTAATTATGACAGGAAACAGTAACTTTGATACTAATTACGACAAGTGACAGTAACTTCGATACTAATTATGGCAGGTAACTGTAACTTCGTTACTAATTATGACAAGTAACTGTAATTTCGATACAAATTATGGCAGGTAACTGTAACTTCGATACTAATTATGACAGGTAACAGTAACTTCGATACTAATTATGGCAGGTGACTGTAACTTCGATACTAATTATGACAGGTATCAGAAACTTCGGTACTAATTATGACAAGTAACTGTAACTTCGATACTAATTATGACAAGTTACTGTAATTTCGTTACAAATTATGGCTGGTAATTGTAATTTCGATACTAATTATGACAGGTAACAGTAACTTCGATACTAATTAGGACAAGTAACAGTAACTTCGATACTAATTATGACAAGTAATTGTAACTTCGATACTAATTATGACAGGTAACTGTAACTTCGTTACTAATTATGGCAAGTAACTGTAATTTCGATACAAATTTTGGCAGGTAACGGTAACTTCGATACTAATTATGACAGGTAACAGTAACTTCGAAACTAATTATGACAAGTAACTGTAACTTCGATACTAATTATGACAGGTAACTGTAACTTCGTTACTAATTATGAAAAGTAACTGTAATTTCGATACAAATTATGGCAGGTAACTGTAACTTCGATACTAATTATGACAGGTAACAGTATCTTCGATACTAATTATGACAAGTAACTATAACCTCGATACAAATTATGACAGGTAACTGTAACTTCCATACTAATTATGACAAGAAACTCTAACTTCGTTATTAATTATGACAAGTAACTGTAATTTTGATAAAAAATTATGGTAGGTAACTGTAACTTCAATACTAATTATGACAGGTAACAGTAACTTCGATACTAATTATGACAGGTAACTGTTACTTCGATACTAATTATGACAAGTAACTTTAATTTCGATACTAATTATGGCAGGTAACTGTAACTTCGTTTCTAATTATGACAAGTCCCTTTAATTTCGATACAAATTATGGCAGGTAACTGTAATTTCGATACAAATTATGGCAGGTAACTGTAACTTCGTTACTAATTATGACAAGTAACAGTACATTCGATGCTAATTATGACAGGTAACTGTAACTTCGATACTTATTATGACAAGGAACTGTAATTTCGATACAAATTATGGCAGGTAACTGTCACTTCGATACTAATTATGACAAGTAAATGTAACTTCGATACTAATTATGACAGGTAACTGTAACTTCGTTACTATTTATGACAAGTAACTGTAATTTCGATACAAAATTTTGGCAAGTAAATGTAACTTCGATACTAATTATGACAGGTAACAGTAACTTCGATTCTAATTATGACAAGTAACTGTAACATCGATACTAATTATGACAGGTAACTGTAACTTCGTTACTAATTATGACAAGTAACTGTAATTTCGATACAAATTTTGGCAGGTAACGGTAACTTCAATACTAATTATGACAGGTAACAGTACCTTCGATACTAATTATGACAAGTAACTATAACTTCGGTACAAATTATGACAGGTAACTGTAACTTCGATACGAATTATGACAAGAAACACTAACTTCGTTACTAATTATGACAAGTAACTGTAATTTTGATAAATAAAATTATGGTAGGTAACTGTAACTTCAATACTAATTATGACAGGTAACAGTAACGTCGATACTAATTATGACAAGTAACAGTACCTTCGATGCTAATTATGACAGGTAACTGTAACTTCGATACTAATTATGACAAGGAACTGTAATTTCGATACAAATTATGGCAGGTAACTGTAACTTCGTTACTAATTATGACAAGTAAATGTAATTTCGATACAAATTTTGGCAGGTAACTGTAACATCGTTACTAATTATGACAAGTCCCTGTAATTTCTATACAAATTATGGCAGGAAACTGTAACTTCCATAATAATTATGACAGGTAACAGTAACTTCGATACTAATTATGACAGGAAACTGTAACTTCGTTACTAATTATAACAAGTAACTGTAATTTCAATACAAATTATGGCAGGTAACTGTAACTTCGTTACTAATTATGACAAGTAACAGTACCTTCGATGCTAATTATGACAGGTAACTGTAACTTCGATACTTATTATGACAAGGAACTGTAATTTCGATACAAATTATGGCAGGTAACTGTAACTTCGATACTAATTATGACAAGTAAATGTAACTTCGATACTAATTATGACAGGTAACTGTAACTTCGAGACTAATTATGACAAGTAACTGTAATTTCGATACAAAATTTTGGCAGGTAAATGTAACTTCGATACTAATTATGACAGGTAAGAGTAACTTCGATTCTAATTAGGACAAGTAACTGTAACATCGATACTAATTATGACAGGTAACTGTAACTTCGTTACTAATTATGACAAGTAACTGTAATTTCGATACAAATTATGACAAGTCCCTGTAATTTCGATACAAATTATGGCAGGTAACTGTAACTTCCATAATAATTATGACAGGTAACTGTAACTTCGATACTAATTATGACAGGTAACAGTAACTTCGATTCTAATTATAACAAGTAACTGTAACGTCGATACTAATTATGACAGGTAACTGTAACTTCGTTTCTAATTATGACAAGTAACTGTAATTTCGATACTAATTATGGCAGGTAACAGTAACTTCGTTACTAATTATGACAAGTTACTGTAATTTCGATACAAATTATGGCAGGTAACTGTAACATCGATACAAATTATGACAAGTCCCTGTAATTTCGATACAAATTATGGCAGGTAACTGTAACTTCCATAATAATTATGACAGGTAACTGTAACTTCGATACTAATTATGACAGGTAACTGTAACTTCGTTTCTAATTATGACAAGTAACTGTAATTTCGATACTAATTATGGCAGGTAACAGTAACTTCGTTACTAATTATGACAAGTTACTGTAATTTCGATACAAATTATGGCAGGTAACTGTAACCTCGTTACTAATTATGACAAGTAACTGTAATTTCAATACAAAATTTTGGCAGGTAACTGTAACTTCGATACTAATTATGACAAGTAACTGTAATTTTGATAAAAATTATGGTAGGTAACTGTAACTTTGGTACTAATTATGACAGGTAACAGTATCTTCGATACTAATTATGACAAGTAACTGTAACTTCGTTACTTATTATGACAAGTAACTCTAATTTTGATAAAAAATTATGGCAGGTAACTGTAACTTCGATACTAATTAATACAGGTAACAGTAACTTCGATAATAATTGTGACAAGTAACTGTAACTTCGATACTAATTGTGACAGGTAACAGCAACTTCGTTATTAATTATGACAAGTAACTGTAACTTCGATACTAATTATGACAGGTAACTGGAACTTCGTTACTAATTATGACAAGTAACTGTAATTTCGATACAAATTTTGGCAGGTAACTGTAACTTCGATACTAATTATGACAGGTAACAGTAACTTCGATACTAATTATGACAAGTAACTGTAACTTCGATACTAATTAGGACAGGTAACTGGAACTTCGTTACTAATTATGACAAGTAACTGTAATTTCGATACAAATTATGGCAGGTAACTGTAACTTCGATACTAATTATGGCAGGTAACTGTAACTTCGATACTAATTATGAGAGGTAACAGTAACTTCGATGCTAAATAAGACAGGTAACTGCAACTTCGTTACTAATTATGACAAGTAACTGTAATTTCGATACTAATTATTGCAGGTAACTGTAACTTCGTTACTAATTATGAGAAGTAACTGTAATTTCGATGCAAATTATGACAGGTAACTGTAACTTCGTTACTAATTATGACAATTAACTCTAATTTTGATAAAAAATTATGGCAGGTAACTGTAACTTCGATACTAATTAATACAGGTAACAGTAACTTCGATATTAATTGTGACAAGTAACTGTAACTTCGATACTAATTGTGACAGGTAACAGTAACTTCGTTATTAATTATGACAAGTAACAGTAACTTCGATACTTATTTTGACAAGTAATTGTAATTTCGATACAAATTTTGGCAGGTAACTGTAACTTCGATACTAATTATGACAGGAAACAGTAACTTTGATACTAATTACGACAAGTGACAGTAACTTCGATACTAATTATGGCAGGTAACTGTAACTTCGTTACTAATTATGACAAGTAACTGTAATTTCGATACAAATTATGGCAGGTAACTGTAACTTCGATACTAATTATGACAGGTAACAGTAACTTCGATACTAATTATGGCAGGTGACTGTAACTTCGATACTAATTATGACAGGTATCAGAAACTTCGGTACTAATTATGACAAGTAACTGTAACTTCGATACTAATTATGACAAGTTACTGTAATTTCGTTACAAATTATGGCTGGTAATTGTAATTTCGATACTAATTATGACAGGTAACAGTAACTTCGATACTAATTAGGACAAGTAACAGTAACTTCGATACTAATTATGACAAGTAATTGTAACTTCGATACTAATTATGACAGGTAACTGTAACTTCGTTACTAATTATGGCAAGTAACTGTAATTTCGATATAAATTTTGGCAGGTAACGGTAACTTCGATACTAATTATGACAGGTAACAGTAACTTCGAAACTAATTATGACAAGTAACTGTAACTTCGATACTAATTATGACAGGTAACTGTAACTTCGTTACTAATTATGAAAAGTAACTGTAATTTCGATACAAATTATGGCAGGTAACTGTAACTTCGATACTAATTATGACAGGTAACAGTATCTTCGATACTAATTATGACAAGTAACTATAACCTCGATACAAATTATGACAGGTAACTGTAACTTCCATACTAATTATGACAAGAAACTCTAACTTCGTTATTAATTATGACAAGTAACTGTAATTTTGATAAAAAATTATGGTAGGTAACTGTAACTTCAATACTAATTATGACAGGTAACAGTAACTTCGATACTAATTATGACAGGTAACTGTTACTTCGATACTAATTATGACAAGTAACTTTAATTTCGATACTAATTATGGCAGGTAACTGTAACTTCGTTTCTAATTATGACAAGTCCCTTTAATTTCGATACAAATTATGGCAGGTAACTGTAATTTCGATACAAATTATGGCAGGTAACTGTAACTTCGTTACTAATTATGACAAGTAACAGTACATTCGATGCTAATTATGACAGGTAACTGTAACTTCGATACTTATTATGACAAGGAACTGTAATTTCGATACAAATTATGGCAGGTAACTGTCACTTCGATACTAATTATGACAAGTAAATGTAACTTCGATACTAATTATGACAGGTAACTGTAACTTCGTTACTATTTATGACAAGTAACTGTAATTTCGATACAAAATTTTGGCAAGTAAATGTAACTTCGATACTAATTATGACAGGTAACAGTAACTTCGATTCTAATTATGACAAGTAACTGTAACATCGATACTAATTATGACAGGTAACTGTAACTTCGTTACTAATTATGACAAGTAACTGTAATTTCGATACAAATTTTGGCAGGTAACTGTAACTTCGGTACTATTTATGACAGGTAACAGTAACTTCGATACTAATTATGACAAGTAAATGTAAGTTCGATACTAATTATGACAGGTAACTGGAACTTCGTTACTAATTATGACAAGTAACTGTAATTTCGATACAAATTATGGCAGGTAACTGTAACTTCGATACTAATTATCACAGGTAACAGTAACTTCGATACTAATTATGACAAGTAAATATAACTTCGATACAAATTATGACAGGTAACTGTAACTTCGATACTAATTATGACAAGAAACTCTAACTTCGTTACTAATTATGACAAGAAACTTTAATTTCGATACTAATTATGGCAGGTAACTGTAACTTCGTTACTAATTATGACAAGTCCCTGTAATTTCGATACAAATTATGGCAGGTAACTGTAACTTCGATACGAATTATGACAAGTAACTGTAACTTCCATACTAATTATGACAGGTAACAGTAACTTCGTTACTAATTATGACAAGTAACTGTAATTTCGATACAAATTTTGGCAGGTAACTGTAACCTCGATACTAATTATGACAGGAAACAGTAACTTCGATACTAATTATGACAAGTATCTGTAACTTCGATACTAATTATGACAGGTAACTGTAACTTCGTTACTAATTATGACATGTAACTGTAATTTCGATACAAATTATGGCAGGTAACTGTAACTTCGTTACTAATTATGACAAGTAACTGTAATTTCGATACAAATTATGGCAGGTAACTGTAACTTCAATACTAATTATGGCAGGTAACTGTAACTTCGATACTAATTATGAGAGGTAATAGTAACTTCGATGCTAATTATGACAGGTAACTGCAACTTCTTTACTAATTATGACAAGTAACTGTAATTTCTATACTAATTATGGCAGGTAACTGTAACTTCGTTACTAATTATGAGAAGTAACTGTAATTTCGATGCAAATTATGACAGGTAACTGTAACTTCGATTCTTATTATGACAGGTAACAGTAACTTCGATACTAATTATGGCAGGTAACTGTAACTTCGATACTAATTATGACAGGTATCAGTAACTTCGGTACTAATTATGACTAGTAACTGTAACTTCGATACTAATTATGACAGGTAACTGTAACTTCGTTACTAATTATGACAAGTAACTGCAACTTCGATACTAATTATAACAGGTAACTGTAACTTCGTTACTAATTATGGCAAGTAACTGTAATTTCGAAACAAATTTTGGCAGGTAACGGTAACTTCGATACTAATTATGACAGGTAACAGTAACTTCGATAATAATTATGACAAGTAACTGTAACTTCGATACTAATTATGACAGGTAACTGTAACTTCGATTCTTATTATGACAGGTAACAGAAACTTCGATACTAATTATGGCAGGTAACTGTAATTTCGTTACAAATTATGGCAGGTAATTGTAATTTCGGTACTAATTATGACAGGTGACTGTAACTTCGATACTAATTATGACAGGTAACAGTATCTTCGATACTAATTATGACAAGTAACTGCAACTTCGATACTAATTATAACAGGTAACTCTAACTTCGTTACTAATTATGGCAAGTAACTGTAATTTCGATACAAATTTTGGCAGGTAACGGTAACTTCGATACTAATTATGACAGGTAACAGTAACTTCGATACTAATTATGACAAGTAACTGTAACTTCGATACTAATTATGACAGGTAACTGTAACTTCGATACTAATTATGACAAGTGCCTGTAATTTCGATACAAATTATGGCAGGTAACTGTAACTTCGATACTAATTATGAAAAGTAAATGTCACTTCGATACTAATTATGACAGGTAACTGTAACTTCGATACTAATTATGACAAGTAACTGTAATTTCAATACTAAATTTTGGCAGGTAACTGTAACTTCGATACTAATTATGACAAGTAACTGTAATTTTGATAAAAAATTATGGTAGGTAACTGTAACTTTGATACTAATTATGACAGGTAACAGTATCTTCGATACTAATTATGACAAGTAACTGTAACTTCGTAACTTATTATGACAAGTAACTCTAATTTTGATAAAAAATTATGGCAGGTAACTGTAACTTCGATAATAATTGTGACAAGTAACTGTAACTTCGATACTAATTGTGACAGGTAACAGTAACATCGTTATTAATTATGACAAGTAACAGTAACTTCGATACTTATTATGACAAGTAATTGTAATTTCGATACAAATTTTGGCAGGTAACTGTAACTTCGATACTAATTATGACAGGAAACAGTAACTTTGATACTAATTACGACAAGTGACTGTAACTTCGATACTAATTATGGCAGGTAACTGTAACTTCGTTACTAATTATGACAAGTAACTGTAATTTCGATACAAATTTTGGCAGGAAACTGTAACTTCGATACTAATTATGACAGGTAACAGTAACTTCGATACTAATTATGACAAGTAACTGTAACTTCGATACTAATTATGACAGGTAACTGGAACTTCGTTACTAATTATGACAAGTAACTGTAATTTCGATACAAATTATGGCAGGTAACTGTTACTTCGATACTAATTATGGCAGGTAACTGTAACTTCGATACTTATTATGAGAGGTAACAGTAACTTCGATGCTAATTAAGACAGGTAACTGCAACTTCGTTACTAATTATGACAAGTAACTGTAATTTCGATACTAATTATTGCAGGTAACTGTAACTTCGTTACTAATTATGAGAAGTAACTGTAATTTCGATGCAAATTATGACAGGTAACTGTAACTTCGTTACTAATTATGACAAGTAACTCTAATTTTGATAAAAAATTATGGCAGGTAACTGTAACTTCGATAATAATTGTGACAAGTAACTGTAACTTCGATACTAATTGTGACAGGTAACAGTAACATCGTTATTAATTATGACAAGTAACAGTAACTTCGATACTTATTATGACAAGTAATTGTAATTTCGATACAAATTTTGGCAGGTAACTGTAACTTCGATACTAATTATGACAGGAAACAGTAACTTTGATACTAATTACGACAAGTGACTGTAACTTCGATACTAATTATGGCAGGTAACTGTAACTTCGTTACTAATTATGACAAGTCCCTGTAATTTCGATACAAATTATGGCAGGTAACTGTAATTTCGATACTAATTATGACAGGTAACAGTAACTTCGATACTAATTATGACAGGAAACTGTAACTTCGTTTCTAATTAGGTCAAGTAACTGTAATTTCGATACAAATAATGACAGGTAACTGTAACTTCGTTACTATATGACAAGTAACTGTAATTTCGATACAAATTATGGCAGGTAACAGTACCTTCGGAACTAATTATGACAGGTAACTGTAACTTCGATACTAATTATGGCAAGGAACTGTAATTTCGATACAAATTATGGCAGGTAACTGTAAATTCGATACTAATTATGACAGGTGACAGTAACTTCGATACTAATTATGACAAGTAACTATAACTTCGATACAAATTATGACAGGAACAGTAACTTCGATACTAATTATGACAAGAAACTCTACCTTGGTTACTAATTATGACAAGTAACTGTAATTGTGATTAAAAAAATATGGTAGGTAACTGTAACTTCAATACTAATTATGACAGGTAACAGTAACTTCAATACTAATTATGACAGGTAACAGTAACTTCGATACTAAATAAGACAGGTAACTGTAACTTCGTTGCTAATTATGACAAATAACTTTAATTTCGATACTAATTATGGCAGGTAACTGTAACTTCGTTACTAATTATGACAAGTCCCTGTAATTTCGATACAAATTATGGCAGGTAACTGTAACTTCGATACTAATTATGACACGTCCCTGTAATTTCGATACAAATTATGGCAGGTAACTGTAACTTCCATACTAATTATGACAGGTAACAGTACCTTCGATACTAATTATGACAAGTAACTATAACTTCGATACAAATTTTGGCAGGTAACTGTAACATCGATACTAATTATGACAAGTCCCTGTAATTTCGATACAAATTATGGCAGGTAACTGTAACTTCCATAATAATTATGACAGGTAACAGTAACTTCGATACTAATTATGACAGGAAACTGTAACTTCGTAACTAATTATGACAAGTAACTGTAATTTCAATACAAATTATGACAGGTAACTGTAACTTCGTTACTAATTATGACAAGTAACAGTACCTTCGATGCTAATTATGACAGGTAACTGTAACTTCGATACTAATTATTACAAGGAACTGTAATTTCGATACAAACTATGGCAGGTAACTGTAACTTCGATACTAATTATGACAAGTAAATGTATCTTCGATACTAATTATGACAGGTAACTGTAACTTCGTTACTAATTATGACAAGTAACTGTTATTTCGATACAAAATTTTGGCAGGTAACTGTAACTTCGATACTAATTATGACAGGTAACAGTAACTTCGATTCTAATTATGACAAGTAACTGTAACATCGATACTTATTATGACAGGTAACAGTAACGTCGTTACTAATTATGACAAGTAACTGTAATTTCGATACAAATTATGGCAGGTAACTGTAACTTCGATACTAATTATGACCGGTAACAGTAACCTCGATACTAATTATGACAAGTAACTATAACTTCGATACAAATTATGACAGGTAACTGTAACTTCGATACTAATTATGACAAGGAACTGTAATTTCGATACAAATTTTGGCAGGTAACTGTAACTTCGATACTAATTATGACAAGTGCCTGTAATTTCGATACAAAATATGGCAGGTAACTGTAACTTCCATACTAATTATGACAGGTAACAGTATCTTCGATACTAATTATGACAGGAAACTGTAACTTCGTTACTAATTATGACAAGTAACTGTAATTTCGATACAAATTATGACAGGTAACTGTAACTTCGTTACTAATTACGACAAGTAACAGTACCTTCGATGCTAATTATGACAGGTAACTGTAACTTCGATACTAATTATGACAAGGAACTGTAATTTCGATACAAATTATGGCAGGTAACTGTAACTTCGTTACTAATTATGACAAGTAACTGTAATTTCGATACAAATTTTGGCAGGTAACTGTAACTTCGATACTATTTATGACAGGTAACAGTAACTTCGATACTAATTATAACAAGTAACTGTAAGTTCGATACTAATTATCACAGGTAACTGGAACTTCGTTACTAATTATGACAAGTAACTGTAATTTCGATACAAATTATGGCAGATAACTGTAACTTCGATACTAATTATCACAGGTAACAGTAACTTCGATACTAATTATGACAAGTAACTATAACTTCGATACAAATTATGACAGGTAACTGTAACTTCGATACTAATTATGACAAGAAACTCTAACTTCGTTACTAATTATCACAAGAAACTTTAATTTCGATACTAATTATGGCAGGTAACTGTAACTTCGTTACTAATTATGACAAGTCCCTGTAAATTCGATACAAATTATGGCAGGTAACTGTAACTTCGTTAGTAATTATGACAAGTAACTGTAACTTCCATACTAATTATGACAGGTAACAGTAAATTCGTTACTAATTATGACAAGTAACTGTAATTTCGATACAAATTTTGGCAGGTAACTGTAACCTCGATACTAATTATGACAGGTAACAGTAACTTCGATACTAATTATGACAAGTATCTGTAACTTCGATACTAATTATGACAGGTAACTGTAACTTCGTTACTAATTATGACATGTAAATGTAATTTCGATACAAATTATGGCAGGTAACTGTAACTTCGTTACTTATTATGACAAGTAACTGTAATTTCGATACAAATTATGGCAGGTAACTGTAATTTCAATACTAATTATGGCAGGTAACTGAAACTTCGTTACTAATTATGAGAGGTAATAGTAACTTCGATGCTAATTATGACAGGTAACTGCAACTTCTTTACTAATTATGACAAGTAACTGTAATTTCTATACTAATTATGGCAGGTAACTGTAATTTCAATACTAATTATGGCAGGTAACTGAAACTTCGTTACTAATTATGAGAGGTAATAGTAACTTCGATGCTAATTATGACAGGTAACTGCAACTTCTTTACTAATTATGACAAGTAACTGTAATTTCTATACTAATTATGGCAGGTAACTGTAACTTCGTTACTAATTATGAGAAGTAACTGTAATTTCGATGCAAATTATGACAGGTAACAGTAAATTCGTTACTAATTATGACAAGTAACTGTAATTTCGATACAAATTTTGGCAGGTAACTGTAACCTCGATACTAATTATGACAGGTAACAGTACCTTCGATACTAATTATGACAAGTATCTGTAACTTCGATACTAATTATGACAGGTAAGTGTAACTTCGTTACTAATTATGACATGTAAATGTAATTTCGATACAAATTATGGCAGGTAACTGTAACTTCGTTACTTATTATGACAAGTAACTGTAATTTCGATACAAATTATGGCAGGTAACTGTAATTTCAATACTAATTATGGCAGGTAACTGAAACTTCGTTACTAATTATGAGAGGTAATAGTAACTTCGATGCTAATTATGACAGGTAACTGCAACTTCTTTACTAATTATGACAAGTAACTGTAACTTCGATACTAATTATGACAGGTAACTGTAACTTCGTTACTAATTATGACAAGTAACTGCAACTTCGATACTAATTATAACAGGTAACTGTAACTTCGTTACTAATTATGGCAAGTAACTGTAATTTCGAAACAAATTTTGGCAGGTAACGGTAACTTCGATACTAATTATGATTGGTAACAGTAACTTCGATACTAATTATGACAAGTAACTGTAACTTCGATACTAATTATGACAGGTAACTGTAACTTCGATTCTTATTATGACAGGTAACAGTAACTTCGATACTAATTATGGCAGGTAACTGTAATTTCGTTACAAATTATGGCAGGTAATTGTAATTTCGATACTAATTATGACAGGTGACTGTAACTTCGATGTAATTATGACAGGTAACAGTATCTTTGATACTAATTATGACAAGTAACTGCAACTTCGATACTAATTATAACAGGTAACTGTAACTTCGTTACTAATTATGGCAAGTAACTGTAATTTCGATACAAATTTTGGCAGGTAACGGTAACTTCGATACCAATTATGACAGGTAACAGTAACTTCGATACTAATTATGACAAGTAACTGTAACTTCGATACTAATTATGACAGGTAACTGTAACTTCGATACTAATTAGGACAAGTAACAGTAACTTCGATACTAATTATGACAAGTTACTGTAACTTCGATACAAATTATAACAGGTAACTGTAACTTCGTTACTAGTTATGGCAAGTAACTGTAATTTCGATACAAATTATGACAGGTAACTGTAACTTCGATACTAATTATGACAGGTATCAGTAACTTCGGTACTAATTATGACAAGTAACTGCAACTTCGATACTAATTATGACAGATAACTGTAAGTTCGTTACTAATTATGACAAGGAACTGTAATTTCGATACAAATTTTGGCAGGTAACTGTAACTTCGATACTAATTATGACAAGTGCCTGTAATTTCAATACAAAATATGGCAGGTAACTGTAACTTCCATACTAATTATGTCAGGTAACAGTAACTTCGATACTAATTATGACAAGTAACTGTAACTTCGATACTAATTATAACAGGTAACAGTATCTTCGATACTAATTATGACAAGTAACTATAACTTCGATACAAATTATGACAGGTACCTGTAACTTCGGTACTAATTATGACAAGAAACTCTAACTTCGTTACTAATTATGACAAGTAACTGTAATTTTGATAAAAAATTATGGTAGGTAACAGTAACTTCAATACTAATTATGACAGGTAACAGTAACGTCGATACTAATTATGACAAGTAACAGTACCTTCGATGCTAATTACGACAGGTAACTGTATCTTCGATACTAATTATGACAAGGAACTGTAATTTCGATACAAATTTTGGCAGGTAACTGTAACTTCGATACTAATTATGACAAGTGCCTGTAATTTCGATACAAAATATGGCAGGTAACTGTAACTTCCATACTAATTATGACAGGTAACAGTAACTTCGATACTAATTATGACAGGAAACTGTAACTTCGTTACTAATTATGACAAGTAACTGTAATTTCGATACAAATTATGACAGGTAACTGTAACTTCGTTACTAATTATGACAAGTAACAGTACCTTCGATGCTAATTATGACAGGTAACTGTAACTTCGATACTAATTATGACAAGGAACTGTAATTTCGATACAAATTATGGCAGGTAACTGTAACTTCGTTACTAATTATGACAAGTAACTGTAATTTCGATACAAATTATGACAGGTAACTGTAACTTCGTTACTAATTATGACAAGTAACAGTACCTTCGATACTAATTATGACAGGAAACTGTAACTTCGTTTCTAATTAGGACAAGTAACTGTAATTTCGATACAAATTATGACAGGTAACTGTAACTTCCATACTAATTATGACAAGAAATTCTACCTTCATTAATAATTATGACAAGTAACTGTAATTTTGATAAAAAAATTATGGTAGGTAACTGTAACTTCAATACTAATTATGACAGGTAACAGTAACTTCGATACTAATTATGACAGGTAACTGTTACTTCGATACTAATTATGACAAGTAACTTTAATTTCGATACTAATTATGGCAGGTAACTGTAACTTCGTTACTAATTATGACAAGTCCCTGTAATTTCGATACAAATTATGGCAGGTAACTGTAATTTCGATACTAATTATGACAGGTAACAGTAACTTCGTTACTAATTATGACAGGAAACTGTAACTTCGTTTCTAATTAGGACAAGTAACTGTAATTTCGATACAAATTATGACGGGTAACTGTAACTTCGTTACTAATTATGACAAGTAACTGTAATTTCGATACAAATTATGGCAGGTAACAGTACCTTCGGTACTAATTATGACAGGTAACTGTAACTTCGATACTAATTATGGCAAGGAACTGTAATTTCGATACAAATTACGGCAGGTAACTGTAAATTCGATACCAATTATGACAGGTGACAGTAACTTCGATACTAATTATGACAAGTAACTATAACTTCGATACAAATTATGACAGGAAACAGTAACGTCGATACTAATTATGACAAGAAACTCTACCTTGATTACTAATTATGACAAGTAACTGTAATTTTGATTAAAAAAATATGGTAGGTAACTGTAACTTCAATACTAATTATGACAGGTAACTGTAACTTCAATACTAATTATGACAGGTTACAGTAACTTCGATACTAAATATGACAGGTAACTGTAACTTCGTTACTAATTATGACAAATAACTTTAATTTCGATACTAATTATGGCAGGTAACTGTAACTTCGTTACTAATTATGACAAGTCCCTGTAATTTCGATACAAATTATGACAGGTAACTGTAACTTCGATACTAATTATGACAAGTCCCTGTAATTTCGATACAAATTATGGCAGGTAACTGTAACTTCCATACTAATTATGACAGGTAACAGTAACTTCGATACTAATTATGACAGGAAACTGTAAATTCATTACTAATTATGACAAGTAACTGTAATTTCGATACAAATTATGACAGGTAACTGTAACTTCGTTACTAATTATGACAAGTAACAGTACCTTCGATACTAATTATGACAAGTAACTATAACTTCGATACAAATTTTGGCAGGTAACTGTAACATCGATACTAATTATGACAAGTCCCTGAGATTTCGATACAAATTATGGCAGGTAACTGTAACTTCCATAATAATTATGACAGGTAACAGTAACCTCGATACTAATTATGACAGGAAACTGTAACTGCGTAACTAATTATGACAAGTAACTGTAATTTCAATACAAATTATGACAGGTAACTGTAACTTCGTTACTAATTATGACAAGTAACAGTACCTTCGATGCTAATTATGACAGGTAACTGTAACTTCGATACTAATTATGACAAGGAACTGTAATTTCGATACAAATTATGGCAGGTAACTGTAACTTCGATACTAATTATGACAAGTAAATGTAACTTCGATACTAATTATGACAGGTAACTGTAACTTCGTTACTTATTATGACAAGTAACTGTTATTTCGATACAAAATTTTGGCATGTAACTGTAACGTCGATACTTATTATGACAGGTAACAGTAACTTCGATTCTAATTATGACAAGTAACTGTAACATCGATACTAATTATGACAGGTAACTGTAACGTCGTTACTAATTATGACAAGTAACTGTAATTTCGATACAAATTATGGCAGGTAACTGTAACTTCGATACTAATTATGACAAGTCCCTGTAATTTGGATACAAATTATGGCAGGTAACTGTAACTTCCATACTAATTATGACAGGTAACAGTAACTTCGATACTAATTATGACAGGAAATTGTAACTTCATTACTAATTATGACAAGTAACTGTAATTTCGATACAAATTATGACAGGTAACTGTAACTTCGTTACAAATTATGACCAGTAACAGTACCTTCGATACTAATTATGACAAGTAACTATAACTTCGATACAAATTTTGGCAGGTAACTGTAACATCGATAATAATTATGACAAGTCCCTGTAATTTCGATACAAATTATGGCAGGTAACTGTAACTTCCATAATAATTATGACAGGTAACAGTAACTTCGATACTAATTATGACAGGAAACTGTAACTTCGTAACTAATTATGACAAGTAACTGTAATTTATATACAATTTATGACAGGTAACTGTAACTTCGTTACTAATTATGACAAGTAACAGTACCTTCGATGCTAATTATGACAGGTAACTGTAACTTCGATACTAATTATGACAAGGAACTGTAATTTCGATACAAATTATGGCAGGTAACTGTAACTTCGATACTAATTATGACAAGTAAATGTAACTTCGATACTAATTATGACAGCTAACTGTAACTTCGTTACTAATTATGAAAAGTAACTGTTATTTCGATACAAAATTTTGGCAGGTAACTGTAACTTCGATACTAATTATGACAGGTAACAGTAACTTCGATTCTAATTATGACAAGTAACTGTAACATCGATACTAATTATGACAGGTAACTGTAACGTCGTTACTAATTATGACAAGTAACTGTAATTTCGATACAAATTATGGCAGGTAACTGTAACTTCGATACTAATTATGACAGGTAACAGTAACCTCGATACTAATTATGACAAGTAACTATAACTTCGATACAAATTATGACAGGTAACTGTAACTTCGATACTAATTATGACGAGGAACAGTAATTTCGATACAAATTTTGGCAGGTAACTGTAACTTCGATACTAATTATGACAAGTGCCTGTAATTTCGATACAAAATATGGCAGGTAACTGTAACTTCCATACTAATTATGACAGGTAACAGTAACTTCGATACTAATTATGACAGGGAACTGTAACTTCGTTACTAATTATGACAAGTAACTGTAATTTCGATACAAATTATGACAGGTAACTGTAACTTCGTTACTAATTATGACAAGTAACAGTACCTTCGATGCTAATTATGACAGGTAACTGTAACTTCGATACTAATTATGACAAGGAACTGTAATTTCGATACAAATTATGGCAGGTAACTGTAACTTCGATACTAATTATGACAAGTAAATGTAACTTCGATACTAATTATGACAGCTAACTGTAACTTCGTTACTAATTTTGAAAAGTAACTGTTATTTCGATACAAAATTCTGGCAGGTAACAGTAACTTCGATACTAATTATGACAGGTAACAGTAACTTCGATTCTAATTATGACAAGTAACTGTAACATCGATACTAATTATGACAGGTAACTGTAACGTCGTTACTAATTATGACAAGTAACTGTAATTTCGATACAAATTATGGCAGGTAACTGTAACTTCGATACTAATTATGACAGGTAACAGTAACCTCGATACTAATTATGACAAGTAACTATAACTTCGATAAAAATTATGACAGGTAACTGTAACTTCGATACTAATTATGACAAGGAACTGTAATTTCGATACAAATTTTGGCAGGTAACTGTAACTTCGATACTAATTATGACAAGAGCCTGTAATTTCGATACAAAATATGGCAGGTAACTGTAACTTCCATACTAATTATGACAGGTAACAGTAACTTCGATACTAATTATGACAGGAAACTGTAACTTCGTTACTAATTATGACAAGTAACTGTAATTTCGATACAAATTATGTCAGGTAACTGTAACTTCGTTACTAATTATGCCCAGTAACAGTACCTTCGATACTAATTATGACAAGTAACTATAACTTCGATACAAATTTTGGCAGGTAACTGTAACATCGATAATAATTATGACAAGTCCCTGTAATTTCGATACAAATTATGGCAGGTAACTGTAAATTCCATAATAATTATGACAAGTAACTGTAACTTCGATACTAATTATGACAGGTAACTGTAACTTCGTTACTAATTATGACAAGTAACTGCAACTTCGATACTAATTATAACAGGTAACTGTAACTTCGTTACTAATTATGGCAAGTAACTGTAATTTCGAAACAAATTTTGGCAGGTAACTGTAACTTCGATACTAATTATGACAGGTAACAGTAACTTCGATTCTAATTATGACAAGTAACTGTAACATCGATACTAATTATGACAGGTAACTGTAACGTCGTTACTAATTATGACAAGTAACTGTAATTTCGATACAAATTATGGCAGGTAACTGTAACTTCGATACTAATTATGACAGGTAACAGTAACCTCGATACTAATTATGACAAGTAACTATAACATCGATACAAATTATGACAGGTAACTGTTACTTCGATACTAATTATGACAAGTAACTTTAATTTCGATACTAATTATGGCAGGTAACTGTAACTTCGTTACTAATTATGACAAGTCCCTGTAATTTCGATACAAATTATGGCAGGTAACTGTAATTTCGATACTAATTATGACAGGTAACTGTAACTTCGTTACTAATTATGACAGGAAACTGTAACTTCGTTTCTAATTAGGACAAGTAACTGTAATTTCGATACAAATTATGACGGGTAACTGTAACTTCGTTACTAATTATGACAAGTAACTGTAATTTCGATACAAATTATGGCAGGTAACAGTACCTTCGGTACTAATTATGACAGGTAACTGTAACTTCGATACTAATTATGGCAAGGAACTGTAATTTCGATACAAATTACGGCAGGTAACTGTAAATTCGATACTAATTATGACAGGTGACAGTAACATCGATACTAATTATGACAAGTAACTATAACTTCGATACAAATTATGACAGGAAACAGTAACGTCGATACTAATTATGACAAGAAACTCTACCTTGATTACTAATTATGACAAGTAACTGTAATTTTGATTTAAAAAATATGGTAGGTAACTGTAACATCAATACTAATTATGACAGGTTACAGTAACTTCGATACTAAATATGACAGGTAACTGTAACTTCGTTACTAATTATGACAAATAACTTTAATTTCGATACTAATTATGGCAGGTAACTGTAACTTCGTTACTAATTATGACAAGTCCCTGTAATTTCGATACAAATTATGACAGGTAACTGTAACTTCGATACTAATTATGACAAGTCCCTGTAATTTTGATACAAATTATGGCAGGTAACTGTAACTTCCATACTAATTATGACAGGTAACAGTAACTTCGATACTAATTATGACAGGAAACTGTAACTTCATTACTAATTATGACAAGTAACTGTAATTTCGATACAAATTATGACAGGTAACTGTAACTTCGTTACTAATTATGACAAGTAACAGTACCTTCGATACTAATTATGACAAGTAACTATAACTTCGATACAAATTTTGGCAGGTAACTGTAACATCGATACTAATTATGACAAGTCCCTGAGATTTCGATACAAATTATGGCAGGTAACTGTAACTTCCATAATAATTATGACAGGTAACAGTAACCTCGATACTAATTATGACAGGAAACTGTAACTTCGTAACTAATTATGAGAAGTAACTGTAATTTCAATACAAATTATGACAGGTAACTGTAACTTCGTTACTAATTATGACAACTAACAGTACCTTCGATGCTAATTATGACAGGTAACTGTAACATCGATACTAATTATGACAAGGAACTGTAATTTCGATACAAATTATGGCAGGTAACTGTAACTTCGATACTAATTATGACAAGTAAATGTAACTTCGATACTAATTATGACAGGTAACTGTAACTTCGTTACTTATTATGACAAGTAACTGTTATTTCGATACAAAATTTTGGCATGTAACTGTAACTTCGATACTTATTATGACAGGTAACAGTAACTTCGATTCTAATTATGACAAGTAACTGTAACATCGATACTAATTATGACAGGTAACTGTAACGTCGTTACTAATTATGACAAGTAACTGTAATTTCGGTACCAATTATGGCAGGTAACTGTAACTTCGATACTAATTATGACAAGTCCCTGTAATTTCGATACAAATTATGGCAGGTAACTGTAACTTCCATACTAATTATGACAGGTAACAGTAACTTCGATACTAATTATGACAGGAAATTGTAACTTCATTACTAATTATGACAAGTAACTGTAATTTCGATACAAATTATGACAGGTAACTGTAACTTCGTTACTAATTATGACCAGTAACAGTACCTTCGATACTAATTATGACAAGTAACTATAACTTCGATACAAATTTTGGCAGGTAACTGTAACATCGATACTAATTATGACAAGTCCCTGTAATTTCGATACAAATTATGGCAGGTATCTGTAACTTCCATAATAATTATGACAGGTAACAGTAACTTCGATACTAATTATGACAGGAAACTGTAACTTCGTAACTAATTATGACAAGTAACTGTAATTTATATACAATTTATGACAGGTAACTGTAACTTCGTTACTAATTATGACAAGTAACAGTACCTTCGATGCTAATTATGACAGGTAACTGTAACTTCGATACTAATTATGACAAGGAACTGTAATTTCGATACAAATTATGGCAGGTAACTGTAACTTCGATACTAATTATGACAAGTAAATGATACTTCGATACTAATTATGACAGCTAACTGTAACTTCGTTACTAATTATGAAAAGTAACTGTTATTTCGATACAAAATTTTGGCAGGTAACTGTAACTTCGATACTAATTATGACAGGTAACAGTAACTTCGATTCTAATTATGACAAGTAACTGTAACATCGATACTAATTATGACAGGTAACTGTAACGTCGTTACTAATTATGATAAGTAACTGTAATTTCGATACAAATTATGGCAGGTAACTGTAACTTCGATACTAATTATGACAGGTAACAGTAACCTCGATACTAATTATGACAAGTAACTATAACTTCGATACAAATTATGACAGGTAACTGTAACTTCGATACTAATTATGACAAGGAACTGTAATTTCGATACAAATTTTGGCAGGTAACTGTAACTTCGATACTAATTATGACAAGTGCCTGTAATTTCGATACAAATATGGCAGGTAACTGTAACTTCCATACTAATTATGACAGGTAACAGTAACTTCGATACTAATTATGACAGGAAACTGTAACTTCGTTACTAATTATGACAAGTAACTGTAATTTCGATACAAATTATGACAGGTAACTGTAACTTCGTTACTAATTATGACAAGTAACAGTACCTTCGATGCTAATTATGACAGGTAACTGTAACTTCGATACTAATTATGACAAGGAACTGTAATTTCGATACAAATTATGGCAGGTAACTGTAACTTCGATACTAATTATGACAAGTAAATGTAACTTCGATACTAATTATGACAGCTAACTGTAACTTCGTTACTAATTATGAAAAGTAACTGTTATTTCGATACAAAATTTTGGCAGGTAACTGTAACTTCGATACTAATTATGACAGGTAACAGTAACTTCGATTCTAATTATGACAAGTAACTGTAACATCGATACTAATTATGACAGGTAACTGTAACGTCGTTACTAATTATGACAAGTAACTGTAATTCCGATACAAATTATGGCAGGTAACTGTAACTTCGATACTAATTATGACAGGTAACAGTAACCTCGATACTAATTATGACAAGTAACTATAACTTCGATACAAATTATGACAGGTAACTGTAACTTCGATACTAATTATGACAAGGAACTGTAATTTCGATACAAATTTTGGCAGGTAACTGTAACTTCGATACTAATTATGACAAGTGCCTGTAATTTCGATACAAAATATGGCAGGTAACTGTAACTTCCATACTAATTATGACAGGTAACAGTAACTTCGATACTAATTATGACAGGAAACTGTAACTTCGTTACTAATTATGACAAGTAACTGTAATTTCGATACAAATTATGACAGGTAACTGTAACTTCGTTACTAATTATGCCCAGTAACAGTACCTTCGATACTAATTATGACAAGTAACTATAACTTCGATACAAATTTTGGCAGGTAACTGTAACATCGATACTAATTATGGCAGGTAACTGTAATTTCGTTACAAATTATGGCAGGTAATTGTAATTTCGATACTAATTATGACAGGTGACTGTAACTTCGATACTAATTATGACAGGTAACAGTATCTTCGATACTAATTATGACAAGTAACTGCAACTTCGATACTAATTATAACAGGTAACTGTAACTTCGTTACTAATTATGGCAAGTAACTGTAATTTCGATACAAATTTTGGCAGGTAACGGTAACTTCGATACTAATTATGACAGGTAACAGTAACTTCGATACTAATTATGACAAGTAACTGTAACTTCGATACTAATTATGACAGGTAACTGTAACTTCGATACTAATTAGGACAAGTAACAGTAACTTCGATACTAATTATGACAAGTTACTGTAACTTCGATACAAATTATAACAGGTAACTGTAACTTCGTTACTAGTTATGGCAAGTAACTGTAATTTCGATACAAATTATGACAGGTAACTGTAACTTCGATACTAATTATGACAGGTATCAGTAACTTCGGTACTAATTATGACCAGTAACTGTAACTTCGATACTAATTATGACAGTTAACTGTAACTTCGTTACTAATTATGACAAGGAACTGTAATTTCGATACAAATTTTGGCAGGTAACTGTAACTTCGATACTAATTATGACAAGTGCCTGTAATTTCAATACAAAATATGGCAGGTAACTGTAACTTCCATACTAATTATGTCAGGTAACAGTAACTTCGATACTAATTATGACAAGTAACTGTAACTTCGATACTAATTATGACAGGTAACTGTAACTTCGTTACTAATTATGAAAAATAACTGTAATTTCGATACAAATTATGGCAGGTAATTGTAACTTCGATACTAATTATAACAGGTAACAGTATCTTCGATACTAATTATGACAAGTAACTATAACTTCGATACAAATTATGACAGGTACCTGTAACTTCGGTACTAATTATGACAAGAAACTCTAACTTCGTTACTAATTATGACAAGTAACTGTAATTTTGATAAAAAATTATGGTAGGTAACAGTAACTTCAATACTAATTATGACAGGTAACAGTAACGTCGATACTAATTATGACAAGTAACAGTACTTTCGATGCTAATTACGACAGGTAACTGTAACTTCGATACTAATTATGACAAGGAACTGTAATTTCGATACAAATTTTGGCAGGTAACTGTAACTTCGATACTAATTATGACAAGTGCCTGTAATTTCGATACAAAATATGGCAGGTAACTGTAACTTCCATACTAATTATGACAGGTAACAGTAACTTCGATACTAATTATGACAGGAAACTGTAACTTCGTTACTAATTATGACAAGTAACTGTAATTTCGATACAAATTATGACAGGTAACTGTAACTTCGTTACTAATTATGACAAGTAACAGTACCTTCGATGCTAATTATGACAGGTAACTGTAACTTCGATACCAATTATGACAAGGAACTGTAATTTCGATACAAATTATGGCAGGTAACTGTAACTTCGATACTAATTATGACAAGTAAATGTAACTTCGATACTAATTATGACAGGTAACTGTAACTTCGTTACTTATTATGACAAGTAACTGTTATTTCGATACAAAATTTTGGCATGTAACTGTAACTTCGATACTTATTATGACAGGTAACAGTAACTTCGATTCTAATTATGACAAGTAACTGTAACATCGATACTAATTATGACAGGTAACTGTAACGTCGTTACTAATTATGACAAGTAACTGTAATTTCGGTACCAATTATGGCAGGTAACTGTAACTTCGATACTAATTATGACAAGTCCCTGTAATTTCGATACAAATTATGGCAGGTAACTGTAACTTCCATACTAATTATGACAGGTAACAGTAACTTCGATACTAATTATGACAGGAAATTGTAACTTCATTACTAATTATGACAAGTAACTGTAATTTCGATACAAATTATGACAGGTAACTGTAACTTCGTTACTAATTATGACCAGTAACAGTACCTTCGATACTAATTATGACAAGTAACTATAACTTCGATACAAATTTTGGCAGGTAACTGTAACATCGATACTAATTATGACAAGTCCCTGTAATTTCGATACAAATTATGGCAGGTATCTGTAACTTCCATAATAATTATGACAGGTAACAGTAACTTCGATACTAATTATGACAGGAAACTGTAACTTCGTAACTAATTATGACAAGTAACTGTAATTTATATACAATTTATGACAGGTAACTGTAACTTCGTTACTAATTATGACAAGTAACAGTACCTTCGATGCTAATTATGACAGGTAACTGTAACTTCGATACTAATTATGACAAGGAACTGTAATTTCGATACAAATTATGGCAGGTAACTGTAACTTCGATACTAATTATGACAAGTAAATGATACTTCGATACTAATTATGACAGCTAACTGTAACTTCGTTACTAATTATGAAAAGTAACTGTTATTTCGATACAAAATTTTGGCAGGTAACTGTAACTTCGATACTAATTATGACAGGTAACAGTAACTTCGATTCTAATTATGACAAGTAACTGTAACATCGATACTAATTATGACAGGTAACTGTAACGTCGTTACTAATTATGATAAGTAACTGTAATTTCGATACAAATTATGGCAGGTAACTGTAACTTCGATACTAATTATGACAGGTAACAGTAACCTCGATACTAATTATGACAAGTAACTATAACTTCGATACAAATTATGACAGGTAACTGTAACTTCGATACTAATTATGACAAGGAACTGTAATTTCGATACAAATTTTGGCAGGTAACTGTAACTTCGATACTAATTATGACAAGTGCCTGTAATTTCGATACAAATATGGCAGGTAACTGTAACTTCCATACTAATTATGACAGGTAACAGTAACTTCGATACTAATTATGACAGGAAACTGTAACTTCGTTACTAATTATGACAAGTAACTGTAATTTCGATACAAATTATGACAGGTAACTGTAACTTCGTTACTAATTATGACAAGTAACAGTACCTTCGATGCTAATTATGACAGGTAACTGTAACTTCGATACTAATTATGACAAGGAACTGTAATTTCGATACAAATTATGGCAGGTAACTGTAACTTCGATACTAATTATGACAAGTAAATGTAACTTCGATACTAATTATGACAGCTAACTGTAACTTCGTTACTAATTATGAAAAGTAACTGTTATTTCGATACAAAATTTTGGCAGGTAACTGTAACTTCGATACTAATTATGACAGGTAACAGTAACTTCGATTCTAATTATGACAAGTAACTGTAACATCGATACTAATTATGACAGGTAACTGTAACGTCGTTACTAATTATGACAAGTAACTGTAATTCCGATACAAATTATGGCAGGTAACTGTAACTTCGATACTAATTATGACAGGTAACAGTAACCTCGATACTAATTATGACAAGTAACTATAACTTCGATACAAATTATGACAGGTAACTGTAACTTCGATACTAATTATGACAAGGAACTGTAATTTCGATACAAATTTTGGCAGGTAACTGTAACTTCGATACTAATTATGACAAGTGCCTGTAATTTCGATACAAAATATGGCAGGTAACTGTAACTTCCATACTAATTATGACAGGTAACAGTAACTTCGATACTAATTATGACAGGAAACTGTAACTTCGTTACTAATTATGACAAGTAACTGTAATTTCGATACAAATTATGACAGGTAACTGTAACTTCGTTACTAATTATGCCCAGTAACAGTACCTTCGATACTAATTATGACAAGTAACTATAACTTCGATACAAATTTTGGCAGGTAACTGTAACATCGATACTAATTATGGCAGGTAACTGTAATTTCGTTACAAATTATGGCAGGTAATTGTAATTTCGATACTAATTATGACAGGTGACTGTAACTTCGATACTAATTATGACAGGTAACAGTATCTTCGATACTAATTATGACAAGTAACTGCAACTTCGATACTAATTATAACAGGTAACTGTAACTTCGTTACTAATTATGGCAAGTAACTGTAATTTCGATACAAATTTTGGCAGGTAACGGTAACTTCGATACTAATTATGACAGGTAACAGTAACTTCGATACTAATTATGACAAGTAACTGTAACTTCGATACTAATTATGACAGGTAACTGTAACTTCGATACTAATTAGGACAAGTAACAGTAACTTCGATACTAATTATGACAAGTTACTGTAACTTCGATACAAATTATAACAGGTAACTGTAACTTCGTTACTAGTTATGGCAAGTAACTGTAATTTCGATACAAATTATGACAGGTAACTGTAACTTCGATACTAATTATGACAGGTATCAGTAACTTCGGTACTAATTATGACCAGTAACTGTAACTTCGATACTAATTATGACAGTTAACTGTAACTTCGTTACTAATTATGACAAGGAACTGTAATTTCGATACAAATTTTGGCAGGTAACTGTAACTTCGATACTAATTATGACAAGTGCCTGTAATTTCAATACAAAATATGGCAGGTAACTGTAACTTCCATACTAATTATGTCAGGTAACAGTAACTTCGATACTAATTATGACAAGTAACTGTAACTTCGATACTAATTATGACAGGTAACTGTAACTTCGTTACTAATTATGAAAAATAACTGTAATTTCGATACAAATTATGGCAGGTAATTGTAACTTCGATACTAATTATAACAGGTAACAGTATCTTCGATACTAATTATGACAAGTAACTATAACTTCGATACAAATTATGACAGGTACCTGTAACTTCGGTACTAATTATGACAAGAAACTCTAACTTCGTTACTAATTATGACAAGTAACTGTAATTTTGATAAAAAATTATGGTAGGTAACAGTAACTTCAATACTAATTATGACAGGTAACAGTAACGTCGATACTAATTATGACAAGTAACAGTACTTTCGATGCTAATTACGACAGGTAACTGTAACTTCGATACTAATTATGACAAGGAACTGTAATTTCGATACAAATTTTGGCAGGTAACTGTAACTTCGATACTAATTATGACAAGTGCCTGTAATTTCGATACAAAATATGGCAGGTAACTGTAACTTCCATACTAATTATGACAGGTAACAGTAACTTCGATACTAATTATGACAGGAAACTGTAACTTCGTTACTAATTATGACAAGTAACTGTAATTTCGATACAAATTATGACAGGTAACTGTAACTTCGTTACTAATTATGACAAGTAACAGTACCTTCGATGCTAATTATGACAGGTAACTGTAACTTCGATACCAATTATGACAAGGAACTGTAATTTCGATACAAATTATGGCAGGTAACTGTAACTTCGTTACTAATTATGACAAGTAACTGTAATTTCGATACAAATTATGACAGGTAACTGTAACTTCGTTACTAATTATGACAAGTAACAGTACCTTCGATACTAATTATGACAGGAAACTGTAACTTCGTTTCTAATTAGGACAAGTAACTGTAATTTCGATAAAATTATGACAGGTAACTGTAACTTCGATACTAATTATGACAAGGAACTGTAATTTCGATACAAATTATGGCAGGTAACTGTAACTTCGATACTAATTATGACAGGTAACAGTAACTTCGATACTAATTATGACAAGTAACTGTAAGCTCGATACTAATTATGACAGGTAACTGGAACTTCGTTACTAATTATGACAAGTAACTGTAATTTCTATACAAATTATGGCAGGTAACTGTAACTTCCATAATAATTATGACAGGTAACAGTAACTTCGATACTAATTATGACAGGAAACTGTAACTTCGTTACTAATTATGACAAGTAACTGTAATTTCAATACAAATTATGACAGGTAACTGTAACTTCGTTACTAAATATGACAAGTAACAGTACCTTCGATGCTAATTATGACAGGTAACTGTAACTTCGATACTTATTATGACAAGGAACTGTAATTTCGATACAAATTATGGCAGGTAACTGTAACTTCGATACTAATTATGTCAAGTAAATGTAACTTCGATACTAATTATGACAGGTAACAGTAACTTCGATTCTAATTATGACAAGTAACTGTAACATCGATACTAATTATGACAGGTAACTGTAACTTCGTTACTAATTATGACAAGTAACTGTAATTTCGATACAAATTATGGCAGGTAACTGTAACATCGATACTAATTATGACAAGTCCCTGTAATTTCGATACAAATTATGGCAGGTAACTGTAACTTCCATAATAATTATGACAGGTAACTGTAAATTCGATACTAATTATGACAGGTAACAGTAACTTCGATACTAATTATAACAAGTAACTGTACTTCGATACTAATTATGGCAGGTAACTGTAACTTCGTAACTAATTATGACAAGTCCCTGTAATTTCGATACAAATTATGGCAGGTAACTGTAACTTCGATACTAATTATGAAAAGTAAATGTCACTTCGATACTAATTATGACAGATACCTGTAACCTCGTTACTAATTATGACAAGTAACTGTAATTTCAATACAAAATTTTGGCAGGTAACTGTAACTTCGATACTAATTATGACAAGTAACTGTAATTTTGATAAAAAATTATGGTAGGTAACTGTAACTTTGATACTAATTATGACAGGTAACAGTATCTTCGATACTAATTATGACAAGTAACTGTAACTTCGTTACTTATTATGACAAGTAACTCTAATTTTGATAAAAAATTATGGCAGGTAACTGTAACTTCGATACTAATTAATACAGGAAACAGTAACTTCGATAATAATTGTGACAAGTAACTGTAACTTCGATAATAATTGTGACAGGTAACAGTAACTTCGTTATTAATTATGACAAGTAACTGTAACTTCGATACTAATTATGACAGTTAACTGGAACTTCGTTACTAATTATGACAAGTAACTGTAATTTCGATACAAATTTTGGCAGGTAACTGTAACTTCGATACTAATTATGACAGGTAACAGTAACTTCGATACTAATTATGACAAGTAACTGTAACTTCGATACTAATTATGACAGGTAACTGGAACTTCGTTACTAATTATGACAAGTAACTGTAATTTCGATACAAATTATGGCAGGTATCTGTAACTTCGATACTAATTATGGCAGGTAACTGTAACTTCGATACTAATTATGAGAGGTATCAGTAACTTCGATGCTAATTAAGACTGGTAAGTGCAACTTCGTTACTAATTATGACAAGTAACTGTAATTTCGATACTAATTATTGCAGGTAACTGTAACTTCGTTACTAATTATGAGAAGTAACTGTAATGTCGATGCAAATTATGACAGGTAACTGTAACTTCGTTACTAATTATGACAAGTAACTGTAATTTCGTTACAAATTATGGCAGGTAACAGTCCCTTCGATTATAATTATGACAGGTAACTGTAACTTCGATACTAATTATGACAAGGAACTGTAATTTCGATACAAATTATGGCAGGTAACTGTAACTTTGATACTAATTATGACAGGTAACAGTATCTTCGATACTAATTATGACAAGTAACTGTAACTTCGTTACTTATTATGATAAGTAACTCTAATTTTGATAAAAAATTATGGCAGGTAACTGTAACTTCGATACTAATTAATACAGGTAACAGTAACTTCGATAATAATTGTGACAAGTAACTGTAACTTCGATACTAATTGTGACAGGTAACAGTAGCTTCGTTATTAATTATGACAAGTAACAGTAACTTCGATACTTATTATGACAAGTAATTGTAATTTCGATACAAATTTTGCCAGGTAACTGTAACTTCGATACTAATTATGACAGGAAACAGTAACTTTGATACTAATTACGACAAGTGACTGTAACTTAGATACTAATTATGACAGGTAACTGTAACTTCGTTACTAATTAAGACAAGTAACTGAAATTTCGATACAAATTATGGCAGGTAACTGTAACTTCGATTCTTAATATGACAGGTAAAAGTAACTTCGATACTAATTATGGCAGGTAACTGTAACTTCGATACTAATTATGACAGGTATCAGTAACTTCGGTACTAATTCTGATAAGTAACTGTAACTTCGATACTAATTATGACAGGTAACTGTAACTTCGTACTAATTATGACAAGTAACTGTAATTTCGTTACAAATTATGGCAGGTAATTGTAATTTCGATACTAATTATGACAGGTTACAGTAACTTCGATACTAATTAGGACAAGTAACAGTAACTTCGATACTAATTATGACAAGTAACTGTAACTTCGATACTAATTATGACAGGTAACTGTAACTTCGTTACTAATTATGGCAAGTAACTGTAATTTCGATACAAATTTTGGCAGGTAACGGTAACTTCGATACTAATTATGACAGGTAACAGTACCTTCGATACTAATTATGACAAGTAACTATAACTTCGATACAAATTATGACAGGTAACTGTAACTTCGATACGAATTATGACAAGAAACACTAAATTTTTACTAATTATGACAAGTAACTGTAATTTTGATAAAAAAATATGGTAGGTAATTGTAACTTCAATACTAATTATGACAGGTAACAGTAACGTCGATACTAATTATGACAAGTAACAGTACCTTCGATGCTAATTATGACAGGTAACTGTAACTTCGATACTAATTATGACAAGGAACTGTAATTTCGATACAAATTATGGCAGGTAACTGAAACTTCGTTACTAATTATGACAAGTAAATGTAATTTCGATACAAATTTTGGCAGGTAACTGTAACATCGTTACTAATTATGACAAGTCCCTGTAATTTCTATACAAATTATGGCAGGTAACTGTAACTTCCATAATAATTATCACAGGTAACAGTAACTTCGATACTAATTATGACAGGAAACTGTAACTTCGTTACTAATTATGACAAGTAACTGTAATTTCAATACAAATTATGACAGGTAACTGTAACTTCGTTACTAATTATGACAAGTAACAGTACCTTCGATGCTAATTATGACAGGTAACTGTAACTTCGATACTTATTATGACAAGGAACTGTAATTTCGATACAAATTATGGCAGGTAACTGTAACTTCGCTACTAATTATGACAAGTAAATGTAACTTCGATACTAATTATGACAGGTAACTGTAACTTCGTTACTAATTATGACAAGTAACTGTAATTTCGATACAAAATTTTGCAGGTAAATGTAACTTCGATACTAATTATGACAGGTAACAGTAACTTCGATTCTAATTATGACAAGTAACTGTAACTTCGATTCTAATTATAACAAGTAACTGTAACATCGATACTAATTATGACAGGTAACTGTAACTTCGTTACTAATTATGACAAGTAACAGTACCTTCGATGCTAATTATGACAGGTAACTGTAACTTCGATACTTATTATGACAAGGAACTGTAATTTCGATACAAATTATGGCAGGTAACTGTAACTTCGATACTAATTATGAAAAGTTAATGTCACTTCGATACTAATTATGACAGATAACTGAAACCTCGTTACTAATTATGACAAGTAACTGTAATTTCAATACTAAATTTTGGCAGGTAACTGTAACTTCGATACTAATTATGACAAGTAACTGTAATTTTGATAAAAAATTATGGTAGGTAACTGTAACTTTGATACTAATTATGACAGGTAACCGTATCTTCGATACTAATTATGAAAAGTAACTGTAACTTCGTTACTTATTATGACAAGTAACTCTAATTTTGATAAAACATTATGGCAGGTAACTGTAACTTCGATACTAATTAATACAGGTAACAGTAACTTCGATAATAATTGTGACAAGTAACTGTAACTTCGATACTAATTGTGACAGGTAACAGTAACTTCGTTATTAATTATGACAAGTAACTGTAACTTCGATACTAATTATGACAGGTAACTGGAACTTCGTTACTAATTATGACAAGTAACTGTAATTTCGATACAAATTTTGGCAGGTAACTGTAACTTCGATACTAATGATGACAGGTAACAGTAACTTCGATACTAATTATGACAAGTAACTGTAACTTCGATACTAATTATGACATGTAACTGGAACTTCGTTACTAATTATGACAAGTAACTGTAATTTCGATACAAATTATGGCAGGTAACTGTAACTTCGATACTAATTATGGAAGGTAACTGTAACTTCGATACAAATTAGGAGAGGTAACAGTAACTTCGATGCTAATTAAGACAGGTAACTGCAACTTCGTTACTAATTATGACAAGTAACTGTAATTTCGATACTAATTATTGCAGGTAACTGTAACTTCGTTACTAATTATGAGAAGTAACTGTAATTTCGATGCAAATTATGACAGGTAACTGTAACTTCGTTACTAATTATGACAAGTAACTGTAATTTCGTTACAAATTATGGCAGGTAACAGTACCTTCGATTATAATTATGACAGGTAACTGTAACTTCGATACTAATTATGACAAGGAACTGTAATTTCGATACAAATTATGGCAGGTAACTGTAACTTTGATACTAATTATGACAGGTTACAGTATCTTCGATACTAATTATGACAAGTAACTGTAACTTCGTTACCTATTATGACAAGTAACTCTAATTTTGATATAAAATTATGGCAGGTAACTCTAACTTCGATACTAATTAATACAGGTAACAGTAACTTCGATAATAATTGTGACAAGTAACTGTAACTTCGATACTAATTGTGACAGGTAACAGTAACTTCGTTATTAATTATGACAAGTAACAGTAACTTCGATACTTATTATGACAAGTAATTGTAATTTCGATACAAATTTTGGCAGGTAACTGTAACTTCGATACTAATTATGACAGGAAACAGTAACTTTGATACTAATTACGACAAGTGACTGTAACTTCGATACTAATTATGGCAGGTAACTGTAACTTCGTTACTAATTATGACAAGTAACTGTAATTTCGATACAAATTATGGCAGGAAACTGTAACTTCGATACTAATTATGACAGGTAACAGTAACTTCGATACTAATTATGGCAGGTAACTGTAACTTCGATACTAATTATGACAGGTATCAGTAACTTCGGTACTAATTATGACAAGTAACTGTAACTTCGATACTAATTATGACAGGTAACTGTAACTTCGTTACTAATTATGGCAAGTAACTGTAATTTCGATACAAATTTTGGCAGGTAACGGTAACTTCGATACTAATTATGACAGGTAACAGTACCTTCGATACTAATTATGACAAGTAACTATAACTTCGATACAAATTATGACAGGTAACTGTAACTTCGATACGAATTATGTCAAGAAACACTAACTTCGTTACTAATTATGACAAGTAACTGTAATTTTGATAAATAAAATTATGGTAGGTAACTGTAACTTCAATACTAATTATGACAGGTAACAGTAACGTCGATACTAATTATGACAAGTAACAGTACCTTCGATGCTAATTATGACAGGTAACTGTAACTTCGATACTAATTATGACAAGGAACTGTAATTTCGATACAAATTATGGCAGGTAACTGTAACTTCGTTACTAATTATGACAAGTAAATGTAATTTCGATACAAATTTTGGCAGGTAACTGTAACATCGTTACTAATTATGACAAGTCCCTGCAATTTCTAAACAAATTATGGCAGGAAACTGTAACTTCCATAATAATTATGACAGGTAACAGTAACTTCGATACTAATTATGACAGGAAACTGTAACTTCGTTACTAATTAAGACAAGTAACTGTAATTTCAATACAAATTATGACAGGTAAATGTAACTTCGTTACTAATTATGACAAGTAACAGTACCTTCGATGCTAATTATGACAGGTAACTGTAACTTCGATACTTATTATGACAAGGAACTGTAATTTCGATACAAATTATGGCAGGTAACTGTAACTTCGATACTAATTATGACAAGTAAATGTAACTTCGATACTTATTATGACAGGTAACTGTAACTTCGTTACTAATTATGACAAGTAACTGTAATTTCGATACCAAATTTTGGCAGGTAAATGTAACTTCGATACTAATTATGACAGGTAACAGTAACTTCTATTCTAATTATGACAAGTAACTGTAACATCGATACTAGTTATGACAGGTAACTGTAACTTCGTTACTAATTATGACATGTAACTGTAATTTCGATACAAATTATGGCAGGTAACTGTAACATCGATACTAATTATGACAAGTCCCAGTAATTTCGATACAAATTATGGCAGGTAACTGTAACTTCCATAATAATTATGACAGGTAACTGTAACTTCGATACTAATTATGACAGGTAACAGTAACTTCGATTCTAATTATAACAAGTAACTGTAACGTCGATACTAATTATGACAGGTAACTGTAACTTCGTTTCTAATTATGACAAGTAACTGTAATTTCGATACTAATTATGGCAGGTAACTGTAACGTCGTTACTAATTATGACAAGTCCCTGTAATTTCGATACCAAATTTTGGCAGGTAAATGTAACTTCGATACTAATTATGAAAAGTAAATGTCACTTCGATACTAATTATGACAGATAACTGTAACCTCGTTACTAATTATGACAAGTAACTGTAATTTCAATACAAAATTTTGGCAGGTAACTGTAACTTCGATATTAATTATGACAAGTAACTGTAATTTTGATAAAAAATTATGGTAGGTAACTGTAACTTTGAAACTAATTATGACAGGTAACAGTATTCGATACTAATTATGACAAGTAACTGTAACTTCGTTACTTATTATGACAAGTAACTCTAATTTTGATAAAAAATTATGGCAGGTAACTGTAACTTCGATACTAATTAATACAGGTAACAGTAACTTCGATAATAATTGTGACAAGTAACTGTATCTTCGATACTAATTGTGACAGGTAACAGTAACTTCGTTATTAATTATGACAAGTAACTGTAACTTCGATACTAATTATGACAGGTAACTGGAACTTCGTTACTAATTATGACAAGTAACTGTAATTTCGATACAAATTTTGGCAGGTAACTGTAACTTCGATACTAATTATGACAGGTAACAGTAACTTCGATACTAATTATGACAAGTAACTGTAACTTCGATACTAATTATGACAGGTAACTGGAACTTCGTTACTAATTATGACAAGTAACTGTAATTTCGATACAAATTATGGCAGGTAACTGTAACTTCGATACTAATTATGGCAGGTAACTGTAACTTCGATACTAATTATGAGAGGTAACAGTAACTTCGATGCTAATTAAGACAGGTAACTGCAACTTCGTTACTAATTATGACAAGTAACTGTAATATCGATACTAATTATTGCAGGTAACTGTAACTTCGTTACTAATTATGAGAAGTAACTGTAATTTCGATGCAAATTATGACAGGTAACTGTAACTTCGTTACTAATTATGACAAGTAACTCTAATTTTGATAAAAAATTATGGCAGGTAACTGTAACTTCGATACTTATTAATACAGGTAACAGTAACTTCGATACTAATTATGACAAGTAACAGTAACTTCGATACTTAATATGACAAGTAATTGTAATTTCGATACAAATTTTGGCAGGTAACTGTAACTTCGATACTATTTATGACAGGAAACAGTAACTTTGATACTTATTACGACAAGTGACTGTAACTTCGATACTAATTATGGCAGGAAACTGTAACTTCGTTACTAATTATGACAAGTAACTGTAATTTCGATACAAATTATGGCAGGTAACTGAACTTCGATTCTAATTATGACAGGTAACAGTAACTTCGATACTAATTATGGCAGGTAACTGTAACTTCGATACTAATTATGACAGGTATCAGTAACTTCGGTACTAATTATGACAAGTAACTGTAACTTCGATACTAATTATGACAGGTAACTGTACCTTCGTTACTAATTATGACAAGTAACTGTAATTTCGTTACAAATTATGGCAGGTAATTGTAATTTCGATACTAATTATGACAGGTAACAGAAACTTCGATACTAATTAGGACAAGTAACAGTAACTTCGATACTAATTATGACAAGTAATTGTAACTTCGATACTAATTATGACAGGTAACTGTAACTTCGTTACTAATTATGGCAAGTAACTGTAATTTCGATACAAATTTTGGCAGGTAACGGTAACTTCGATACTAATTATGACAGGTAACAGTAACTTCGATACTAATTATGACAAGTAACTGTAACTTCGATACTAATTATGACAGGTAACTGTAACTTCGTTATGAAAAGTAACTGTAATTTCGATACAAATTATGGCAGGTAACTGTAACTTCGATACTAATTATGACAGGTAACAGTATCTTCGATACTAATTATGACAAGTAACTATAACCTCGATACAAATTATGACAGGTAACTGTAACTTCCATACTAATTATGACAAGAAACCCTAACTTCGTTATTAATTATGACAAGTAACTGTAATTTTGATAAAAAAATATGGTAGGTAACTGTAACTTCAATACTAATTATGACAGGTAACAGTAACTTCGATACTTATGATGACAGGTAACTGTTACATCGATACTAATTATGACAAGTAACTTTAATTTCGATACTAATTATGGCAGGTAACTGTAACTTCGTTACTAATTATGACAAGTCCCTGTAATTTCGATACAAATTATGGCAGGTAACTGTAATTTCGATACTAATTATGACAGGTAACAGTAACTTCGATACTAATTATGACAGGAAACTGTAACTTCGTTTCTAATTAGGACAAGTAACTGTAATTTCGATACAAATTATGACAGGTAACTGTAACTTCGTTACTAATTATGACAAGTAACTGTAATTTCGATCCAAATTATGGCAGGTAACAGTACCTTCGGTACTAATTATGACAGGTAACTGTAACTTCGATACTAATTATGGCAAGGAACTGTAATTTCGATACAAATTATGGCAGGTAACTGTAAATTCGATACTAATTATGACAGGTGACAGTAACTTCGATAATAATTATGACAAGTAACTATAACTTCGATACAAATTATGACAGGAAACAGTAACTTCGATACTAATTATGACAAGAAACTCCACCTTGGTTACTAATTATGACAAGTAACTGTAATTTTGATTAAAAAATATGGTAGGTAACTGTATCTTCAATACTAATTATGACAGGTAACAGTAACTTCAATACTAATTATGACAGGTAACAGTAACATCGATACTAAATATGACAGGTAACTGTAACTTCGTTACTAATTATGACAAATAACTTTAATTTCGATACTAATTATGGCAGCTAACTGTAACTTCGTTACTAATTATGACAAGTCCCTGTAATTTCGATACAAATTATGGCAGGTAACTGTAACTTCGATACTAATTATGACAAGTCCCTGTAATTTCGATACAAATTATGGCAGGTAACTGTAACTTCCATACTAATTATGACAGGTGACAGTAATTTCGATACTAATTATAACAGGAAACTGTAACTTCATTACTAATTATGACAAGTAACTGTAATTTCGATACAAATTATGACAGGTAACTTTAACTTCGTTACTAATTATGACAAGTAACAGTACCTTCGATACTAATTATGACAAGTAACTATAACTTCGATACAAATTTTGGCAGGTAACTGTAACATCGATACTAATTATGACAAGTCCCTGTAATTTCGATACAAATTATGGCAGGTAACTGTAACTTCCATAATAATTATGACAGGTAACAGTAACTTCGATACTAATTATGACAGGAAACTGTAACTTCGTAACTAATTATGTCAAGTAACTGTAATTTCAATACAAATTATGACAGGTAACTGTATCTTCGTTACTAATTATGACAAGTAACAGTACCTTCGATGCTAATTATGACAGGTAACTGTAACATCGATACTAATTATGACAAGTCCCTGTAATTTCGATACAAATTATGGCAGGTAACTGTAACTTCCATAATAATTATGACAAGTAACTGTAACTTCGATACTAATTATGACAGGTAACTGTAACTTCGTTACTAATTATGACAAGTAACTGCAACTTCGATACTAATTATAACAGGTAACTGTAACTTCGTTACTAATTATGGCAAGTAACTGTAATTTCGATACAAATTTTGGCAGGTAACGGTAACTTCGATACTAATTATGACAGGTAACAGTAACTTCGATACTAATTATGACAAGTAACTGTAACTTCGATAATAATTATGACAGGTAACTGTAACTTCGATACTAATTAGGACAAGTAACAGTAACTTCGATACTAATTATGACAAGTTACTGTAACTTCGATACAAATTATAACAGGTAACTGTAACTTCGTTACTAGTTATGGCAAGTAACTGTAATTTCGATACAAATTATGACAGGTAACTGTAACTTCGATACTAATTATGACAGGTATCAGTAACTTCGGTACTAATTATGACCAGTAACTGTAACTTCGATACTAATTATGACAGTTAACTGTAACTTCGTTACTAATTATGACAAGGAACTGTAATTTCGATACAAATTTTGGCAGGTAACTGTAACTTCGATACTAATTATGACAAGTGCCTGTAATTTCAATACAAAATATGGCAGGTAACTGTAACTTCCATACTAATTATGTCAGGTAACAGTAACTTCGATACTAATTATGACAAGTAATTGTAACTTCGATACTAATTATAACAGGTAACAGTATCTTCGATACTAATTATGACAAGTAACTATAACTTCGATACAAATTATGACAGGTACCTGTAACTTCGGTACTAATTATGACAAGAAACTCTAACTTCGTTACTAATTATGACAAGTAACTGTAATTTTGATAAAAAATTATGGTAGGTAACAGTAACTTCAATACTAATTATGACAGGTAACAGTAACGTCGATACTAATTATGACAAGTAACAGTACCTTCGATGCTAATTACGACAGGTAACTGTAACTTCGATACTAATTATGACAAGGAACTGTAATTTCGATACAAATTTTGGCAGGTAACTGTAACTTCGATACTAATTATGACAAGTGCCTGTAATTTCGATACAAAATATGGCAGGTAACTGTAACTTCCATACTAATTATGACAGGTAACAGTAACTTCGATACTAATTAGGACAGGAAACTGTAACTTCGTTACTAATTATGACAAGTAACTGTACTTTCGATACAAATTATGACAGGTAACTGTAACTTCGTTACTAATTATGACAAGTAACAGTACCTTCGATGCTAATTATGACAGGTAACTGTAACTTCGATACCAATTATGAGAGGGAACTGTAATTTCGATACAAATTATGGCAGGTAACTGTAACTTCGTTACTAATTATGACAAGTAACTGTAATTTCGATACAAATTATGACAGGTAACTGTAACTTCGTTACTAATTATGACAAGTAACAGTACCTTCGATACTAATTATGACAGGAAACTGTAACTTCGTTTCTAATTAGGACAAGTAACTGTAATTTCGATACAAATTATGACAGGTAACTGTAACTTCGATACTAATTATGACAAGGAACTGTAATTTCGATACAAATTATGGCAGGTAACTGTAACTTCGATACTAATTATGACAGGTAACAGTAACTTCGATACTAATTATGACAAGTAACTGTAAGCTCGATACTAATTATGACAGGTAACTGGAACTTCGTTACTAATTATGACAAGTAACTGTAATTTCTATACAAATTATGGCAGGTAACTGTAACTTCCATAATAATTATGACAGGTAACAGTAACTTCGATACTAATTATGACAGGAAACTGTAACTTCGTTACTAATTATGACAAGTAACTGTAATTTCAATACAAATTATGACAGGTAACTGTAACTTCGTTACTAAATATGACAAGTAACAGTACCTTCGATGCTAATTATGACAGGTAACTGTAACTTCGATACTTATTATGACAAGGAACTGTAATTTCGATACAAATTATGGCAGGTAACTGTAACTTCGATACTAATTATGACAAGTAAATGTAACTTCGATACTAATTATGACAGGTAACAGTAACTTCGATTCTAATTATGACAAGTAACTGTAACATCGATACTAATTATGACAGGTAACTGTAACTTCGTTACTAATTATGACAAGTAACTGTAATTTCTATACAAATTATGGCAGGTAACTGTAACATCGATACTAATTATGACAAGTCCCTGTAATTTCGATACAAATTATGGCAGGTAACTGTAACTTCCATAATAATTATGACAGGTAACTGTAAATTCGATACTAATTATGACAGGTAACAGTAACTTCGATACTAATTATAACAAGTAACTGAAACTTCGATACTAATTATGGCAGGTAACTGTAACTTCGTAACTAATTATGACAAGTCCCTGTAATTTCGATACAAATTATGGCAGGTAACTGTAACTTCGATACTAATTATGAAAAGTAAATGTCACTTCGATACTAATTATGACAGATAACTGTAACCTCGTTACTAATTATGACAAGTAACTGTAATTTCAATACAAAATTTTGGCAGGTAACTGTAACTTCGATACTAATTATGACAAGTAACTGTAATTTTGATAAAAAATTATGGTAGGTAACTGTAACTTTGATACTAATTATGACAGGTAACAGTATCTTCGATACTAATTATGACAAGTAACTGTAACTTCGTTACTTATTATGACAAGTAACTCTAATTTTGATAAAAAATTATGGCAGGTAACTGTAACTTCGATACTAATTAATACAGGTAACAGTAACTTCGATAATAATTGTGACAAGTAACTGTAACTTCGATCATAATTGTGACAGGTAACAGTAACTTCGTTATTAATTATGACAAGTAACTGTAACTTCGATACTAATTATGACAGTTAACTGGAACTTCGTTACTAATTATGACAAGTAACTGTAATTTCGATACAAATTTAGGCAGGTAACTGTAACTTCGATACTAATTATGACAGGTAACAGTAACTTCGATACTAATTATGACAAGTAACTGTAACTTCGATACTAATTATGACAGGTAACTGGAACTTCGTTACTAATTATGACAAGTAACTGTAATTTCGATACAAATTATGGCAGGTATCTGTAACTTCGATACTAATTATGGCAGGTAACTGTAACTTCGATACTAATTATGAGAGGTATCAGTAACTTCGATGCTAATTAAGACAGGTAACTGCAACTTCGTTACTAATTTTGACAAGTAACTGTAATTTCGATACTAATTATTGCAGGTAACTGTAACTTCGTTACTAATTATGAGAAGTAACTGTAATGTCGATGCAAATTATGACAGGTAACTGTAACTTCGTTACTAATTATGACAAGTAACTGTAATTTCGTTACAAATTATGGCAGGTAACAGTCCCTTCGATTATAATTATGACAGGTAACTGTAACTTCGATACTAATTATGACAAGGAACTGTAATTTCGATACAAATTATGGCAGGTAACTGTAACTTTGATACTAATTATGACAGGTAACAGTATCTTCGATACTAATTATGACAAGTAACTGTAACTTCGTTACTTATTATGACAAGTAACTCTAATTTTGAAAAAAAATTATGGCAGGTAACTGTAAATTCGATACTAATTAATACAGGTAACAGTAACTTCGATAATAATTGTGACAAGTAACTGTAACTTCGATACTAATTGTGACAGGTAACAGTAGCTTCGTTATTAATTATGACAAGTAACAGTAACTTCGATACTTATTATGACAAGTAATTGTAATTTCGATACAAATTTTGCCAGGTAACTGTAACTTCGATACTAATTATGACAGGAAACAGTAACTTTGATACTAATTACGACAAGTGACTGTAACTTAGATACTAATTATGACAGGTAACTGTAACTTCGTTACTAATTAAGACAAGTAACTGTAATTTCGATACAAATTATGGCAGGTAACTGTAACTTCGATTCTTAATATGACAGGTAAAAGTAACTTCGATACTAATTATGGCAGGTAACTGTAACTTCGATACTAATTATGACAGGTATCAGTAACTTCGGTACTAATTCTGATAAGTAACTATAACTTCGATACTAATTATGACAGGTAACTGTAACTTCGTACTAATTATGACAAGTAACTGTAATTTCGTTACAAATTATGGCAGGTAATTGTAATTTCGATACTAATTATGACAGGTAACAGTAACTTCGATACTAATTAGGACAAGTAACAGTAACTTCGATACTAATTATGACAAGTAACTGTAACTTCGATACTAATTATGACAGGTAACTGTAACTTCGTTACTAATTATGGCAAGTAACTGTAATTTCGATACAAATTTTGGCAGGTAACGGTAACTTCGATACTAATTATGACAGGTAACAGTACCTTCGATACTAATTATGACAAGTAACTATAACTTCGATACAAATTATGACAGGTAACTGTAACTTCGATACGAATTATGTCAAGAAACACTAACTTCGTTACTAATTATGACAAGTAACTGTAATTTTGATAAATAAAATTATGGTAGGTAACTGTAACTTCAATACTAATTATGACAGGTAACAGTAACGTCGATACTAATTATGACAAGTAACAGTACCTTCGATGCTAATTATGACAGGTAACTGTAACTTCGATACTAATTATGACAAGGAACTGTAATTTCGATACAAATTATGGCAGGTAACTGTAACTTCGTTACTAATTATGACAAGTAAATGTAATTTCGATACAAATTTTGGCAGGTAACTGTAACATCGTTACTAATTATGACAAGTCCCTGCAATTTCTAAACAAATTATGGCAGGAAACTGTAACTTCCATAATAATTATGACAGGTAACAGTAACTTCGATACTAATTATGACAGGAAACTGTAACTTCGTTACTAATTAAGACAAGTAACTGTAATTTCAATACAAATTATGACAGGTAAATGTAACTTCGTTACTAATTATGACAAGTAACAGTACCTTCGATGCTAATTATGACAGGTAACTGTAACTTCGATACTTATTATGACAAGGAACTGTAATTTCGATACAAATTATGGCAGGTAACTGTAACTTCGATACTAATTATGACAAGTAAATGTAACTTCGATACTTATTATGACAGGTAACTGTAACTTCGTTACTAATTATGACAAGTAACTGTAATTTCGATACCAAAGTTTGGCAGGTAAATGTAACTTCGATACTAATTATGACAGGTAACAGTAACTTCTATTCTAATTATGACAAGTAACTGTAACATCGATACTAGTTATGACAGGTAACTGTAACTTCGTTACTAATTATGACATGTAACTGTAATTTCGATACAAATTATGGCAGGTAACTGTAACATCGATACTAATTATGACAAGTCCCAGTAATTTCGATACAAATTATGGCAGGTAACTGTAACTTCCATAATAATTATGACAGGTAACTGTAACTTCGATACTAATTATGACAGGTAACAGTAACTTCGATTCTAATTATAACAAGTAACTGTAACGTCGATACTAATTATGACAGGTAACTGTAACTTCGTTTCTAATTATGACAAGTAACTGTAATTTCGATACTAATTATGGCAGGTAACTGTAACGTCGTTACTAATTATGACAAGTCCCTGTAATTTCGATACCAAATTTTGGCAGGTAAATGTAACTTCGATACTAATTATGAAAAGTAAATGTCACTTCGATACTAATTATGACAGATAACTGTAACCTCGTTACTAATTATGACAAGTAACTGTAATTTCAATACAAAATTTTGGCAGGTAACTGTAACTTCGATATTAATTATGACAAGTAACTGTAATTTTGATAAAAAATTATGGTAGGTAACTGTAACTTTGAAACTAATTATGACAGGTAACAGTATTCGATACTAATTATGACAAGTAACTGTAACTTCGTTACTTATTATGACAAGTAACTCTAATTTTGATAAAAAATTATGGCAGGTAACTGTAACTTCGATACTAATTAATACAGGTAACAGTAACTTCGATAATAATTGTGACAAGTAACTGTATCTTCGATACTAATTGTGACAGGTAACAGTAACTTCGTTATTAATTATGACAAGTAACTGTAACTTCGATACTAATTATGACAGGTAACTGGAACTTCGTTACTAATTATGACAAGTAACTGTAATTTCGATACAAATTTTGGCAGGTAACTGTAACTTCGATACTAATTATGACAGGTAACAGTAACTTCGATACTAATTATGACAAGTAACTGTAACTTCGATACTAATTATGACAGGTAACTGGAACTTCGTTACTAATTATGACAAGTAACTGTAATTTCGATACAAATTATGGCAGGTAACTGTAACTTCGATACTAATTATGGCAGGTAACTGTAACTTCGATACTAATTATGAGAGGTAACAGTAACTTCGATGCTAATTAAGACAGGTAACTGCAACTTCGTTACTAATTATGACAAGTAACTGTAATATCGATACTAATTATTGCAGGTAACTGTAACTTCGTTACTAATTATGAGAAGTAACTGTAATTTCGATGCAAATTATGACAGGTAACTGTAACTTCGTTACTAATTATGACAAGTAACTCTAATTTTGATAAAAAATTATGGCAGGTAACTGTAACTTCGATACTTATTAATACAGGTAACAGTAACTTCGATACTAATTATGACAAGTAACAGTAACTTCGATACTTAATATGACAAGTAATTGTAATTTCGATACAAATTTTGGCAGGTAACTGTAACTTCGATACTATTTATGACAGGAAACAGTAACTTTGATACTTATTACGACAAGTGACTGTAACTTCGATACTAATTATGACAGGAAACTGTAACTTCGTTACTAATTATGACAAGTAACTGTAATTTCGATACAAATTATGGCAGGTAACTGAACTTCGATTCTAATTATGACAGGTAACAGTAACTTCGATACTAATTATGGCAGGTAACTGTAACTTCGATACTAATTATGACAGGTATCAGTAACTTCGGTACTAATTATGACAAGTAACTGTAACTTCGATACTAATTATGACAGGTAACTGTACCTTCGTTACTAATTATGACAAGTAACTGTAATTTCGTTACAAATTATGGCAGGTAATTGTAATTTCGATACTAATTATGACAGGTAACAGAAACTTCGATACTAATTAGGACAAGTAACAGTAACTTCGATACTAATTATGACAAGTAATTGTAACTTCGATACTAATTATGACAGGTAACTGTAACTTCGTTACTAATTATGGCAAGTAACTGTAATTTCGATACAAATTTTGGCAGGTAACGGTAACTTCGATACTAATTATGACAGGTAACAGTAACTTCGATACTAATTATGACAAGTAACTGTAACTTCGATACTAATTATGACAGGTAACTGTAACTTCGTTATGAAAAGTAACTGTAATTTCGATACAAATTATGGCAGGTAACTGTAACTTCGATACTAATTATGACAGGTAACAGTATCTTCGATACTAATTATGACAAGTAACTATAACCTCGATACAAATTATGACAGGTAACTGTAACTTCCATACTAATTATGACAAGAAACCCTAACTTCGTTATTAATTATGACAAGTAACTGTAATTTTGATAAAAAAATATGGTAGGTAACTGTAACTTCAATACTAATTATGACAGGTAACAGTAACTTCGATACTTATGATGACAGGTAACTGTTACATCGATACTAATTATGACAAGTAACTTTAATTTCGATACTAATTATGGCAGGTAACTGTAACTTCGTTACTAATTATGACAAGTCCCTGTAATTTCGATACAAATTATGGCAGGTAACTGTAATTTCGATACTAATTATGACAGGTAACAGTAACTTCGATACTAATTATGACAGGAAACTGTAACTTCGTTTCTAATTAGGACAAGTAACTGTAATTTCGATACAAATTATGACAGGTAACTGTAACTTCGTTACTAATTATGACAAGTAACTGTAATTTCGATCCAAATTATGGCAGGTAACAGTACCTTCGGTACTAATTATGACAGGTAACTGTAACTTCGATACTAATTATGGCAAGGAACTGTAATTTCGATACAAATTATGGCAGGTAACTGTAAATTCGATACTAATTATGACAGGTGACAGTAACTTCGATAATAATTATGACAAGTAACTATAACTTCGATACAAATTATGACAGGAAACAGTAACTTCGATACTAATTATGACAAGAAACTCCACCTTGGTTACTAATTATGACAAGTAACTGTAATTTTGATTAAAAAATATGGTAGGTAACTGTATCTTCAATACTAATTATGACAGGTAACAGTAACTTCAATACTAATTATGACAGGTAACAGTAACATCGATACTAAATATGACAGGTAACTGTAACTTCGTTACTAATTATGACAAATAACTTTAATTTCGATACTAATTATGGCAGCTAACTGTAACTTCGTTACTAATTATGACAAGTCCCTGTAATTTCGATACAAATTATGGCAGGTAACTGTAACTTCGATACTAATTATGACAAGTCCCTGTAATTTCGATACAAATTATGGCAGGTAACTGTAACTTCCATACTAATTATGACAGGTGACAGTAATTTCGATACTAATTATAACAGGAAACTGTAACTTCATTACTAATTATGACAAGTAACTGTAATTTCGATACAAATTATGACAGGTAACTTTAACTTCGTTACTAATTATGACAAGTAACAGTACCTTCGATACTAATTATGACAAGTAACTATAACTTCGATACAAATTTTGGCAGGTAACTGTAACATCGATACTAATTATGACAAGTCCCTGTAATTTCGATACAAATTATGGCAGGTAACTGTAACTTCCATAATAATTATGACAGGTAACAGTAACTTCGATACTAATTATGACAGGAAACTGTAACTTCGTAACTAATTATGTCAAGTAACTGTAATTTCAATACAAATTATGACAGGTAACTGTATCTTCGTTACTAATTATGACAAGTAACAGTACCTTCGATGCTAATTATGACAGGTAACTGTAACATCGATACTAATTATGACAAGTCCCTGTAATTTCGATACAAATTATGGCAGGTAACTGTAACTTCCATAATAATTATGACAAGTAACTGTAACTTCGATACTAATTATGACAGGTAACTGTAACTTCGTTACTAATTATGACAAGTAACTGCAACTTCGATACTAATTATAACAGGTAACTGTAACTTCGTTACTAATTATGGCAAGTAACTGTAATTTCGATACAAATTTTGGCAGGTAACGGTAACTTCGATACTAATTATGACAGGTAACAGTAACTTCGATACTAATTATGACAAGTAACTGTAACTTCGATAATAATTATGACAGGTAACTGTAACTTCGATACTAATTAGGACAAGTAACAGTAACTTCGATACTAATTATGACAAGTTACTGTAACTTCGATACAAATTATAACAGGTAACTGTAACTTCGTTACTAGTTATGGCAAGTAACTGTAATTTCGATACAAATTATGACAGGTAACTGTAACTTCGATACTAATTATGACAGGTATCAGTAACTTCGGTACTAATTATGACCAGTAACTGTAACTTCGATACTAATTATGACAGTTAACTGTAACTTCGTTACTAATTATGACAAGGAACTGTAATTTCGATACAAATTTTGGCAGGTAACTGTAACTTCGATACTAATTATGACAAGTGCCTGTAATTTCAATACAAAATATGGCAGGTAACTGTAACTTCCATACTAATTATGTCAGGTAACAGTAACTTCGATACTAATTATGACAAGTAATTGTAACTTCGATACTAATTATAACAGGTAACAGTATCTTCGATACTAATTATGACAAGTAACTATAACTTCGATACAAATTATGACAGGTACCTGTAACTTCGGTACTAATTATGACAAGAAACTCTAACTTCGTTACTAATTATGACAAGTAACTGTAATTTTGATAAAAAATTATGGTAGGTAACAGTAACTTCAATACTAATTATGACAGGTAACAGTAACGTCGATACTAATTATGACAAGTAACAGTACCTTCGATGCTAATTACGACAGGTAACTGTAACTTCGATACTAATTATGACAAGGAACTGTAATTTCGATACAAATTTTGGCAGGTAACTGTAACTTCGATACTAATTATGACAAGTGCCTGTAATTTCGATACAAAATATGGCAGGTAACTGTAACTTCCATACTAATTATGACAGGTAACAGTAACTTCGATACTAATTAGGACAGGAAACTGTAACTTCGTTACTAATTATGACAAGTAACTGTACTTTCGATACAAATTATGACAGGTAACTGTAACTTCGTTACTAATTATGACAAGTAACAGTACCTTCGATGCTAATTATGACAGGTAACTGTAACTTCGATACCAATTATGAGAGGGAACTGTAATTTCGATACAAATTATGGCAGGTAACTGTAACTTCGTTACTAATTATGACAAGTAACTGTAATTTCGATACAAATTATGACAGGTAACTGTAACTTCGTTACTAATTATGACAAGTAACAGTACCTTCGATACTAATTATGACAGGAAACTGTAACTTCGTTTCTAATTAGGACAAGTAACTGTAATTTCGATACAAATTATGACAGGTAACTGTAACTTCGATACTAATTATGACAAGGAACTGTAATTTCGATACAAATTATGGCAGGTAACTGTAACTTCGATACTAATTATGACAGGTAACAGTAACTTCGATACTAATTATGACAAGTAACTGTAAGCTCGATACTAATTATGACAGGTAACTGGAACTTCGTTACTAATTATGACAAGTAACTGTAATTTCTATACAAATTATGGCAGGTAACTGTAACTTCCATAATAATTATGACAGGTAACAGTAACTTCGATACTAATTATGACAGGAAACTGTAACTTCGTTACTAATTATGACAAGTAACTGTAATTTCAATACAAATTATGACAGGTAACTGTAACTTCGTTACTAAATATGACAAGTAACAGTACCTTCGATGCTAATTATGACAGGTAACTGTAACTTCGATACTTATTATGACAAGGAACTGTAATTTCGATACAAATTATGGCAGGTAACTGTAACTTCGATACTAATTATGACAAGTAAATGTAACTTCGATACTAATTATGACAGGTAACAGTAACTTCGATTCTAATTATGACAAGTAACTGTAACATCGATACTAATTATGACAGGTAACTGTAACTTCGTTACTAATTATGACAAGTAACTGTAATTTCTATACAAATTATGGCAGGTAACTGTAACATCGATACTAATTATGACAAGTCCCTGTAATTTCGATACAAATTATGGCAGGTAACTGTAACTTCCATAATAATTATGACAGGTAACTGTAAATTCGATACTAATTATGACAGGTAACAGTAACTTCGATACTAATTATAACAAGTAACTGAAACTTCGATACTAATTATGGCAGGTAACTGTAACTTCGTAACTAATTATGACAAGTCCCTGTAATTTCGATACAAATTATGGCAGGTAACTGTAACTTCGATACTAATTATGAAAAGTAAATGTCACTTCGATACTAATTATGACAGATAACTGTAACCTCGTTACTAATTATGACAAGTAACTGTAATTTCAATACAAAATTTTGGCAGGTAACTGTAACTTCGATACTAATTATGACAAGTAACTGTAATTTTGATAAAAAATTATGGTAGGTAACTGTAACTTTGATACTAATTATGACAGGTAACAGTATCTTCGATACTAATTATGACAAGTAACTGTAACTTCGTTACTTATTATGACAAGTAACTCTAATTTTGATAAAAAATTATGGCAGGTAACTGTAACTTCGATACTAATTAATACAGGTAACAGTAACTTCGATAATAATTGTGACAAGTAACTGTAACTTCGATCATAATTGTGACAGGTAACAGTAACTTCGTTATTAATTATGACAAGTAACTGTAACTTCGATACTAATTATGACAGTTAACTGGAACTTCGTTACTAATTATGACAAGTAACTGTAATTTCGATACAAATTTAGGCAGGTAACTGTAACTTCGATACTAATTATGACAGGTAACAGTAACTTCGATACTAATTATGACAAGTAACTGTAACTTCGATACTAATTATGACAGGTAACTGGAACTTCGTTACTAATTATGACAAGTAACTGTAATTTCGATACAAATTATGGCAGGTATCTGTAACTTCGATACTAATTATGGCAGGTAACTGTAACTTCGATACTAATTATGAGAGGTATCAGTAACTTCGATGCTAATTAAGACAGGTAACTGCAACTTCGTTACTAATTTTGACAAGTAACTGTAATTTCGATACTAATTATTGCAGGTAACTGTAACTTCGTTACTAATTATGAGAAGTAACTGTAATGTCGATGCAAATTATGACAGGTAACTGTAACTTCGTTACTAATTATGACAAGTAACTGTAATTTCGTTACAAATTATGGCAGGTAACAGTCCCTTCGATTATAATTATGACAGGTAACTGTAACTTCGATACTAATTATGACAAGGAACTGTAATTTCGATACAAATTATGGCAGGTAACTGTAACTTTGATACTAATTATGACAGGTAACAGTATCTTCGATACTAATTATGACAAGTAACTGTAACTTCGTTACTTATTATGACAAGTAACTCTAATTTTGAAAAAAAATTATGGCAGGTAACTGTAACTTCGATACTAATTAATACAGGTAACAGTAACTTCGATAATAATTGTGACAAGTAACTGTAACTTCGATACTAATTGTGACAGGTAACAGTAGCTTCGTTATTAATTATGACAAGTAACAGTAACTTCGATACTTATTATGACAAGTAATTGTAATTTCGATACAAATTTTGCCAGGTAACTGTAACTTCGATACTAATTATGACAGGAAACAGTAACTTTGATACTAATTACGACAAGTGACTGTAACTTAGATACTAATTATGACAGGTAACTGTAACTTCGTTACTAATTAAGACAAGTAACTGTAATTTCGATACAAATTATGGCAGGTAACTGTAACTTCGATTCTTAATATGACAGGTAAAAGTAACTTCGATACTAATTATGGCAGGTAACTGTAACTTCGATACTAATTATGACAGGTATCAGTAACTTCGGTACTAATTCTGATAAGTAACTATAACTTCGATACTAATTATGACAGGTAACTGTAACTTCGTACTAATTATGACAAGTAACTGTAATTTCGTTACAAATTATGGCAGGTAATTGTAATTTCGATACTAATTATGACAGGTAACAGTAACTTCGATACTAATTAGGACAAGTAACAGTAACTTCGATACTAATTATGACAAGTAACTGTAACTTCGATACTAATTATGACAGGTAACTGTAACTTCGTTACTAATTATGGCAAGTAACTGTAATTTCGATACAAATTTTGGCAGGTAACGGTAACTTCGATACTAATTATGACAGGTAACAGTACCTTCGATACTAATTATGACAAGTAACTATAACTTCGATACAAATTATGACAGGTAACTGTAACTTCGATACGAATTATGACAAGAAACACTAACTTTTTTACTAATTATGACAAGTAACTGTAATTTTGATAAAAAAAAATATGGTAGGTAATTGTAACTTCAATACTAATTATGACAGGTAACAGTAACGTCGATACTAATTATGACAAGTAACAGTACCTTCGATGCTAATTATGACAGGTAACTGTAACTTCGATACTAATTATGACAAGGAACTGTAATTTCGATACAAATTATGGCAGGTAACTGAAACTTCGTTACTAATTATGACAAGTAAATGTAATTTCGATACAAATTTTGGCAGGTAACTGTAACATCGTTACTAATTATGACAAGTCCCTGTAATTTCTATACAAATTATGGCAGGTAACTGTAACTTCCATAATAATTATCACAGGTAACAGTAACTTCGATACTAATTATGACAGGAAACTGTAACTTCGTTACTAATTATGACAAGTAACTGTAATTTCAATACAAATTATGACAGGTAACTGTAACTTCGTTACTAATTATGACAAGTAACAGTACCTTCGATGCTAATTATGACAGGTAACTGTAACTTCGATACTTATTATGACAAGGAACTGTAATTTCGATACAAATTATGGCAGGTAACTGTAACTTCGCTACTAATTATGACAAGTAAATGTAACTTCGATACTAATTATGACAGGTAACTGTAACTTCGTTACTAATTATGACAAGTAACTGTAATTTCGATACAAAATTTTGCAGGTAAATGTAACTTCGATACTAATTATGACAGGTAACAGTAACTTCGATTCTAATTATGACAAGTAACTGTAACTTCGATTCTAATTATAACAAGTAACTGTAACATCGATACTAATTATGACAGGTAACTGTAACTTCGTTACTAATTATGACAAGTAACAGTACCTTCGATGCTAATTATGACAGGTAACTGTAACTTCGATACTTATTATGACAAGGAACTGTAATTTCGATACAAATTATGGCAGGTAACTGTAACTTCGATACTAATTATGAAAAGTTAATGTCACTTCGATACTAATTATGACAGATAACTGAAACCTCGTTACTAATTATGACAAGTAACTGTAATTTCAATACTAAATTTTGGCAGGTAACTGTAACTTCGATACTAATTATGACAAGTAACTGTAATTTTGATAAAAAATTATGGTAGGTAACTGTAACTTTGATACTAATTATGACAGGTAACCGTATCTTCGATACTAATTATGACAAGTAACTGTAACTTCGTTACTTATTATGACAAGTAACTCTAATTTTGATAAAACATTATGGCAGGTAACTGTAACTTCGATACTAATTAATACAGGTAACAGTAACTTCGATAATAATTGTGACAAGTAACTGTAACTTCGATACTAATTGTGACAGGTAACAGTAACTTCGTTATTAATTATGACAAGTAACTGTAACTTCGATACTAATTATGACAGGTAACTGGAACTTCGTTACTAATTATGACAAGTAACTGTAATTTCGATACAAATTTTGGCAGGTAACTGTAACTTCGATACTAATGATGACAGGTAACAGTAACTTCGATACTAATTATGACAAGTAACTGTAACTTCGATACTAATTATGACAGGTAACTGGAACTTCGTTACTAATTATGACAAGTAACTGTAATTTCGATACAAATTATGGCAGGTAACTGTAACTTCGATACTAATTATGGAAGGTAACTGTAACTTCGATACTAATTAGGAGAGGTAACAGTAACTTCGATGCTAATTAAGACAGGTAACTGCAACTTCGTTACTAATTATGACAAGTAACTGTAATTTCGATACTAATTATTGCAGGTAACTGTAACTTCGTTACTAATTATGAGAAGTAACTGTAATTTCGATGCAAATTATGACAGGTAACTGTAACTTCGTTACTAATTATGACAAGTAACTGTAATTTCGTTACAGATTATGGCAGGTAACATTACCTTCGATTATAATTATGACAGGTAACTGTAACTTCGCTACTAATTATGACAAGTAAATGTAACTTTGATACTAATTGTGACAGGTAACAGTAACTTCGTTATTAATTATGACAAGTAACAGTAACTTCGATACTTATTATGACAAGTAATTGTAATTTCGATACAAATTTTGGCAGGTAACTGTAACTTCGATACTAATTATGACAGGAAACAGTAACTTTGATACTAATTACGACAAGTGACTGTAACTTCGATACTAATTATGGCAGGTAACTGTAACTTCGTTACTAATTATGACAAGTAACTGTAATTTCGATACAAATTATGGCAGGAAACTGTAACTTCGATACTAATTATGACAGGTAACAGTAACTTCGATACTAATTATGGTAGGTAACTGTAACTTCGATACTAATTATGACAGGTATCAGTAACTTCGGTACTAATTATGACAAGTAACTGTAACTTCGATACTAATTATGACAGGTAACTGTAACTTCGTTACTAATTATGGCAAGTAACTGTAATTTCGATACAAATTTTGGCAGGTAACGGTAACTTCGATACTAATTATGACAGGTAACAGTACCTTCGATACTAATTATGACAAGTAACTATAACTTCGATACAAATTATGACAGGTAACTCTAACTTCGATACGAATTATGTCAAGAAACACTAACTTCGTTACTAATTATGACAAGTAACTGTAATTTTGATAAATAAAATTATGGTAGGTAACTGTATCTTCAATACTAATTATGACAGGTAACAGTAACGTCGATACTAATTATGACAAGTAACAGTACCTTCGATGCTAATTATGACAGGTAACTGTAACTTCGATACTAATTATGACAAGGAACTGTAATTTCGATACAAATTATGGCAGGTAACTGTAACTTCGTTACTAATTATGACAAGTAAATGTAATTTCGATACAAATTTTGGCAGGTAACTGTAACATCGTTACTAATTATGACAAGTCCCTGCAATTTCTAAACAAATTATGGCAGGAAACTGTAACTTCCATAATAATTATGACAGGTAACAGTAACTTCGATACTAATTATGACAGGAAACTGTAACTTCGTTACTAATTAAGACAAGTAACTGTAATTTCAATACAAATTATGACAGGTAAATGTAACTTCGTTACTAATTATGACAAGTAACAGTACCTTCGATGCTAATTATGACAGGTAACTGTAACTTCGATACTTATTATGACAAGGAACTGTAATTTCGATACAAATTATGGCAGGTAACTGTAACTTCGATACTAATTATGACAAGTAAATGTAACTTCGATACTTATTATGACAGGTAACTGTAACTTCGTTACTAATTATGACAAGTAACTGTAATTTCGATACCAAATTTTGGCAGGTAAATGTAACTTCGATACTAATTATGACAGGTAACAGTAACTTCTATTCTAATTATGACAAGTAACTGTAACATCGATACTAATTATGACAGGTAACTGTAACTTCGTTACTAATTATGACAAGTAACTGTAATTTCGATACAAATTATGGCAGGTAACTGTAACATCGATACTAATTATGACAAGTCCCAGTAATTTCGATACAAATTATGGCAGGTAACTGTAAATTCCATAATAATTATGACAGGTAACTGTAACTTCGATACTAATTATGACAGGTAACAGTAACTTCGATTCTAATTATAACAAGTAACTGTAACGTCGATACTAATTATGACAGGTAACTGTAACTTCGTTTCTAATTATGACAAGTAACTGTAATTTCGATACTAATTATGGCAGGTAACTGTAACGTCGTTACTAATTATGACAAGTCCCTGTAATTTCGATACCAAATTTTGGCAGGTAAATGTAACTTCGATACTAATTATGAAAAGTAAATGTCACTTCGATACTAATTATGACAGATAACTGTAACCTCGTTACTAATTATGACAAGTAACTGTAATTTCAATACAAAATTTTGGCAGGTAACTGTAACTTCGATATTAATTATGACAAGTAACTGTAATTTTGATAAAAAATTATGGTAGGTAACTGTAACTTTGAAACTAATTATGACAGGTAACAGTATCTTCGATACTAATTATGACAAGTAACTGTAACTTCGTTACTTATTATGACAAGTAACTCTAATTTTGATAAAAAATTATGGCAGGTAACTGTAACTTCGATACTAATTAATACAGGTAACAGTAACTTCGATAATAATTGTGACAAGTAACTGTATCTTCGATACTAATTGTGACAGGTAACAGTAACTTCGTTATTAATTATGACAAGTAACTGTAACTTCGATACTAATTATGACAGGTAACTGGAACTTCGTTACTAATTATGACAAGTAACTGTAATTTCGATACAAATTTTGTGCAGGTAACTGTAACTTCGATACTAATTATGACAGGTAACAGTAACTTCGATACTAATTATGACAAGTAACTGTAACTTCGATACTAATTATGACAGGTAACTGGAACTTCGTTACTAATTATGACAAGTAACTGTAATTTCGATACAAATTATGGCAGGTAACTGTAACTTCGATACTAATTATGGCAGGTAACTGTAACTTCGATACTAATTATGAGAGGTAACAGTAACTTCGATGCTAATTAAGACAGGTAACTGCAACTTCGTTACTAATTATGACAAGTAACTGTAATTTCGTTACAAATTATGGCAGGTTATTGTAATTTCGATACTATTTATGACAGGAAACAGTAACTTTGATACTTATTACGACAAGTGACTGTAACTTCGATACTAATTATGGCAGGAAACTGTAACTTCGTTACTAATTATGACAAGTAACTGTAATTTCGATACAAATTATGGCAGGTAACTGAACTTCGATACTAATTATGACAAGTAACTCTAATTTTGATAAAAAATTATGGCAGGTAACTGTAACTTCGATACTTATTAATACAGGTAACAGTAACTTCGATATTAATTGTGACAAGTAACTGTAACTTCGATACTAATTGTGACAGGTAACAGTAACTTCGTTATTAATTATGACAAGTAACAGTAACTTCGATACTTATTATGACAAGTAATTGTAATTTCGATACAAATTTTGGCAGGTAACTGTAACTTCGATACTATTTATGACAGGAAACAGTAACTTTGATACTTATTACGACAAGTGACTGTAACTTCGATACTAATTATGGCAGGAAACTGTAACTTCGTTACTAATTATGACAAGTAACAGTAATTTCGATTCAAATTATGGCAGGTAACTGAACTTCGATACTAATTATGACAGGTAACAGTAACTTCGATACTAATTATGGCAGGTAACTGTAACTTCGATACTAATTATGACAGGTATCAGTAACTTCGGTACTAATTATGACAAGTAACTGTAACTTCGATACTAATTATGACAGGTAACTGTAACTTCGTTACTAATTATGACAAGTAACTGTAATTTCGTTACAAATTATGGCAGGTTATTGTAATTTCGATACTAATTATGACAGGTAACAGAAACTTCGATACTAATTAGGACAAGTAACAGTAACTTCGATACTAATTATGACAAGTAATTGTAACTTCGATACTAATTATGACAGGTAACTGTAACTTCGTTACTAATTATGGCAAGTAACTGTAATTTCGATACAAATTTTGGCAGGTAACGGTAACTTCGATACTAATTATGACAGGTAACAGTAACTTCGATACTAATTATGACAAGTAACTGTAACTTCGATACTAATTATGACAGGTAACTGTAACTTCGTTATGAAAAGTAACTGTAATTTCGATACAAATTATGGCAGGTAACTGTAACTTCGATACTAATTATGACAGGTAACAGTATCTTCGATACTAATTATGACAAGTAACTATAACCTCGATACAAATTATGACAGGTAACTGTAACTTCCATACTAATTATGACAAGAAACCCTAACTTCGTTATTAATTATGACAAGTAACTGTAATTTTGATAAAAAATTATGGTAGGTAACTGTAACTTCAATACTAATTATGACAGGTAACAGTAACTTCGATACTTATGATGACAGGTAACTGTTACTTCGATACTAATTATGACAAGTAACTTTAATTTCGATACTAATTATGGCAGGTAACTGTAACTTCGTTACTAATTATGACAAGTCCCTGTAATTTCGATACAAATTATGGCAGGTAACTGTAATTTCGATACTAATTATGACAGGTAACAGTAACTTCGATACTAATTATGACAGGAAACTGTAACTTCGTTTCTAATTAGGACAAGTAACTGTAATTTCGATACAAATTATGACAGGTAACTGTAACTTCGTTACTAATTATGACAAGTAACTGTAATTTCGATCCAAATTATGGCAGGTAACAGTACCTTCGGTACTAATTATGACAGGTAACTGTAACTTCGATACTAATTATGGCAAGGAACTGTAATTTCGATACAAATTATGGCAGGTAACTGTAAATTCGATACTAATTATGACAGGTGACAGTAACTTCGATAATAATTATGACAAGTAACTATAACTTCGATACAAATTATGACAGGAAACAGTAACTTCGATACTAATTATGACAAGAAACTCTACCTTGGTTACTAATTATGACAAGTAACTGTAATTTTGATTAAAAAATATGGTAGGTAACTGTATCTTCAATACTAATTATGACAGGTAACAGTAACTTCAATACTAATTATGACAGGTAACAGTAACATCGATACTAAATATGACAGGTAACTGTAACTTCGTTACTAATTATGACAAATAACTTTAATTTCGATACTAATTATGGCAGCTAACTGTAACTTCGTTACTAATTATGACAAGTCCCTGTAATTTCGATACAAATTATGGCAGGTAACTGTAACTTCGATACTAATTATGACAAGTCCCTGTAATTTCGATACAAATTATGGCAGGTAACTGTAACTTCCATACTAATTATGACAGGTGACAGTAATTTCGATACTAATTATAACAGGAAACTGTAACTTCATTACTAATTATGACAAGTAACTGTAATTTCGATACAAATTATGACAGGTAACTTTAACTTCGTTACTAATTATGACAAGTAACAGTACCTTCGATACTAATTTTGACAAGTAACTATAACTTCGATACAAATTTTGGCAGGTAACTGTAACATCGATACTAATTATGACAAGTCCCTGTAATTTCGATACAAATTATGGCAGGTAACTGTAACTTCCATAATAATTATGACAGGTAACAGTAACTTCGATACGAATTATGACAGGAAACTGTAACTTCGTAACTAATTATGTCAAGTAACCGTAATTTCAATACAAATTATGACAGGTAACTGTAACTTCGTTACTAATTATGACAAGTAACAGTACCTTCGATGCTAATTATGACAGGTAACTGTAACTTCGATACTAATTATGACAAGTCCCTGTAATTTCGATACAAATTATGGCAGGTAACTGTAACTTCCATAATAATTATGACAGGTAACAGTAACTTCGATACTAATTATGACAGGAAACAGTAACTTCGTAACTAATTATGTCAAGTAACTGTAATTTCAATACAAATTATGACAGGTAACTCTAACTTCGTTACTAATTATGACAAGTAACAGTACCTTCGATGCTAATTATGACAGGTAACTGTAACTTCGATACTAATTATGACAAGGAACTGTAATTTCGATACAAATTATGGCAGGTAACTGTAACTTCGATACTAATTATGACAAGTAAATGTAACTTCGATACTAATTATGACAGGTAACTGTAACATCGTTATTAATTATGACAAGTAACTGTTATTTCGATACAAAATTTTGGCAGGTAACTGTAACTTCGATGCTAAATATGACAGGTAACAGTAACTTCGATTCTAATTATGACAAGTAACTGTAACATCGATACTAATTATGACAGGTAAATGTAAAGTCGTTACTAATTATGACAAGTAACTGTAATTTTGATACAAATTATGGCAGGTAACTGTAACTTCGATACTAATTATGACAGATAACAGTAACCTCGATACTAATTATGACAAGTAACTATAACTTCGATACAAATTATGACAGGTAACTGTAACTTCGATACTAATTATGACAAGGAACTGTAATTTCAATACAAATTTTGGCAGGTAACTGTAACTTCGATACTAATTATGACAAGTGCCTGTAATTTCGATACAAAATATGGCAGGTAACTGTAACATCCATACTAATTATGACAGGTAACAGTATCTTCGATACTAATTATGACAGGAAACTGTAACTTCGTTACAAATTATGACAAGTAACTGTAATTTCGATACAAATTATGACAGGTAACTGTAACTTCGTTACTAATTATGACAAGTAACAGTACCTTCGATGCTAATTATGACAGGTAACTGTAACTTCGATACTAATTATGACAAGGAACTGTAATTTCGATACAAATTATGGCAGGTAACTGTAACTTCGTTACTAATTATGACAAGTAACTGTAATTTCGATACAAATTTTGGCAGGTAACTGTAACTTCGATACTATTTATGACAGGTAACAGTAACTTCGATACTAATTATGACAAGTAACTGTACGTTTGATACTAATTATGACAGGTAACTGGAACTTCGTTACTAATTATGACAAGTAACTGTAATTTCGATACAAATTATGGCAGGTAACTGTAACTTCGATACTAATTATCACAGGTAACAGTAACTTCGATACTAATTATGACAAGTAACTATAACTTCGATACAAATTATGACAGGTAACTGTAACTTCGATACTAATTATGACAAGAAACTCTAACTTCGTTACTAATTATGACAAGAAACTTTAATATCGATACTAATTATGGCAGGTAACTGTAACTTCGTTACTAATTATGACAAGTCCCTGGAATTTCGATACAAATTATGGCAGGTAACTGTAACTTCGATACTAATTATGACAAGTAACTGTAACTTCCATACTAATTATGACAGGTAACAGTAACTTCGTTACTAATTATGACAAGTAACTGTAATTTCGATACAAATTTTGGCAGGTAACTGTAACCTCGATACTAATTATGACAGGTAACACTAACTTCGATACTAATTATGACAAGTATCTGTAACTTCGATACTAATTATGGCATGTAACTGTAACTTCGATACTAATTATGAGATGTAATAGTAACTTCGATGCTAATTATGACAGGTAACTGCAACTTCTTTACTAATTATGACAAGTAACTGTATTTCTATACTAATTATGGCAGGTAACTGTAACTTCGTTACTAATTATGAGAAGTAACTGTAATTTCGATGCAAATTATGACAGGTAACTGTAACTTCGATTCTTATTATGACAGGTAACAGTAACTTCGATACTAATTATGGCAGGTAACTGTAACTTCGATACTAATTATGACAGGAATCAGTAACTTCGGTACTAATTATGACAAGTAACTGTAACTTCGATACTAATTATGACAGGTAACTGTAACTTCGTTACTAATTATGACAAGTAACTGCAACTTCGATACTAATTATAACAGGTTACTGTAACTTCGTTACTAATTATGGCAAGTAACTGTAATTTCGAAACAAATTTTGGCAGGTAACGGTAACTTCGAAACTAATTATGACAGGTAACAGTAACTTCGATACTAATTATGACAAGTAACTGTAACTTCGATACTAATTATGACAGGTAACTGTAACTTCGATTCTTATTATGACAGGTAACAGTAACTTCGATATTAATTATGGCATGTAACTGTAATTTCGTTACAAATTATGGCAGGTAATTGTAATTTCGATACTAATTATGACAGGTGACTGTAACTTCGATACTAATTATGACAGGTAATAGTATCTTCGATACTAATTATGACAAGTAACTGCAACTTCGATACTAATTATAACAGGTAACTGTAACTTCGTTACTAATTATGGCAAGTAACTGTACTTTCGATACAAATTTTGGCAGGTAACGGTAACTTCGATCCTAATTATGACAGGTAACAGTAACTTCGATACTTATTATGACAAGTAACTGTAACTTCGATACTAATTATGACAGGTAACTGTAACTTCGATACTAATTAGGACAAGTAACAGTAACTTCGATACTAATTATGACAAGTTAATGTAACTTCGATACTAATTATAACAGGTAACTGTAACTTCGTTACTAATTATGGCAAGTAACTGTTATTTCGATACAAATTATGACAGGTAACTGTAACTTCGATACTAATTATGACAGGTATCAGTAACTTCGGTACTAATTATGACAAGTAACTGTAACTTCGATACTAATTATGACAGTTAACTGTAACTTCGTTACTAATTATGAAAAGGAACTGTAATTTCGATACAAATTTTGGCAGGTAACTGGAACTTCGATACTAATTATGACAGGTAACAGTATCTTCGATACTAATTATGACAAGTGACTATAACTTCGATACAAATTATGACAGGTACCTGTAACTTCGGTACTAATTATGACAAGAAACTCTAACTTCGTTACTAATTATGACAAGTAACTGTAATTTTGATAAAAAATTATGGTAGGTAACAGTAACTTCAATACTAATTATGACAGGTAACAGTAACGTCGATACTAATTATGACAAGTAACAGTACCTTCGATGCTTATTACGACAGGTAACTGTAACTTCGATACTAATTATGACAAGGAACTGTAATTTCGATACAAATTTTGGCAGGTAACTGTAACTTCGATACTAATTATGACAAGTGCCTGTAATTTCGTTACAAAATATGGCAGGTAACTGTAACTTCCATACTAATTATGACAGGTAACAGTAACTTCGATACTAATTATGACAGGAAACTGTAACTTCGTTACTAAATATGACAAGTAACTGTAATTTCGATACAAATTATGACAGGTAACTGTAACTTCGTTACTAATTATGACAAGTAACAGTACCTTCGATGCTAATTGTGACAGGTAACTGTAACTTCGATACTAATTATGACAAGGAACTGTAATTTCGATACAAATTATGGCAGGTAACTGTAACTTCGTTACTAATTATGACAAGTAACTGTAATTTCGATACAAATTATGACAGGTAACTGTAACTTCGTTACTAATTATGACAAGTAACAGTACCTTCGATACTTATTATGACATGAAACTGTAACTTCGTTTCTAATTAGGACAAGTAACTGTAATTTCGATACAAATTATGACAGGTAACTGTAACTTCCATACTAATTATGACAAGAAACTCTAACTTCGTTATTAATTATGACAAGTCCCTGTAATTTCGATACTAATTATGGCAGGTATCTGTAACTTCGTTACTAATTATGACAAGTCCCTGTAATTTCGATACAAATTATGGCAGGTAACTGTAATTTCGATACTAATTATGACAGGTAACAGTAACTTCGTTACTAATTATGACAGGAAACTGTAACTTCGTTTCTAATTAGGACAAGTAACTGTAATTTCGATACAAATTATGACAGGTTACTGTAACTTCGTTACTAATTATGACAAGTAACTGTAATTTCGATACAAATTATGGCAGGTAACAGTACCTTCGGTACTAATTATGACAGGTAACTGTAACTTCGATACTAATTATGGCAAGGAACTGTAATTTCGATACAAATTATGGCAGGTAACTGTAAATTCGATACTAATTATGACAGGTGACAGTAACTTCGATACTAATTATGACAAGTAACTATAACTTCGATACAAATTATGACAGGAAACAGTAACTTCGATACTATTTATGACAAGAAACTCCACCTTGTTTACTAATTATGACATGTAACTGTAATTTTGATTAAAAAAATATGGTAGGTAACTGTAACTTCAATACTAATTATGACAGGTAACAGTAACTTCAATACTAATTATGACAGGTAACAGTAACTTCGATACTAAATATGACAGGTAACTGTAACTTCGTTACTAATTATGACAAATAACTTTAATTTCGATACTAATTATGGCAGGTAACTGTAACTTCGTTACTAATTATGACAAGTCCCTGTAATTTCGATACAAATTATGGCAGGTAACTGTATCTTCGATACTAATTATGACAAGTCCCTGTAATTTCGATACAAATTATGGCAGGTAACTGTAACTTCCATACTAATTATGACAGGTAACAGTAACTTCGATACTAATTATGACAGGTAACTGTAACTTCGTTACTTATTATGACAAGTAACTCTAATTTTGATAAAAAATTATGGCAGGTAACTGTAACTTCGATACTAATTAATACAGGTAACAGTAACTTCGATAATAATTGTGACAAGTAACTGTAACTTTGATACTAATTATGACAGGTAACAGTATCTTCGATACTAATTATGACAAGTAACTGTAACTTCGTTACTTATTATGACAAGTAACTCTAATTTTGATAAAAAATTATGGCAGGTAACTGTAACTTCGATACTAATTAATACAGGTAACAGTAACTTCGATAATAATTGTGACAAGTAACTGTAACTTCGATACTAATTGTGACAGGTAACAGTAGCTTCGTTATTAATTATGACAAGTAACAGTAACTTCGATACTTATTATGACAAGTAATTGTAATTTCGATACAAATTTTGCCAGGTAACTGTAACTTCGATACTAATTATGACAGGAAACAGTAACTTTGATACTAATTACGACAAGTGACTGTAACTTAGATACTAATTATGACAGGTAACTGTAACTTCGTTACTAATTAAGACAAGTAACTGTAATTTCGATACAAATTATGGCAGGTAACTGTAACTTCGATTCTTAATATGACAGGTAAAAGTAACTTCGATACTAATTATGGCAGGTAACTGTAACTTCGATACTAATTATGACAGGTATCAGTAACTTCGGTACTAATTCTGATAAGTAACTGTAACTTCGATACTAATTATGACAGGTAACTGTAACTTCGTACTAATTATGACAAGTAACTGTAATTTCGTTACAAATTATGGCAGGTAATTGTAATTTCGATACTAATTATGACAGGTAACAGTAACTTCGATACTAATTAGGACAAGTAACAGTAACTTCGATACTAATTATGACAGGTAACTGTAACTTCGTTACTAATTATGGCAAGTAACTGTAATTTCGATACAAATTTTGGCAGGTAACGGTAACTTCGATACTAATTATGACAGGTAACAGTACCTTCGATACTAATTATGACAAGTAACTATAACTTCGATACAAATTATGACAGGTAACTGTAACTTCGATACGAATTATGACAAGAAACACTAACTTTTTTACTAATTATGACAAGTAACTGTAATTTTGATAAAAAAAAATATGGTAGGTAATTGTAACTTCAATACTAATTATGACAGGTAACAGTAACGTCGATACTAATTATGACAAGTAACAGTACCTTCGATGCTAATTATGACAGGTAACTGTAACTTCGATACTAATTATGACAAGGAACTGTAATTTCGATACAAATTATGGCAGGTAACTGAAACTTCGTTACTAATTATGACAAGTAAATGTAATTTCGATACAAATTTTGGCAGGTAACTGTAACATCGTTACTAATTATGACAAGTCCCTGTAATTTCTATACAAATTATGGCAGGTAACTGTAACTTCCATAATAATTATCACAGGTAACAGTAACTTCGATACTAATTATGACAGGAAACTGTAACTTCGTTACTAATTATGACAAGTAACTGTAATTTCAATACAAATTATGACAGGTAACTGTAACTTCGTTACTAATTATGACAAGTAACAGTACCTTCGATGCTAATTATGACAGGTAACTGTAACTTCGATACTTATTATGACAAGGAACTGTAATTTCGATACAAATTATGGCAGGTAACTGTAACTTCGCTACTAATTATGACAAGTAAATGTAACTTCGATACTAATTATGACAGGTAACTGTAACTTCGTTACTAATTATGACAAGTAACTGTAATTTCGATACAAAATTTTGCAGGTAAATGTAACTTCGATACTAATTATGACAGGTAACAGTAACTTCGATTCTAATTATGACAAGTAACTGTAACTTCGATTCTAATTATAACAAGTAACTGTAACATCGATACTAATTATGACAGGTAACTGTAACTTCGTTACTAATTATGACAAGTAACAGTACCTTCGATGCTAATTATGACAGGTAACTGTAACTTCGATACTTATTATGACAAGGAACTGTAATTTCGATACAAATTATGGCAGGTAACTGTAACTTCGATACTAATTATGAAAAGTTAATGTCACTTCGATACTAATTATGACAGATAACTGAAACCTCGTTACTAATTATGACAAGTAACTGTAATTTCAATACTAAATTTTGGCAGGTAACTGTAACTTCGATACTAATTATGACAAGTAACTGTAATTTTGATAAAAAATTATGGTAGGTAACTGTAACTTTGATACTAATTATGACAGGTAACCGTATCTTCGATACTAATTATGAAAAGTAACTGTAACTTCGTTACTTATTATGACAAGTAACTCTAATTTTGATAAAACATTATGGCAGGTAACTGTAACTTCGATACTAATTAATACAGGTAACAGTAACTTCGATAATAATTGTGACAAGTAACTGTAACTTCGATACTAATTGTGACAGGTAACAGTAACTTCGTTATTAATTATGACAAGTAACTGTAACTTCGATACTAATTATGACAGGTAACTGGAACTTCGTTACTAATTATGACAAGTAACTGTAATTTCGATACAAATTTTGGCAGGTAACTGTAACTTCGATACTAATGATGACAGGTAACAGTAACTTCGATACTAATTATGACAAGTAACTGTAACTTCGATACTAATTATGACAGGTAACTGGAACTTCGTTACTAATTATGACAAGTAACTGTAATTTCGATACAAATTATGGCAGGTAACTGTAACTTCGATACTAATTATGGAAGGTAACTGTAACTTCGATACTAATTAGGAGAGGTAACAGTAACTTCGATGCTAATTAAGACAGGTAACTGCAACTTCGTTACTAATTATGACAAGTAACTGTAATTTCGATACTAATTATTGCAGGTAACTGTAACTTCGTTACTAATTATGAGAAGTAACTGTAATTTCGATGCAAATTATGACAGGTAACTGTAACTTCGTTACTAATTATGACAAGTAACTGTAATTTCGTTACAAATTATGGCAGGTAACAGTACCTTCGATTATAATTATGACAGGTAACTGTAACTTCGATACTAATTATGACAAGGAACTGTAATTTCGATACAAATTATGGCAGGTAACTGTAACTTTGATACTAATTATGACAGGTTACAGTATCTTCGATACTAATTAATACAGGTAACAGTAACTTCGATAATAATTGTGACAAGTAACTGTAACTTCGATACTAATTGTGACAGGTAACAGTAACTTCGTTATTAATTATGACAAGTAACAGTAACTTCGATACTTATTATGACAAGTAATTGTAATTTCGATACAAATTTTGGCAGGTAACTGTAACTTCGATACTAATTATGACAGGAAACAGTAACTTTGATACTAATTACGACAAGTGACTGTAACTTCGATACTAATTATGGCAGGTAACTGTAACTTCGTTACTAATTATGACAAGTAACTGTAATTTCGTTACAAATTATGGCAGGAAACTGTAACTTCGATACTAATTATGACAGGTAACAGTAACTTCGATACTAATTATGGCAGGTAACTGTAACTTCGATACTAATTATGACAGGTATCAGTAACTTCGGTACTAATTATGACAAGTAACTGTAACTTCGATACTAATTATGACAGGTAACTGTAACTTCGTTACTAATTATGGCAAGTAACTGTAATTTCGATACAAATTTTGGCAGGTAACGGTAACTTCGATACTAATTATGACAGGTAACAGTACCTTCGATACTAATTATGACAAGTAACTATAACTTCGATACAAATTATGACAGGTAACTGTAACTTCGATACGAATTATGTCAAGAAACACTAACTTCGTTACTAATTATGACAAGTAACTGTAATTTTGATAAATAAAATTATGGTAGGTAACTGTAACTTCAATACTAATTATGACAGGTAACAGTAACGTCGATACTAATTATGACAAGTAACAGTACCTTCGATGCTAATTATGACAGGTAACTGTAACTTCGATACTAATTATGACAAGGAACTGTAATTTCGATACAAATTATGGCAGGTAACTGTAACTTCGTTACTAATTATGACAAGTAAATGTAATTTCGATACAAATTTTGGCAGGTAACTGTAACATCGTTACTAATTATGACAAGTCCCTGCAATTTCTAAACAAATTATGGCAGGAAACTGTAACTTCCATAATAATTATGACAGGTAACAGTAACTTCGATACTAATTATGACAGGAAACTGTAACTTCGTTACTAATTAAGACAAGTAACTGTAATTTCAATACAAATTATGACAGGTAAATGTAACTTCGTTACTAATTATGACAAGTAACAGTACCTTCGATGCTAATTATGACAGGTAACTGTAACTTCGATACTTATTATGACAAGGAACTGTAATTTCGATACAAATTATGGCAGGTAACTGTAACTTCGATACTAATTATGACAAGTAAATGTAACTTCGATACTTATTATGACAGGTAACTGTAACTTCGTTACTAATTATGACAAGTAACTGTAATTTCGATACCAAATTTTGGCAGGTAAATGTAACTTCGATACTAATTATGACAGGTAACAGTAACTTCTATTCTAATTATGACAAGTAACTGTAACATCGATACTAATTATGACAGGTAACTGTAACTTCGTTACTAATTATGACATGTAACTGTAATTTCGATACAAATTATGGCAGGTAACTGTAACATCGATACTAATTATGACAAGTCCCAGTAATTTCGATACAAATTATGGCAGGTAACTGTAACTTCCATAATAATTATGACAGGTAACTGTAACTTCGATACTAATTATGACAGGTAACAGTAACTTCGATTCTAATTATAACAAGTAACTGTAACGTCGATACTAATTATGACAGGTAACTGTAACTTCGTTTCTAATTATGACAAGTAACTGTAATTTCGATACTAATTATGGCAGGTAACTGTAACGTCGTTACTAATTATGACAAGTCCCTGTAATTTCGATACCAAATTTTGGCAGGTAAATGTAACTTCGATACTAATTATGAAAAGTAAATGTCACTTCGATACTAATTATGACAGATAACTGTAACCTCGTTACTAATTATGACAAGTAACTGTAATTTCAATACAAAATTTTGGCAGGTAATTGTAACTTCGATATTAATTATGACAAGTAACTGTAATTTTGATAAAAAATTATGGTAGGTAACTGTAACTTTGAAACTAATTATGACAGGTAACAGTATCTTCGATACTAATTATGACAAGTAACTGTAACTTCGTTACTTATTATGACAAGTAACTCTAATTTTGATAAAAAATTATGGCAGGTAACTGTAACTTCGATACTAATTAATACAGGTAACAGTAACTTCGATAATAATTGTGACAAGTAACTGTATCTTCGATACTAATTGTGACAGGTAACAGTAACTTCGTTATTAATTATGACAAGTAACTGTAACTTCGATACTAATTATGACAGGTAACTGGAACTTCGTTACTAATTATGACAAGTAACTGTAATTTCGATACAAATTTTGGCAGGTAACTGTAACTTCGATACTAATTATGACAGGTAACAGTAACTTCGATACTAATTATGACAAGTAACTGTAACTTCGATACTAATTATGACAGGTAACTGGAACTTCGTTACTAATTATGACAAGTAACTGTAATTTCGATACAAATTATGGCAGGTAACTGTAACTTCGATACTAATTATGGCAGGTAACTGTAACTTCGATACTAATTATGAGAGGTAACAGTAACTTCGATGCTAATTAAGACAGGTAACTGCAACTTCGTTACTAATTATGACAAGTAACTGTAATATCGATACTAATTATTGCAGGTAACTGTAACTTCGTTACTAATTATGAGAAGTAACTGTAATTTCGAAGCAAATTATGACAGGTAACTGTAACTTCGTTACTAATTATGACAAGTAACTCTAATTTTGATAAAAAATTATGGCAGGTAACTGTAACTTCGATACTTATTAATACAGGTAACAGTAACTTCGATACTAATTATGACAAGTAACAGTAACTTCGATACTTAATATGACAAGTAATTGTAATTTCGATACAAATTTTGGCAGGTAACTGTAACTTCGATACTATTTATGACAGGAAACAGTAACTTTGATACTTATTACGACAAGTGACTGTAACTTCGATACTAATTATGGCAGGAAACTGTAACTTCGTTACTAATTATGACAAGTAACTGTAATTTCGATACAAATTATGGCAGGTAACTGAACTTCGATACTAATTATGACAGGTAACAGTAACTTCGATACTAATTATGGCAGGTAACTGTAACTTCGATACTAATTATGACAGGTATCAGTAACTTCGGTACTAATTATGACAAGTAACTGTAACTTCGATACTAATTATGACAGGTAACTGTAACTTCGTTACTAATTATGACAAGTAACTGTAATTTCGTTACAAATTATGGCAGGTAATTGTAATTTCGATACTAATTATGACAGGTAACAGAAACTTCGATACTAATTAGGACAAGTAACAGTAACTTCGATACTAATTATGACAAGTAATTGTAACTTCGATACTAATTATGACAGGTAACTGTAACTTCGTTACTAATTATGGCAAGTAACTGTAATTTCGATACAAATTTTGGCAGGTAACGGTAACTTCGATACTAATTATGACAGGTAACAGTAACTTCGATACTAATTATGACAAGTAACTGTAACTTCGATACTAATTATGACAGGTAACTGTAACTTCGTTATGAAAAGTAACTGTAATTTCGATACAAATTATGGCAGGTAACTGTAACTTCGATACTAATTATGACAGGTAACAGTATCTTCGATACTAATTATGACAAGTAACTATAACCTCGATACAAATTATGACAGGTAACTGTAACTTCCATACTAATTATGACAAGAAACCCTAACTTCGTTATTAATTATGACAAGTAACTGTAATTTTGATAAAAAATTATGGTAGGTAACTGTAACTTCAATACTAATTATGACAGGTAACAGTAACTTCGATACTTATGATGACAGGTAACTGTTACTTCGATACTAATTATGACAAGTAACTTTAATTTCGATACTAATTATGGCAGGTAACTGTAACTTCGTTACTAATTATGACAAGTCCCTGTAATTTCGATACAAATTATGGCAGGTAACTGTAATTTCGATACTAATTATGACAGGTAACAGTAACTTCGATACTAATTATGACAGGAAACTGTAACTTCGTTTCTAATTAGGACAAGTAACTGTAATTTCGATACAAATTATGACAGGTAACTGTAACTTCGTTACTAATTATGACAAGTAACTGTAATTTCGATCCAAATTATGGCAGGTAACAGTACCTTCGGTACTAATTATGACAGGTAACTGTAACTTCGATACTAATTATGGCAAGGAACTGTAATTTCGATACAAATTATGGCAGGTAACTGTAAATTCGATACTAATTATGACAGGTGACAGTAACTTCGATAATAATTATGGCAAGTAACTATAACTTCGATACAAATTATGACAGGAAACAGTAACTTCGATACTAATTATGACAAGAAACTCTACCTTGGTTACTAATTATGACAAGTAACTGTAATTTTGATTAAAAAATATGGTAGGTAACTGTATCTTCAATACTAATTATGACAGGTAACAGTAACTTCAATACTAATTATGACAGGTAACAGTAACATCGATACTAAATATGACAGGTAACTGTAACTTCGTTACTAATTATGACAAATAACTTTAATTTCGATACTAATTATGGCAGCTAACTGTAACTTCGTTACTAATTATGACAAGTCCCTGTAATTTCGATACAAATTATGGCAGGTAACTGTAACTTCGATACTAATTATGACAAGTCCCTGTAATTTCGATACAAATTATGGCAGGTAACTGTAACTTCCATACTAATTATGACAGGTGACAGTAATTTCGATACTAATTATAACAGGAAACTGTAACTTCATTACTAATTATGACAAGTAACTGTAATTTCGATACAAATTATGACAGGTAACTTTAACTTCGTTACTAATTATGACAAGTAACAGTACCTTCGATACTAATTATGACAAGTAACTATAACTTCGATACAAATTTTGGCAGGTAACTGTAACATCGATACTAATTATGACAAGTCCCTGTAATTTCGATACAAATTATGGCAGGTAACTGTAACTTCCATAATAATTATGACAGGTAACAGTAACTTCGATACTAATTATGACAGGAAACTGTAACTTCGTAACTAATTATGTCAAGTAACTGTAATTTCAATACAAATTATGACAGGTAACTGTAACTTCGTTACTAATTATGACAAGTAACAGTACCTTCGATGCTAATTATGACAGGTAACTGTAACATCGATACTAATTATGACAAGTCCCTGTAATTTCGATACAAATTATGGCAGGTAACTGTAACTTCCATAATAATTATGACAAGTAACTGTAACTTCGATACTAATTATGACAGGTAACTGTAACTTCGTTACTAATTATGACAAGTAACTGCAACTTCGATACTAATTATAACAGGTAACTGTAACTTCGTTACTAATTATGGCAAGTAACTGTAATTTCGATACAAATTTTGGCAGGTAACGGTAACATCGATACTAATTATGACAGGTAACAGTAACTTCGATACTAATTATGACAAGTAACTGTAACTTCGATAATAATTATGACAGGTAACTGTAACTTCGATACTAATTAGGACAAGTAACAGTAACTTCGATACTAATTATGACAAGTTACTGTAACTTCGATACAAATTATAACAGGTAACTGTAACTTCGTTACTAGTTATGGCAAGTAACTGTAATTTCGATACAAATTATGACAGGTAACTGTAACTTCGATACTAATTATGACAGGTATCAGTAACTTCGGTACTAATTATGACCAGTAACTGTAACTTCGATACTAATTATGACAGTTAACTGTAACTTCGTTACTAATTATGACAAGGAACTGTAATTTCGATACAAATTTTGGCAGGTAACTGTAACTTCGATACTAATTATGACAAGTGCCTGTAATTTCAATACAAAATATGGCAGGTAACTGTAACTTCCATACTAATTATGTCAGGTAACAGTAACTTCGATACTAATTATGACAAGTAATTGTAACTTCGATACTAATTATAACAGGTAACAGTATCTTCGATACTAATTATGACAAGTAACTATAACTTCGATACAAATTATGACAGGTACCTGTAACTTCGGTACTAATTATGACAAGAAACTCTAACTTCGTTACTAATTATGACAAGTAACTGTAATTTTGATAAAAAATTATGGTAGGTAACAGTAACTTCAATACTAATTATGACAGGTAACAGTAACGTCGATACTAATTATGACAAGTAACAGTACCTTCGATGCTAATTACGACAGGTAACTGTAACTTCGATACTAATTATGACAAGGAACTGTAATTTCGATACAAATTTTGGCAGGTAACTGTAACTTCGATACTAATTATGACAAGTGCCTGTAATTTCGATACAAAATATGGCAGGTAACTGTAACTTCCATACTAATTATGACAGGTAACAGTAACTTCGATACTAATTATGACAGGAAACTGTAACTTCGTTACTAATTATGACAAGTAACTGTAATTTCGATACAAATTATGACAGGTAACTGTAACTTCGTTACTAATTATGACAAGTAACAGTACCTTCGATGCTAATTATGACAGGTAACTGTAACTTCGATACCAATTATGACAGGGAACTGTAATTTCGATACAAATTATGGCAGGTAACTGTAACTTCGTTACTAATTATGACAAGTAACTGTAATTTCGATACAAATTATGACAGGTAACTGTAACTTCGTTACTAATTATGACAAGTAACAGTACCTTCGATACTAATTATGACAGGAAACTGTAACTTCGTTTCTAATTAGGACAAGTAACTGTAATTTCGATACAAATTATGACAGGTAACTGTAACTTCGATACTAATTATGACAAGGAACTGTAATTTCGATACAAATTATGGCAGGTAACTGTAACTTCGATACTAATTATGACAGGTAACAGTAACTTCGATACTAATTATGACAAGTAACTGTAAGCTCGATACTAATTATGACAGGTAACTGGAACTTCGTTACTAATTATGACAAGTAACTGTAATTTCTATACAAATTATGGCAGGTAACTGTAACTTCCATAATAATTATGACAGGTAACAGTAACTTCGATACTAATTATGACAGGAAACTGTAACTTCGTTACTAATTATGACAAGTAACTGTAATTTCAATACAAATTATGACAGGTAACTGTAACTTCGTTACTAAATATGACAAGTAACAGTAACTTCGATGCTAATTATGACAGGTAACTGTAACTTCGATACTTATTATGACAAGGAACTGTAATTTCGATACAAATTATGGCAGGTAACTGTAACTTCGATACTAATTATGACAAGTAAATGTAACTTCGATACTAATTATGACAGGTAACAGTAACTTCGATTCTAATTATGACAAGTAACTGTAACATCGATACTAATTATGACAGGTAACTGTAACTTCGTTACTAATTATGACAAGTAACTGTAATTTCGATACAAATTATGGCAGGTAACTGTAACATCGATACTAATTATGACAAGTCCCTGTAATTTCGATACAAATTATGGCAGGTAACTGTAACTTCCATAATAATTATGACAGGTAACTGTAAATTCGATACTAATTATGACAGGTAACAGTAACTTCGATACTAATTATAACAAGTAACTGTAACTTCGATACTAATTATGGCAGGTAACTGTAACTTCGTAACTAATTATGACAAGTCCCTGTAATTTCGATACAAATTATGGCAGGTAACTGTAACTTCGATACTAATTATGAAAAGTAAATGTCACTTCGATACTAATTATGACAGATAACTGTAACCTCGTTACTAATTATGACAAGTAACTGTAATTTCAATACAAAATTTTGGCAGGTAACTGTAACTTCGATACTAATTATGACAAGTAACTGTAATTTTGATAAAAAATTATGGTAGGTAACTGTAACTTTGATACTAATTGTGACAGGTAACAGTATCTTCGATACTAATTATGACAAGTAACTGTAACTTCGTTACTTATTATGACAAGTAACTCTAATTTTGATAAAAAATTATGGCAGGTAACTGTAACTTCGATACTAATTAATACAGGTAACAGTAACTTCGATAATAATTGTGACAAGTAACTGTAACTTCGATAATAATTGTGACAGGTAACAGTAACTTCGTTATTAATTATGACAAGTAACTGTAACTTCGATACTAATTATGACAGTTAACTGGAACTTCGTTACTAATTATGACAAGTAACTGTAATTTCGATACAAATTTAGGCAGGTAACTGTAACTTCGATACTAATTATGACAGGTAACAGTAACTTCGATACTAATTATGACAAGTAACTGTAACTTCGATACTAATTATGACAGGTAACTGGAACTTCGTTACTAATTATGACAAGTAACTGTAATTTCGATACAAATTATGGCAGGTATCTGTAACTTCGATACTAATTATGGCAGGTAACTGTAACTTCGATACTAATTATGAGAGGTATCAGTAACTTCGATGCTAATTAAGACAGGTAACTGCAACTTCGTTACTAATTTTGACAAGTAACTGTAATTTCGATACTAATTATTGCAGGTAACTGTAACTTCGTTACTAATTATGAGAAGTAACTGTAATGTCGATGCAAATTATGACAGGTAACTGTAACTTCGTTACTAATTATGACAAGTAACTGTAATTTCGTTACAAATTATGGCAGGTAACAGTCCCTTCGATTATAATTATGACAGGTAACTGTAACTTCGATACTAATTATGACAAGGAACTGTAATTTCGATACAAATTATGGCAGGTAACTGTAACTTTGATACTAATTATGACAGGTAACAGTATCTTCGATACTAATTATGACAAGTAACTGTAACTTCGTTACTTATTATGACAAGTAACTCAAATTTTGAAAAAAAATTATGGCAGGTAACTGTAACTTCGATACTAATTAATACAGGTAACAGTAACTTCGATAATAATTGTGACAAGTAACTGTAACTTCGATACTAATTGTGACAGGTAACAGTAGCTTCGTTATTAATTATGACAAGTAACAGTAACTTCGATACTTATTATGACAAGTAATTGTAATTTCGATACAAATTTTGCCAGGTAACTGTAACTTCGATACTAATTATGACAGGAAACAGTAACTTTGATACTAATTACGACAAGTGACTGTAACTTAGATACTAATTATGACAGGTAACTGTAACTTCGTTACTAATTAAGACAAGTAACTGTAATTTCGATACAAATTATGGCAGGTAACTGTAACTTCGATTCTTAATATGACAGGTAAAAGTAACTTCGATACTAATTATGGCAGGTAACTGTAACTTCGATACTAATTATGACAGGTATCAGTAACTTCGGTACTAATTCTGATAAGTAACTGTAACTTCGATACTAATTATGACAGGTAACTGTAACTTCGTACTAATTATGACAAGTAACTGTAATTTCGTTACAAATTATGGCAGGTAATTGTAATTTCGATACTAATTATGACAGGTAACAGTAACTTCGATACTAATTAGGACAAGTAACAGTAACTTCGATACTAATTATGACAAGTAACTGTAACTTCGATACTAATTATGACAGGTAACTGTAACTTCGTTACTAATTATGGCAAGTAACTGTAATTTCGATACAAATTTTGGCAGGTAACGGTAACTTCGATACTAATTATGACAGGTAACAGTACCTTCGATACTAATTATGACAAGTAACTGTAATTTTGATTAAAAAAAATATGGTAGGTAATTGTAACTTCAATACTAATTATGACAGGTAACAGTAACGTCGATACTAATTATGACAAGTAACAGTACCTTCGATGCTAATTATGACAGGTAACTGTAACTTCGATACTAATTATGACAAGGAACTGTAATTTCGATACAAATTATGGCAGGTAACTGAAACTTCGTTACTAATTATGACAAATAAATGTAATTTCGATACAAATTTTGGCAGGTAACTGTAACATCGTTACTAATTATGACAAGTCCCTGTAATTTCTATACAAATTATGGCAGGTAACTGTAACTTCCATAATAATTATCACAGGTAACAGTAACTTCGATACTAATTATGACAGGAAACTGTAACTTCGTTACTAATTATGACAAGTAACTGTAATTGCAATACAAATTATGACAGGTAACTGTAACTTCGTTACTAATTATGACAAGTAACAGTACCTTCGATGCTAATTATGACAGGTAACTGTAACTTCGATACTTATTATGACACGGAACTGTAATTTCGATACAAATTATGGCAGGTAACTGTAACTTCGCTACTAATTATGACAAGTAAATGTAACTTCGATACTAATTATGACAGGTAACTGTAACTTCGTTACTAATTATGACAAGTAACTGTAATTTCGATACAAAATTTTGCAGGTAAATGTAACTTCGATACTAATTATGACAGGTAACAGTAACTTCGATTCTAATTATGACAAGTAACTGTAACTTCGATTCTAATTATAACAAGTAACTGTAACATCGATACTAATTATGACAGGTAACTGTAACTTCGTTACTAATTATGACAAGTAACAGTACCTTCGATGCTAATTATGACAGGTAACTGTAACTTCGATACTTATTATGACAAGGAACTGTAATTTCGATACAAATTATGGCAGGTAACTGTAACTTCGATACTAATTATGAAAAGTTAATGTCACTTCGATACTAATTATGACAGATAACTGAAACCTCGTTACTAATTATGACAAGTAACTTTAATTTCAATACTAAATTTTGGCAGGTAACTGTAACTTCGATACTAATTATGACAAGTAACTGTAATTTTGATAAAAAATTATGGTAGGTAACTGTAACTTTGATACTAATTATGACAGGTAACCGTATCTTCGATACTAATTATGACAAGTAACTGTAACTTCGTTACTTATTATGACAAGTAACTCTAATTTTGATAAAACATTATGGCAGGTAACTGTAACTTCGATACTAATTAATACAGGTAACAGTAACTTCGATACTAATTGTGACAAGTAACTGTAACTTCGATACTAATTGTGACAGGTAACAGTAACTTCGTTATTAATTATGACAAGTAACTGTAACTTCGATACTAATTATGACAGGTAACTGGAACTTCGTTACTAATTATGACAAGTAACTGTAATTTCGATACAAATTTTGGCAGGTAACTGTAACTTCGATACTAATGATGACAGGTAACAGTAACTTCGATACTAATTATGACAAGTAACTGTAACTTCGATACTAATTATGACAGGTAACTGGAACTTCGTTACTAATTATGACAAGTAACTGTAATTTCGATCCAAATTATGGCAGGTAACTGTAACTTCGATACTAATTATGGAAGGTAACTGTAACTTCGATACTAATTAGGAGAGGTAACAGTAACTTCGATGCTAATTAAGACAGGTAACTGCAACTTCGTTACTAATTATGACAAGTAACTGTAATTTCGATACTAATTATTGCAGGTAACTGTAACTTCGTTACTAATTATGAGAAGTAACTGTAATTTCGATGCAAATTATGACAGGTAACTGTAACTTCGTTACTAATTATGACAAGTAACTGTAATTTCGTTACAAATTATGGCAGGTAACAGTACCTTCGATTATAATTATGACAGGTAACTGTAACTTCGCTACTAATTATGACAAGTAAATGTAACTTTGATACTAATTGTGACAGGTAACAGTAACTTCGTTATTAATTATGACAAGTAACAGTAACTTCGATACTTATTATGACAAGTAATTGTAATTTCGATACAAATTTTGGCAGGTAACTGTAACTTCGATACTAATTATGACAGGAAACAGTAACTTTGATACTAATTACGACAAGTGACTGTAACTTCGATACTAATTATGGCAGGTAACTGTAACTTCGTTACTAATTATGACAAGTAACTGTAATTTCGATACAAATTATGGCAGGAAACTGTAACTTCGATACTAATTATGACATGTAACAGTAACTTCGATACTAATTATGGCAGGTAACTGTAACTTCGATACTAATTATGACAGGTATCAGTAACTTCGGTACTAATTATGACAAGTAACTGTAACTTCGATACTAATTATGACAGGTAACTGTAACTTCGTTACTAATTATGGCAAGTAACTGTAATTTCGATACAAATTTTGGCAGGTAACGGTAACTTCGATACTAATTATGACAGGTAACAGTACCTTCGATACTAATTATGACAAGTAACTATAACTTCGATACAAATTATGACAGGTAACTCTAACTTCGATACGAATTATGTCAAGAAACACTAACTTCGTTACTAATTATGACAAGTAACTGTAATTTTGATAAATAAAATTATGGTAGGTAACTGTATCTTCAATACTAATTATGACAGGTAACAGTAACGTCGATACTAATTATGACAAGTAACAGTACCTTCGATGCTAATTATGACAGGTAACTGTAACTTCGATACTAATTATGACAAGGAACTGTAATTTCGATACAAATTATGGCAGGTAACTGTAACTTCGTTACTAATTATGACAAGTAAATGTAATTTCGATACAAATTTTGGCAGGTAACTGTAACATCGTTACTAATTATGACAAGTCCCTGCAATTTCTAAACAAATTATGGCAGGAAACTGTAACTTCCATAATAATTATGACAGGTAACAGTAACTTCGATACTAATTATGACAGGAAACTGTAACTTCGTTACTAATTAAGACAAGTAACTGTAATTTCAATACAAATTATGACAGGTAAATGTAACTTCGTTACTAATTATGACAAGTAACAGTACCTTCGATGCTAATTATGACAGGTAACTGTAACTTCGATACTTATTATGACAAGGAACTGTAATTTCGATACAAATTATGGCAGGTAACTATAACTTCGATACTAATTATGACAAGTAAATGTAACTTCGATACTTATTATGACAGGTAACTGTAACTTCGTTACTAATTATGACAAGTAACTGTAATTTCGATACCAAATTTTGGCAGGTAAATGTAACTTCGATACTAATTATGACAGGTAACAGTAACTTCGATATTAATTATGACAAGTAACTGTAATTTTGATAAAAAATTATGGTAGGTAACTGTAACTTTGAAACTAATTATGACAGGTAACAGTATCTTCGATACTAATTATGACAAGTAACTGTAACTTCGTTACTAATTAAGACAAGTAACTGTAATTTCAATACAAATTATGGCAGGTAACTGTAAATTCCATAATAATTATGACAGGTAACTGTAACTTCGATACTAATTATGACAGGTAACAGTAACTTCGATTCTAATTATAACAAGTAACTGTAACGTCGATACTAATTATGACAGGTAACTGTAACTTCGTTTCTAATTATGACAAGTAACTGTAATTTCGATACTAATTATGGCAGGTAACTGTAACGTCGTTACTAATTATGACAAGTCCCTGTAATTTCGATACCAAATTTTGGCAGGTAAATGTAACTTCGATACTAATTATGAAAAGTAAATGTCACTTCGATACTAATTATGACAGATAACTGTAACCTCGTTACTAATTATGACAAGTAACTGTAATTTCAATACAAAATTTTGGCAGGTAACTGTAACTTCGATATTAATTATGACAAGTAACTGTAATTTTGATAAAAAATTATGGTAGGTAACTGTAACTTTGAAACTAATTATGACAGGTAACAGTATCTTCGATACTAATTATGACAAGTAACTGTAACTTCGTTACTTATTATGACAAGTAACTCTAATTTTGATAAAAAATTATGGCAGGTAACTGTAACTTCGATACTAATTAATACAGGTAACAGTAACTTCGATAATAATTGTGACAAGTAACTGTATCTTCGATACTAATTGTGACAGGTAACAGTAACTTCGTTATTAATTATGACAAGTAACTGTAACTTCGATACTAATTATGACAGGTAACTGGAACTTCGTTACTAATTATGACAAGTAACTGTAATTTCGATACAAATTTTGGCAGGTAACTGTAACTTCGATACTAATTATGACAGGTAACAGTAACTTCGATACTAATTATGACAAGTAACTGTAACTTCGATACTAATTATGACAGGTAACTGGAACTTCGTTACTAATTATGACAAGTAACTGTAATTTCGATACAAATTATGGCAGGTAACTGTAACTTCGATACTAATTATGGCAGGTAACTGTAACTTCGATACTAATTATGAGAGGTAACAGTAACTTCGATGCTAATTAAGACAGGTAACTGCAACTTCGTTACTAATTATGACAAGTAACTGTAATTTCGTTACAAATTATGGCAGGTTATTGTAATTTCGATACTATTTATGACAGGAAACAGTAACTTTGATACTTATTACGACAAGTGACTGTAACTTCGATACTAATTATGGCAGGAAACTGTAACTTCGTTACTAATTATGACAAGTAACTGTAATTTCGATACAAATTATGGCAGGTAACTGAACTTCGATACTAATTATGACAAGTAACTCTAATTTTGATAAAAAATTATGGCAGGTAATTGTAACTTCGATACTTATTAATACAGGTAACAGTAACTTCGATATTAATTGTGACAAGTAACTGTAACTTCGATACTAATTGTGACAGGTAACAGTAACTTCGTTATTAATTATGACAAGTAACAGTAACTTCGATACTTATTATGACAAGTAATTGTAATTTCGATACAAATTTTGGCAGGTAACTGTAACTTCGATACTATTTATGACAGGAAACAGTAACTTTGATACTTATTACGACAAGTGACTGTAACTTCGATACTAATTATGGCAGGAAACTGTAACTTCGTTACTAATTATGACAAGTAACTGTAATTTCGATACAAATTATGGCAGGTAACTGAACTTCGATACTAATTATGACAGGTAACAGTAACTTCGATACTAATTATGGCAGGTAACTGTAACTTCGATACTAATTATGACAGGTATCAGTAACTTCGGTACTAATTATGACAAGTAACTGTAACTTCGATACTAATTATGACAGGTAACTGTAACTTCGTTACTAATTATGACAAGTAACTGTAATTTCGTTACAAATTATGGCAGGTTATTGTAATTTCGATACTAATTATGACAGGTAACAGAAACTTCGATACTAATTAGGACAAGTAACAGTAACTTCGATACTAATTATGACAAGTAATTGTAACTTCGATACTAATTATGACAGGTAACTGTAACTTCGTTACTAATTATGGCAAGTAACTGTAATTTCGATACAAATTTTGGCAGGTAACGGTAACTTCGATACTAATTATGACAGGTAACAGTAACTTCGATACTAATTATGACAAGTAACTGTAACTTCGATACTAATTATGACAGGTAACTGTAACTTCGTTATGAAAAGTAACTGTAATTTCGATACAAATTATGGCAGGTAACTGTAACTTCGATACTAATTATGACAGGTAACAGTATCTTCGATACTAATTATGACAAGTAACTATAACCTCGATACAAATTATGACAGGTAACTGTAACTTCCATACTAATTATGACAAGAAACCCTAACTTCGTTATTAATTATGACAAGTAACTGTAATTTTGATAAAAAATTATGGTAGGTAACTGTAACTTCAATACTAATTATGACAGGTAACAGTAACTTCGATACTTATGATGACAGGTAACTGTTACTTCGATACTAATTATGACAAGTAACTTTAATTTCGATACTAATTATGGCAGGTAACTGTAACTTCGTTACTAATTATGACAAGTCCCTGTAATTTCGATACAAATTATGGCAGGTAACTGTAATTTCGATACTAATTATGACAGGTAACAGTAACTTCGATACTAATTATGACAGGAAACTGTAACTTCGTTTCTAATTAGGACAAGTAACTGTAATTTCGATACAAATTATGACAGGTAACTGTAACTTCGTTACTAATTATGACAAGTAACTGTAATTTCGATCCAAATTATGGCAGGTAACAGTACCTTCGGTACTAATTATGACAGGTAACTGTAACTTCGATACTAATTATGGCAAGGAACTGTAATTTCGATACAAATTATGGCAGGTAACTGTAAATTCGATACTAATTATGACAGGTGACAGTAACTTCGATAATAATTATGACAAGTAACTATAACTTCGATACAAATTATGACAGGAAACAGTAACTTCGATACTAATTATGACAAGAAACTCTACCTTGGTTACTAATTATGACAAGTAACTGTAATTTTGATTAAAAAATATGGTAGGTAACTGTATCTTCAATACTAATTATGACAGGTAACAGTAACTTCAATACTAATTATGACAGGTAACAGTAACATCGATACTAAATATGACAGGTAACTGTAACTTCGTTACTAATTATGACAAATAACTTTAATTTCGATACTAATTATGGCAGCTAACTGTAACTTCGTTACTAATTATGACAAGTCCCTGTAATTTCGATACAAATTATGGCAGGTAACTGTAACTTCGATACTAATTATGACAAGTCCCTGTAATTTCGATACAAATTATGGCAGGTAACTGTAACTTCCATACTAATTATGACAGGTGACAGTAATTTCGATACTAATTATAACAGGAAACTGTAACTTCATTACTAATTATGACAAGTAACTGTAATTTCGATACAAATTATGACAGGTAACTTTAACTTCGTTACTAATTATGACAAGTAACAGTACCTTCGATACTAATTTTGACAAGTAACTATAACTTCGATACAAATTTTGGCAGGTAACTGTAACATCGATACTAATTATGACAAGTCCCTGTAATTTCGATACAAATTATGGCAGGTAACTGTAACTTCCATAATAATTATGACAGGTAACAGTAACTTCGATACTAATTATGACAGGAAACTGTAACTTCGTAACTAATTATGTCAAGTAACCGTAATTTCAATACAAATTATGACAGGTAACTGTAACTTCGTTACTAATTATGACAAGTAACAGTACCTTCGATGCTAATTATGACAGGTAACTGTAACTTCGATACTAATTATGACAAGTCCCTGTAATTTCGATACAAATTATGGCAGGTAACTGTAACTTCCATAATAATTATGACAGGTAACAGTAACTTCGATACTAATTATGACAGGAAACAGTAACTTCGTAACTAATTATGTCAAGTAACTGTAATTTCAATACAAATTATGACAGGTAACTCTAACTTCGTTACTAATTATGACAAGTAACAGTACCTTCGATGCTAATTATGACAGGTAACTGTAACTTCGATACTAATTATGACAAGGAACTGTAATTTCGATACAAATTATGGCAGGTAACTGTAACTTCGATACTAATTATGACAAGTAAATGTAACTTCGATACTAATTATGACAGGTAACTGTAACATCGTTACTAATTATGACAAGTAACTGTTATTTCGATACAAAATTTTGGCAGGTAACTGTAACTTCGATACTAATTATGACAGGTAACAGTAACTTCGATTCTAATTATGACAAGTAACTGTAACATCGATACTAATTATGACAGGTAAATGTAAAGTCGTTACTAATTATGACAAGTAACTGTAATTTTGATACAAATTATGGCAGGTAACTGTAACTTCGATACTAATTATGACAGGTAACAGTAACCTCGATACTAATTATGACAAGTAACTATAACTTCGATACAAATTATGACAGGTAACTGTAACTTCGATACTAATTATGACAAGGAACTGTAATTTCAATACAAATTTTGGCAGGTAACTGTAACTTCGATACTAATTATGACAAGTGCCTGTAATTTCGATACAAAATATGGCAGGTAACTGTAACATCCATACTAATTATGACAGGTAACAGTATCTTCGATACTAATTATGACAGGAAACTGTAACTTCGTTACAAATTATGACAAGTAACTGTAATTTCGATACAAATTATGACAGGTAACTGTAACTTCGTTACTAATTATGACAAGTAACAGTACCTTCGATGCTAATTATGACAGGTAACTGTAACTTCGATACTAATTATGACAAGGAACTGTAATTTCGATACAAATTATGGCAGGTAACTGTAACTTCGTTACTAATTATGACAAGTAACTGTAATTTCGATACAAATTTTGGCAGGTAACTGTAACTTCGATACTATTTATGACAGGTAACAGTAACTTCGATACTAATTATGACAAGTAACTGTACGTTTGATACTAATTATGACAGGTAACTGGAACTTCGTTACTAATTATGACAAGTAACTGTAATTTCGATACAAATTATGGCAGGTAACTGTAACTTCGATACTAATTATCACAGGTAACAGTAACTTCGATACTAATTATGACAAGTAACTATAACTTCGATACAAATTATGACAGGTAACTGTAACTTCGATACTAATTATGACAAGAAACTCTAACTTCGTTACTAATTATGACAAGAAACTTTAATATCGATACTAATTATGGCAGGTAACTGTAACTTCGTTACTAATTATGACAAGTCCCTGGAATTTCGATACAAATTATGGCAGGTAACTGTAACTTCGATACTAATTATGACAAGTAACTGTAACTTCCATACTAATTATGACAGGTAACAGTAACTTCGTTACTAATTATGACAAGTAACTGTAATTTCGATACAAATTTTGGCAGGTAACTGTAACCTCGATACTAATTATGACAGGTAACACTAACTTCGATACTAATTATGACAAGTATCTGTAACTTCGATACTAATTATGGCATGTAACTGTAACTTCGATACTAATTATGAGATGTAATAGTAACTTCGATGCTAATTATGACAGGTAACTGCAACTTCTTTACTAATTATGACAAGTAACTGTATTTCTATACTAATTATGGCAGGTAACTGTAACTTCGTTACTAATTATGAGAAGTAACTGTAATTTCGATGCAAATTATGACAGGTAACTGTAACTTCGATTCTTATTATGACAGGTAACAGTAACTTCGATACTAATTATGGCAGGTAACTGTAACTTCGATACTAATTATGACAGGAATCAGTAACTTCGGTACTAATTATGACAAGTAACTGTAACTTCGATACTAATTATGACAGGTAACTGTAACTTCGTTACTAATTTTGACAAGTAACTGCAACTTCGATACTAATTATAACAGGTTACTGTAACTTCGTTACTAATTATGGCAAGTAACTGTAATTTCGTAACAAATTTTGGCAGGTAACGGTAACTTCGAAACTAATTATGACAGGTAACAGTAACTTCGATACTAATTATGACAAGTAACTGTAACTTCGATACTAATTATGACAGGTAACTGTAACTTCGATTCTTATTATGACAGGTAACAGTAACTTCGATATTAATTATGGCATGTAACTGTAATTTCGTAACAAATTATGGCAGGTAATTGTAATTTCGATACTAATTATGACAGGTGACTGTAACTTCGATACTAATTATGACAGGTAATAGTATCTTCGATACTAATTATGACAAGTAACTGCAACTTCGATACTAATTATAACAGGTAACTGTAACTTCGTTACTAATTATGGCAAGTAACTGTACTTTCGATACAAATTTTGGCAGGTAACGGTAACTTCGATCCTAATTATGACAGGTAACAGTAACTTCGATACTTATTATGACAAGTAACTGTAACTTCGATACTAATTATGACAGGTAACTGTAACTTCGATACTAATTAGGACAAGTAACAGTAACTTCGATACTAATTATGACAAGTTAATGTAACTTCGATACTAATTATAACAGGTAACTGTAACTTCGTTACTAATTATGGCAAATAACTGTTATTTCGATACAAATTATGACAGGTAACTGTAACTTCGATACTAATTATGACAGGTATCAGTAACTTCGGTACTAATTATGACAAGTAACTGTAACTTCGATACTAATTATGACAGTTAACTGTAACTTCGTTACTAATTATGAAAAGGAACTGTAATTTCGATACAAATTTTGGCAGGTAACTGGAACTTCGATACTAATTATGACAAGTGCCTGTAATTTCAATACAAAATATGGCAGGTAACTGTAACTTCCATACTAATTATGACAGGTAACAGTAACTTCGATACTAATTATGACAAGTAACTGTAACTTCGATACTAATTATGACAGGTAATTGTAACTTCGTTACTAATTATGAAAAGTAACTGTAATTTCGATACAAATTATGGCAGGTAATTGTAACTTCGATACTAATTATGACAGGTAACAGTATCTTCGATACTAATTATGACAAGTGACTATAACTTCGATACAAATTATGACAGGTACCTGTAACTTCGGTACTAATTATGACAAGAAACTCTAACTTCGTTACTAATTATGACAAGTAACTGTAATTTTGATAAAAAATTATGGTAGGTAACAGTAACTTCAATACTAATTATGACAGGTAACAGTAACGTCGATACTAATTATGACAAGTAACAGTACCTTCGATGCTTATTACGACAGGTAACTGTAACTTCGATACTAATTATGACAAGGAACTGTAATTTCGATACAAATTTTGGCAGGTAACTGTAACTTCGATACTAATTATGACAAGTGCCTGTAATTTCGTTACAAAATATGGCAGGTAACTGTAACTTCCATACTAATTATGACAGGTAACAGTAACTTCGATACTAATTATGACAGGAAACTGTAACTTCGTTACTAAATATGACAAGTAACTGTAATTTCGATACAAATTATGACAGGTAACTGTAACTTCGTTACTAATTATGACAAGTAACAGTACCTTCGATGCTAATTGTGACAGGTAACTGTAACTTCGATACTAATTATGACAAGGAACTGTAATTTCGATACAAATTATGGCAGGTAACTGTAACTTCGTTACTAATTATGACAAGTAACTGTAATTTCGATACAAATTATGACAGGTAACTGTAACTTCGTTACTAATTATGACAAGTAACAGTACCTTCGATACTTATTATGACATGAAACTGTAACTTCGTTTCTAATTAGGACAAGTAACTGTAATTTCGATACAAATTATGACAGGTAACTGTAACATCCATACTAATTATGACAAGAAACTCTAACTTCGTTATTAATTATGACAAGTAACTGTAATTTTGATAAAAAATTATGGTAGGTAACTGTAACTTCAATACTAATTATGACAGGTAACAGTAACTTCGATACTAATTATGACAGGTAACTGTTACTTCGATACTAATTATGACAAGTAACTTTAATTTCGATACTAATTATGGCAGGTATCTGTAACTTCGTTACTAATTATGACAAGTCCCTGTAATTTCGATACTAATTATGGCAGGTATCTGTAACTTCGTTACTAATTATGACAAGTCCCTGTAATTTCGATACAAATTATGGCAGGTAACTGTAATTTCGATACTAATTATGACAGGTAACAGTAACTTCGTTACTAATTATGACAGGAAACTGTAACTTCGTTTCTAATTAGGACAAGTAACTGTAATTTCGATACAAATTATGACAGGTAACTGTAACTTCGTTACTAATTATGACAAGTAACTGTAATTTCGATACAAATTATGGCAGGTAACAGTACCTTCGGTACTAATTATGACAGGTAACTGTAACTTCGATACTAATTATGGCAAGGAACTGTAATTTCGATACAAATTATGGCAGGTAACTGTAAATTCGATACTAATTATGACAGGTGACAGTAACTTCGATACTAATTATGACAAGTAACTATAACTTCGATACAAATTATGACAGGAAACAGTAACTTCGATACTATTTATGACAAGAAACTCCACCTTGTTTACTAATTATGACATGTAACTGTAATTTTGATTAAAAAAATATGGTAGGTAACTGTAACTTCAATACTAATTATGACAGGTAACAGTAACTTCAATACTAATTATGACAGGTAACAGTAACTTCGATACTAAATATGACAGGTAACTGTAACTTCGTTACTAATTATGACAAATAACTTTAATTTCGATACTAATTATGGCAGGTAACTGTAACTTCGTTACTAATTATGACAAGTCCCTGTAATTTCGATACAAATTATGGCAGGTAACTGTATCTTCGATACTAATTATGACAAGTCCCTGTAATTTCGATACAAATTATGGCAGGTAACTGTAACTTCCATACTAATTATGACAGGTAACAGTAACTTCGATACTAATTATGACAGGTAACTGTAACTTCGTTACTAATTATGACAAGTAACTGTTATTTCGATACAAAATTTTGGCAGGTAACTGTAACTTCGATACTAATTATGACAGGTAACAGTAACTTCGATTCTAATTATGACAAGTAACTGTAACATCGATACTAATTATGACAGGTAACTGTAACGTCGTTACTAATTATGACAAGTAACTGTAATTTCGATACAAATTATGGCAGGTAACTGTAACTTAGATACTAATTATGACAAGGCCCTGTAATTTCGATACAAATTATGGCAGGTAACTGTAACTTCCATACTAATTATGACAGGTAACAGTAACTTCGATACTAATTATGACAGGAAACTGTAACTTCATTACTAATTATGACAAGTAACTGTAATTTCGATACAAATTATGACAGGTAACTGTAACTTCGTTACTAATTATGACAAGTAACAGTACCTTCGATACTAATTATGACAAGTAACTATAACTTCGATACAAATTTTGGCAGGTAACTGTAACATCGATACTAATTATGAAAAGTCCCTGTAATTTCGATACAAATTATGGCAGGTAACTGTAACTTCCATAATAATTATGACTGGTAACAGTAACTTCGATACTAATTATGTCAGGAAACTGTAACTTCGTAACTAATTATGACTAGTAACTGTAATTTATATACAAATTATGACAGGTAACTGTAACTTCGTTACTAATTATGACAAGTAACAGTACCTTCGATGCTAATTATGACAGGTAACTGTAACTTCGATACTAATAATGACAAGGAACTGTAATTTCGATACAAATTATGGCAGGTAACTGTAACTTCGATACTAATTATGACAAGTAAATGTAACTTCGATACTAATTATGACAGGTAACTGTAACTTCGTTACTAATTATGACAAGTAACTGTTATTTCGATACAAAATTTTGGCAGGTAACTGTAACTTCGATACTAATTATGACAGGTAACAGTAACTTCGATTCTAATTATGACAAGTAACTGTAACATCGATACTAATTATGACAGGTAATTGTAACGTCGTTACTAATTATGACAAGTAACTGTAATTTCGATACAAATTATGGCAGGTAACTGTAACTTCGATACTAAATATGACAGGTAACAGTAACCTCGATACTAATTATGACAAGTAACTATAACTTCGATACAAATTATGACAGGTAACTGTAACTTCGATACTAATTATAACAGGTAACTGTAACTTCGTTACTAATTATGGCAAGTAACTGTAACTTCGATACTAATTATGACAAGTGCCTGTAATTTCGATACAAAATATGGCAGGTAACTGTAACTTCCATACTAATTATGACAGGTATCAGTAACTTCGATGCTAATTATGACAGGAAACTGTAACTTCGTTACTAATTATGACAAGTAACTGTAATTTCGATACAAATTATGACAGGTAACTGTAACTTCGTTACTAATTATGACAAGTAACAGTACCTTCGATGCTAATTATGACAGGTAACTGTAACTTCGATACTAATTATGACAAGGAACTGTAATTTCGATACAAATTATGGCAGGTAACTGTAAATTCGTTACTAATTATGACAAGTAACTGTAATTTCGATACAAATTTTGGCAGTTAACTGTAACTTCGATACTATTTATGACAGGTAACAGTAACATCGATACTAATTATGACAAGTAACTGTAAGTTCGATACTAATTATGACAGGTAACTGGAACTTCGTTACTAATTATGACAAGTAACTGTAATTTCGATACAAATTATGGCAGGTAACTGTAACTTCGATACTAATTATCACAGGTAACAGTAACTTCGATACTAATTATGACAAGTAACTATAACTTCGATACAAATTATGACAGGTAACTGTAACTTCGATACTAATTATGACAAGAAACTCTAACTTCGTTACTAATTATGACAAGAAACTTTAATTTCGATACTAATTATGGCAGGTAACTGTAACTTCGATACTAATTATGACAGGTAACAGTAACCTCGATACTAATTATGACAAGTAACTATAACTTCGATACTAATTATGACAGGTAACAGTAACCTCGATACTAATTATGACAAGTAACTGTAATTTCAATACAAATTATGACAGGTAACTGTAACTTCGTTACTAATTATGACAAGTAACAGTACCTTCGATACTAATTATGACAAGTAACTATAACTTCGATACAAATTTTGGCAGGTAACTGTAACATCGATACTAATTATGACAAGTCCCTGTGATTTCGATACAAATTATGGCAGGTAACTGTAACTTCCATAATAATTATGACAGGTAACAGTAACTTCGATACTAATTATGAAAGGAAACTGTAACTTCGTAACTAATTATGACAAGTAACTGTAATTTCAATACAAATTATGACAGGTAACTGTAACTTCGTTACTAATTATGGCAAGTAACAGTACCTTCGATGCTAATTATGACAGGTAACTGTAACTTCGATACTAATTATGACAAGGAACTGTAATTTCGATACAAATTATGGCAGGTAACTGTAACATCGATACTAATTATGACAAGTAAATGTAACTTCGTTACTAATTATGACAGGTAACTGTAACTTCGTTACTAATTATGACAAGTAACTGTTATTTCGATACAAAATTTTGGCAGGTAACTGTAACTTCGATACTAATTATGACAGGTAACATTAACTTCGATTCTAATTATGACAAGTATCTGTAACATCGATACTAATTATGACAGGTAACTGTAACGTCGTTACTAATTATGACAAGTAACTGTAATTTCGATACAAATTATGGCAGGTAACTGTAACTTCGATACTAAATATGACAAGTCCCTGTAATTTCGATACAAATTATGGCAGGTAACTGTAACTTCCATACTAATTATGACAGGTAACAGTAACTTCGATACTAATTATGACAGGAAACTGTAACTTCATTACTAATTATGACAAGTAACTGTAATTTCGATACAAATTATGACAGGTAACTGTAACTTCGTTACTAATTATGACAAGTAACAGTACCTTCGATACTAATTATGACAAGTAACTATAACTTCGATACAAATTTTGGCAGGTAACTGTAACATCGATACTAATTATGACAAGTCCCTGTAATTTCGATACAAATTATGGCAGGTAACTGTAACTTCCATAATAATTATGACTGGTAACAGTAACTTCGATACTAATTATGACAGGAAACTGTAACTTCGTAACTAATTATGACAAGTAACTGTAATTGATATACAAATTATGACAGGTAACTGTAACTTCGTTACTAATTATGACAAGTAACAGTACCTTCGATGCTAATTATGACAGGTAACTGTAACTTCGATACTAATTATGACAAGGAACTGTAATTTCGATACAAATTATGGCAGGTAACTGTAACTTCGATACTAATTATGACAAGTAAATGTAACTTCGATACTAATTATGACAGGTAACTGTAACTTCGTTACTAATTATGACAAGTAACTGTTATTTCGATACAAAATTTTGGCAGGTAACTGTAACTTCGATACTAATTATGACAGGTAACAGTAACTTCGATTCTAATTATGACAAGTAACTGTAACATCGATACTAATTATGACAGGTAACTGTAACGTCGTTACTAATTATGACAAGTAACTGTAATTTCGATACAAATTATGACAGGTAACTGTAACTTCGTTACTAATTATGACAAGTAACAGTACCTTCGATGCTAATTATGACAGGTAACTGTAACTTCGATACTAATTATGACAAGGAACTGTAATTTCGATACAAATTATGGCAGGTAACAGTAAATTCATTACTAATTATGACAAGTAACTGTAATTTCGATACAAATTTTGGCAGTTAACTGTAACTTCGATACTATTTATGACAGGTAACAGTAACATCGATACTAATTATGACAAGTAACTGTAAGTTCGATACTAATTATGACAGGTAACTGGAACTTCGTTACTAATTATGACAAGTAACTGTAATTTCGATACAAATTATGGCAGGTAACTGTAACTTCGATACTAATTATCACAGGTAACAGTAACTTCGATACTAATTATGACAAGTAACTATAACTTCGATACAAATTATGACAGTTAACTGTAACTTCGGTACTAATTATGAAAAGAAACTCTAACTTCGTTACTAATTATGACAAGAAACTTTAATTTCGATACTAATTATGGCAGGTAACTGTAACTTCGATACTAATTATGACAGGTAACAGTAACCTCGATACTAATTATGACAAGTAACTATAACTTCGATACTAATTAAGACAGGTAACAGTAACCTCGATACTAATTATGACAAGTAACTGTAATTTCGATACAAATTATGACAGGTAACTGTAACTTCGTTACTAATTATGACAAGTAACAGTACCTTCGATACTAATTATGACAAGTAACTATAACTTCGATACAAATTTTGGCAGGTAACTGTAACATCGATACTAATTATGACAAGTCCCTGTGATTTCGATACAAATTATGGCAGGTAATTGTAACTTCCATAATAATTATGACAGGTAACAGTGACTTCGATACTAATTATGACAGGAAACTGTAACTTCGTAACTAATTATGACAAGTAACTGTAATTTCAATACAAATTATGACAGGTAACTGTAACTTCGTTACTAATTATGGCAAGTAACAGTACCTTCGATGCTAATTATGACAGGTAACTGTAACTTCGATACTAATTATGACAAGGAACTGTAATTTCGATACAAATTATGGCAGGTAACTGTAACTTCGATACTAATTATGACAAGTAAATGTAACTTCGTTACTAATTATGACAGGTAACTGTAACTTCGTTACTAATTATGACAAGTAACTGTTATTTCGATACAAAATTTTGGCAGGTAACTGTAACTTCGATACTAATTATGACAGGTAACAGTAACTTCGATTCTAATTATGACAAGTAACTGTAACATCGATACTAATAATGACAGGTAACTGTAACGTCGTTACTAATTATGACAAGTAACTGTAATTTCGATACAAATTATGGCAGGTAACTGTAACTTCGATACTAATTATGACAAGTCCCTGTAATTTCGATACAAATTATGGCAGGTAACTGTAACTTCCATACTAATTATGACAGGTAACAGTAACTTCGATACTAATTATGACAGGAAACTGTAACTTCATTACTAATTATGACAAGTAACTGTAATTTCGATACAAATTATGACAGGTAACTGTAACTTCGTTACTAATTTTGACAAGTAACAGTACCTTGGATACTAATTATGACAAGTAACTATAACTTCGATAAAAATTTTGGCAGGTAACTGTAACATCGATACTAATTATGACAAGTCCCTGTAATTTCGATACAAATTATGGCAGGTAACTGTAACTTCCATAATAATTATGACTGGTAACAGTAACTTCGATACTAATTATGACAGGAAACTGTAACTTCGTAACTAATTATGACAAGTAACTGTAATTTATATACAAATCATGACAGGTAACTGTAAATTCGTTACTAATTATGACAAGTAACAGTACCTTCGATGCTAATTATGACAGTTAACTGTAACTTCGATACTAATTATGACAAGGAACTGTAATTTCGATACAAATTATGGCAGGTAACTGTAACTTCGATACTAATTATGACAAGTAAATGTAACTTCGATACTAATTATGACAGGTAACTGTAACTTCGTTACTAATTATGACAAGTAACTGTTATTTCGATAAAAAATTTTGGCAGGTAACTGTAACTTCGATACTAATTATGACAGGTAACAGTAACTTCGATTCTAATTATGACAAGTAACTGTAACATCGATACTAATTATGACAGGTAACTGTAACGTCGTTACTAATTATGACAAGTAAATGTAATTTCGATACAAATTATGACAGGTAACTGTAACTTCGTTACTAATTATGACAAGTAACAGTACCTTCGATGCTAATTATGACAGGTAACTGTAACTTCGATACTAATTATGACAAGGAACTGTAATTTCGATACAAATTATGGCAGGTAACTGTAAATTCGTTACTAATTATGACAAGTAACTGTAATTTCGATACAAATTTTGGCAGTTAACTGTAACTTCGATACTATTTATGACAGGTAACAGTAACATCGATACTAATTATGACAAGTAACTGTAAGTTCGATACTAATTATGACAGGTAACTGGAACTTCGTTACTAATTATGACAAGTAACTGTAATTTCGATACTAATTATGGCAGGTAACTGTAACTTCGATACTAATTATCACAGGTAACAGTAACTTCGATACTAATTATGACAAGTAACTATAACTTCGATACAAATGATGACAGGTAACTGTAACTTCGATACTAATTATGACAAGAAACTCTAACTTCGTTACTAATTATGACAAGAAACTTTAATTTCGATACTAATTATGGCAGGTAACTGTAACTTCGATACTAATTATGACAGGTAACAGTAACCTCGATACTAATTATGACAAGTAACTATAACTTCGATACTAATTATGACAGGTAACAGTAACCTCGATACTAATTATGACAAGTAACTGTAATTTCGATACAAATTATGACAGGTAACAGTAACTTCGTTACTAATTATGACAAGTAACAGTACCTTCGATACTAATTATGACAAGTAACTATAACTTCGATACAAATTTTGGCAGGTAACTGTAACATCGATACTAATTATGACAAGTCCCTGTGATTTCGATACAAATTATGGCAGGTAACTGTAACTTCCATAATAATTATGACAGGTAACAGTAACTTCGATACTAATTATGACAGGAAACTGTAACTTCGTAACTAATTATGACAAGTAACTGTAATTTCAATACAAATTATGACAGGTAACTGTAACTTCGTTACTAATTATGGCAAGTAACAGTACCTTCGATGCTAATTATGACAGGTAACTGTAACTTCGATACTAATTATGACAAGGAACTGTAATTTCGATACAAATTATGGCAGGTAACTGTAACTTCGATACTAATTATGACAAGTAAATGTAACTTCGTTACTAATTATGACAGGTAACTGTAACTTCGTTACTAATTATGACAAGTAACTGTTATTTCGATACAAAATTTTGGCAGGTAACTGTAACTTCGATACTAATTATGACAGGTAACAGTAACTTCGATTCTAATTATGACAAGTAACTGTAACATCGATACTAATTATGACAGGTAACTGTAACGTCGTTACTAATTATGACAAGTAACTGTAATTTCGATACAAATTATGGCAGGTAACTGTAACTTCGATACTAATTATGACAGGTAACAGTAACCTCGATACTAATTATGACAAGTAACTATAACTTCGATACAAATTATGACAGGTAACTGTAACTTCGATTCTAATTATGACAAGGAACTGTAATTTCGATACAAATTTTGGCAGGTAACTGTAACTTCGATACTAATTATGACAAGTGCCTGTAATTTCGATACAAAATATGGCAGGTAACTGTAACTTCCATACTAATTATGACAGGTAACTTTTCAATCTTTACATTGAACAAGCAATGAAGGAAATTAGAGAAAAATTTAAAGTGGGAGTGAAGATTCAAGGAGAAATAATTTCTACTCTGAGATTTGCTGATGACATCGTCATCTTGGCCGACAAGCCTGAGGATTTGAATGAG